>CAMZMU010000128.1:7286032-7465581 GCA_947311845.1 Poa pratensis | reverse complement strand
GCGGCGGCGGCGAGCACCGCGCCGTCGTGTTCTTCCTTCCCCGCCACTGACATGGGCGGGGTATCTTCATCCTCTCCACGCCGGCGGCTCCCTCCACCACCACATCTCCTCCCTTCCCCTTGCCATCCATGGCGACGGCGGACTCATGAACCTATGTGCCGATTCGGAGGTCCCGCCGGCGAGCCAATCAACGAAAGAAGAGGAGTGCATTCTGGGCTCTCTTTCGATACTGGCTGCCTCATGCTTGACGGAGGAATACTTGAAGGAGTTGGAGGAAGGCGGATTTTCTTGCCGCCCCAAGCGGAATGCTCTTGTGCGGCTACAGGAGATGAAGTGGTCCCCCGATCCCCAAGACGGAGAAAGGGTCGTCCTGGCAACCCACCTCTCCGTGGTATGACTCTACCACCCCTCCGCCTTCTTTTCTGCCGTGCTTAAGCACTATGGGTTGCAACCACACAACATTGCACCCAACAGCATACTAGTGCTAGCCGGCTTCCAGGGTTAATTTTAGGGCTACTTAGGTATAAGCACCAACAGTAAGAGCACTTCAAGTATTGCTTTCTTTGTCGCCGGCAAACTATATAAGCCGGCGTGATTGGCAACGTGCGGCAGTGTTACTTTCAACTGCCGCCAAGGTGACTGGTACCCAAAAATCATGTACATCGAGTTGGTGAAGAACTGGACCAGCACCTTCTTCTACTACAAGGACATCCCGGCACCTATAAACACGGTGGGGATCCCTCTTTGGTCAACGCTCCGCCAACCTACCAGGCTCACAGGACGGAGAAGGCGGCCACCAACTTGCCGGAGGTGCTCATGCCTTGCGTTTAGGCGGATTGAGTTCCTCACCAAAACAATGGTTCCTCCCCATCTTGACGGAGTTGATACCGTCCTGTGTTGGTTGTCAAGGCGGATCATGCCACTTCGCCACCGCCCTTTGAAGATGTGCGAGTACAAGGTGGAGACGTCCAATAAATGGCAGCAACACTCTCGATGAAGAAGTGTTGCTATACCGGCTGAGAGAGCTCATCCAGCCCAAGCAGATAAAGGCGACCGAAGGCGTTGCCATGTTTACCCATGACAACCCAGCCCAGAGGTAGCCAAAGCTTCCTGTGCATTCTTGACTATGTTCGTCTTATTTACGGCTGGACTGACAAGGCTTATTCTCTAGCTGAAATCCCGAACGGACGCTGACTTGGCTCCGAATTGGTATGATCCTGGGACCAAGGCCAAGAAGCGCAAAGCCGCCAACACCTCTTCCACCAAAGACTTGGAGGAGGAAGAAGAAAGTCGCCGTCACTGCCGAGGTGGAGGATGAGACTTTGGGGGAAAGTGTCCCACAAAGCGGTGAGCAAATATTTAGCTGGTTTTGCCTACCACTTTTTTCATCATTCACTTGCTAACTTGCCTTCCTCCCTTTGCAAAGAGAAGCCCACCATGGCCTAGCTTCGCTCCAACGTGAAGATGGCGGCCGACAGGGTTAAGCCGCCAAGGCCTTCTCCGACTACCGCACCAACCACACCTGCCGCTAAAGTTCCCGTGGTCCTTTGCCAGGGAAATTTATGGCGGACAAGGTGGTGATGACCGATGCCGCCAAGGCGGCTGTGGAGAAGGCGGCAGGCAAGACCTCTGTTGCCGACACATCTACGTCCAAAGCGGCTGAAGCTTCGGCTAATGATGCCGCCCTTTTTATCGCCATGAAACATGAAATGGCGGACAAGACAGGAAAAACCGCGGCGGATCCTCCTCCCAATCTGGCCATGCACTTGGCGGGGGAGCGCAAGAAGCGCGGGAGACACTGAAAACCATGCGCGATGGCACCAGAAACTGGTATTCGCATATGGATAAACTCCATGACCACCTCCAAGGGCAACTTGAGGTAAGATAACCCATAGTCGCAGCCCCCGAGCACTTTGGCTGCTAAACAATTGTGTTTTAGCCGCGGAGTGGTCATTTCGACTATGATAGTGTCTTGAGCCGATATATTCCAAGTCAAGGCTTCCGACTTGTGGTGTGACTCCCCATCTTTGAATTGTAGTGATCTTGAGCCGACCCATCGTGTAAACCCATGTAGTGGTGCGGTTGTGAGTCAGCATGGGCCACCTTGGTCTTGTGGGCCTACCTCCGGTTGGGCATCTCTTGATACGTTGCCCATGAGGTGGCTAGGAAGAGAGACATTTGCATGTGATGGCGAGAAGTAAGCCCGATTGGAGTTGGCGGCATGGCGGGTGATACGTCCATTTTGCATCACTATTTTATAGCATAATTTACTGTTATTCAATGATATATTTCATATTAAGATGTTACTTATGTTATTTTGTCTTATTTTGCATGTTTGATGATCATTGGATAATTAACTGCCGGAGTCAGATTTCAGCTGGAAAAAGCACCGTCAAGGCACTATATTTCTGGAGCTCTAAAAATATTTCCAAGAAGACAGATGTTCCTATTTTATCAGAAGATGGACTAAGCCAAAAGGGGAGGCTGAGATGGGCCAGGAGGGGCCCACACCACCCCTGGGCGCGGGCCCACCTTGGCCGCGCCCTGGCCAGGTGTGGTGCCCCTGGCCCACCTCAGGCGCTCCCCCTTCGCGTACTTCATCCCCCAGAAACCCTAAGACACGGGAGTGAGAGAAATATTCCGCCGCCTCCACGAGGCGGAAACAACAGAGAGAGAAAAAGCTCTCCGGCAGGGAGAAATCTGCCGGGGAAATTCCCTCCCGGAGGGGGAGATCATCGCCATCCTCATCGTCATCGTGCTGGACTTCATCGGGATCATCATCATCATCATCTCCACCGTCACCACCATCACCGCTGCACCATCTCGTTCCGCTGTAACATCTAGGGCTATACTTTGTTTAGTTCATAGGGGAAACTCTCCCGGTGTTAATTACTCCTTGTGGTTGATGCTATTGAGTTTTATCGGTGAATTAAAGTATATGTTCAGATTGTTATCCATCATTATATCACCTCTGATCATGATCCATATGATGTCTTGTGAGTAGTTTGTTTAGTTCTTGAGGACATGGGAGAAGTCACGCTGTTAGTAGTGGAATTATGTTGAGTAATATTTAATGGTTTGATATTTAAGTTGTGGTGCTATTCTTCTAGTGGTGTCGTGTGAACGTCGACTACATGACACTTCACCTTTATGGGCCTAGAGGAATGCATTGTGTATTTGGTTGCTAATTGTGGGGTTGCCGGAGTGACAGAAACCTAAACCCCCGTTAGTATACCGGTGCACAAGGGAGCGTAGGATCTCAGAGTTTAAGGCTGTGGTTAGATTTATCTTAATTACTTTCTTGTAACTGCGGATGCTTGCAAGGGTATAATCACAAGTATGTATTAGTCCAAGTAAGGGCGGTGCATTAGCATAGGTTCACCCACACAACACTTATCAAAACAATGAAGATTAATCAACTATGTGAAGCGAAAGCACTTGACTAGAATCCCGTGTGTCCTCAAGAACATTTTGTCATCATAAGTAAACCAACCGGCTTGTCCTTTGCTCTAAAAAGGATTGGGCCACTGCTGCAATTATTATTACTGTCTTTTACTTACTCGCATTTTATTTACCTGCTATATCAAAAACCCCTAAAAACTTGTCTGCTAGCATTTACAGTGAAACCTTTACCGAAACTCCTTGTCAGCACCTTCTGCTCCTCGTTGGGTTCGACACTCTTATTTATCGAAAGTACTACGATACACCCCCTATACTTGTGGGTCATCAAGACTATTTTCTGGCGCCGTTGCCGGGGAGTGAAGCGCTATTGGTGGAAGGGAAACTTTTACTGTAGGTGCTATTTTTATTTCTGCTTGCTACTTTATTTTATCATGGAGAGATCTCCATTTGAATCCCTGTTTGGAAATACTACTACCACTGCTACGGTAGTAGAAGAGGAACCACCTGATCAAGTAATTCCATTTAAAATACCTATGAAAATTGTTGAACGAGTTACGAATAACCGCTATGCAGGAGATGGAACTGTCCCTCCTGGGATCATTTGCTATTTATTCATGAATTATGCGAGTTGTTCAAGTGTGCAGGTATTTCAATGGAAGAGGTCAAGAAGAAATTGTTTCTATATCGTTGACTGGTAAAGCTGCAAAATGGTATAGGATGCTGAAAATGGGCGTTCTATTGGCTGGGAGGAGATTGTGCCTCTCTTTTATTCTAAATTTTATCCTCCTAGTGAAATTCATCAAGATCGGAATCATATATATAATTTTTGGCCTCATGATGGAGAAAGTATTGCCCAAGCGTGGGGGAGATTGAAATCATTAATGCTCAAATGCCCCATTCATGAGCTTCCTGGTAATGTGTTATTGATAACTTCTATGCAAGGCTTTCTCTTCAAGATAAAACTCTATTGGATACCTCTTGTGCTGGATCATTTACGCGTAATAAAGAGGAAGTTAAATGGGACCTTCTTGATCGGATTGAGGAAAATACTGAAGGATGGGAGAACGACAAAGGTAGAGAATCAGGTATAAAGTATGATTACGAATGCATTAAAACTTTTATGAATACTGATAATTTTCGTAATCTCTATGATATGTATGGTCTTGATTCTCAAGTTATTGCAAACTGTTACAAGGCTTTTGCCTCTTATCTTGATGTTCCTAAAGAAAGTTGCAATAAGTATCATTTGCCTTACAAAGATAATACTAATTCTGCCAATATTAAAAACATTGAAGTTCATACAGTTGATCGTATCTTGCCAGAACCTTATATTGAGAAACCACCTTTTCCTGTTAAAATTAGGAACATTCTATCATAGCTAGTGTGGTTAATAAAAGTGCAAAGAAAGCTTTAGAACCTGCTGAACAAATAGCGGTTGAACCCACAATAGCAATAGTAAAGGATTTGGTAACTGAAAATGTAGAAGGAGGACATATTATCTTTTGTGAAGATGCCTCTAATATTGTTTCACATCCCAGTAGAGCTAGGAAAACAAGTGTTCCTGTGCTTTCAGTCAAAATAGGAGAACATTGCTATTATGGTTTATGTGATATTGGTGCAAGTTCTAGCGCTATTCCTTTTGATCTTTATAAAGAAATTATGCATGAAATTGGTCCTTGCGAACTTGAGGAGATTGATGTGGTTATTCAGCTTGCTAATAGAGAAACTATCTCTCCAATTGGTATTGTGAGAGATGTTGAAGTTTTATGTGGTAAGACTAAATACCCTGCTGATTTTCTAGTACTTGGTTCTGTTGCTAGTAAAGCTTGTCCCATTATTTTTGGTAGGCCTTTCTTGAATACATGTGGTGCATTATAGATTGTAAGAAAGAGAAAATTTACACTAAATTTAATGGAGAATCTTATGAGTTTAATTTCTCTAAGTTTGGTAAAAACTTTATGAAACTGAATTACCTAATGAGAATTTCAATTGAACAACTTGCTTCTATTGCTGTTGCTCCTAACAATGCCTTGCAGCAATTCATGGAGGAACACGAAAGTGAAGTATTTATGGAGGAGAGGAATGAGATTGACAATGCCTTTCTTCGTCAACCACCAATACTTAAGCATAATTTGCCTGTGGAAGATTTGGGTACCTCAGCGCCTCCTAAGGAAGATCCTGTCTTCGATTTAAAACCTTACCTGATAATCTTAAGTATGTTTATCTTGATGAAAGGAAAGTATATCCTGCTATTATTAGTTCTAAACTTTCAGGTAATGAAGAAGCAAGGTATTAGAAGTACTAAAGAAACATCGAGGAGCTATGGGATACACTTTGGATGATTTAAAGGGGATTTCTCCTACTATATGTCAACATGCCATCAACATTGAACCCGATGCAAAACCTGTTGTTGAGCATCAGCGTCGCTTGATCCCTAAGATGAAAGAAGTGGTAAGAAATGAGGTATTAAAACTTCTTGATGCTGGTATAATTTATCCTATTGCTGATAGTAGATGGGTAAGTCCTGTGCATTGTGTCCCTAAGAAAGGAGGAGTTACTGTTGTACCAAATGAAAATGATGAACTTATTCCTCAAAGAGTAGTAGTTGGGTATAGGATGTGCATTGATTTTAGAAAGGTCAATAAAGTAACTAAGAAAGATCATTATCCTTTGCCTTTTATTGATCAAATGTTAGAAAGGTTGTCTAAGAAAACTCATTTTTGTTTCCTTGATGGTTATTCTGGATTCTCACAAATTGCTGTTAAAGCACAAGATCAAGAGAAAACTACTTTTACTTGTCCTTATGGAACTTATGCTTATAGACGTATGCCTTTTGGTTTGTGTAATGCTCCTGCTACGTTCCAAAGATGCATGTCTGCTATTTTTCATGGTTTTTGTGAAGAAATTGTGGAAGTATTCATGGACGATTTTTCCGTCTACGGAACTTCCTTTGATAATTGCTTGCACAATCTTGATAAAGTTTTGCAGAGATGTGAGGAGACTAATCTTGTTCTTAATTGGGAGAAATGTCATTTCATGGTTAATGAAGGAATTGTCCTAGGGCACAAAATTTCTGAAAGAGGTATTGAAGTGGACAGAGCTAAAGTTGAAGCAATCGAGAAAATGCCCTGTCCAAGGGATGTGAAAGGTATCCGTAGTATTCTTGGTCATGCCGGTTTTTATAGGAGGTTTATTAAAGATTTTCTAAAATTTCAAAACCCCTCACTAATCTTCTTCAAAAAGATGTACCTTTTGTTTTTGATGATGATTGCAAGGAAGCTTTTGAAACTCTAAAAAAGGCTTTAATCACAGCTCCTGTTGTTCAACCTCCTGATTGGACTTTACCTTTTGAAATAATGTGTGATGCTAGTGATTTTGCTGTAGGAGCTGTTCTTGGACAGCGGGTAGACAAGAAGTTAAATGTTATTCATTATGCTAGTAAAACACTTGATGCCGCTCAAAAGAATTATGCTACTACTGAAAAGGAATTTTTAGCAGTTGTTTTTGCTTGTGATAAATTTAGACCTTATATTGTTGATTCAAAAGTTACTATTCACACTGATCATGCTGCTATTAGATACCTTATGGAAAAGAAAGATGCTAAGCCTAGGCTCATAAGATGGGTACTTTACTGCAAGAATTTGATTTACATATTGTAGATAGGAAAGGTGCTGAAAATCCTGTTGCTGATAATTTGTCTAGATTAGAAAACATTTCAGATGATCCTATACCTGTTAATGATAGTTTTCCAAATGAACAATTGGCTGCGATAAAGGTAAGCTCACGCGAAAGTCCTTGGTATGCTGATTATGCTAATTTTATTGTTGCCAAGTATTTGCCTCCGACCTTTACAGCTCAGCAAAGAAGAAAGTTCTTTTATGATTTGAGGCATTATTTTTGGGATGACCCACATTTGTATAAAGAAGGAGTAGATGGCATTATGCGAAGATGTGTTCCTGAGTATGAAAGAAATATTGAGCAAATGCCATGGAAGTGCTTATGGAGGACATCAGAACTGCGCAAAAGGTTCTACAATCAGGTTTTTATTGGCCTACCCTTTTTAGAGATGCTAAAATTTGTTTTATCATGTGATGAATGTCAAAGAGTAGGTAACATTAGTAGACGTAATGAAATGCCTATGAATTATTCTCTTGTTATTGAACCTTTGACTGTTGGGGATTTGACTTTATGGGTCCTTTTCCTCCTCAAATGGTTATACTCATACTTGTTGCTGTTGATTATGTTACTAAATGGGTAGAAGCTATACCAACTTCTAGTGCTGATGGTGAGACATCATTAAAAATGCTTAAAGATATTATCTTCCTAGGTTTGGTGTGCCTAGATATCTCATGACTGATGGTGGTTCTCATTTTATCATGGTGCTTTTAGAAAAACTCTAGCTAAGTATGATGTTAATCATAGAATTGCTTCACCATATCATCCCAAACAAGTGGTCAAGTAGAATTATCAAATAGAGAGATTAAGTCTATTTTGCAAAAGACTGTTAATAAATCTAGAAAAAATTGGTCTAAAAAGCTTAACGATGCTTTGTGGGCTTATAGAACTGCTTATAAAAATCCTATGGGAATGTCTCCTTACAAAATGGTTTATGGAAAAGCTTGTCATTTGCCTCTAGAATTAGAACATAAAGCCTATTGGGCGGTGAAAGAACTTAATAGAGATTTTAAACTTGCCGGTAAAAAGAGATTGCTTAATTTGAATTCTTTAGATGAATGGAGAAATGCAGCTTATGAAAATGCTAGGCTCTTTAAAGAGAAAGTTAAGCAATGGCATGATAGAAGAATTCTTAAGAGAGAATTTAACGTAGGTGAAAAAGTTTTATTGTATAGGTCTCGTCTCAGATTTTTTGCAGGAAAATTACTTTCAAAATGGGAAGGACCTTATATCATGAGGAGGTCTATCGCTCAGGTGCGATTAAAATCAATTCACTAGATGGGGACAGACCACAAGTGGTTAATGGTCAAAGACTCAAGCATTACATTTCTGGAGATTCTTATAATGAAGATGTTGATTTATCAAAGTGGTAACTCCAGAGGATTTTATAAAAAGTCAAATTCAGACAACTGCAGAAGCTGATTTGGAATAGGTAACAGTTTCGGTAAGAAAAAGTTCGCGATTTACTTTCAACTTAAATATTTGTTGTTTTTATAATATGGAAAATTATGAGTCGGAAAAGGGTAGGAAACGGTGCCCGAGGGCACCACACCACCCCAGGGCGCGGGCCCACCCTGGCCGCGCCGTGGCGTGTGGGCTCCTCGGAGCCCGTCTCCGACCCCGTTTCGTCCTGTACCTTCCTTTTGTCGTAAAACTTTTTGCTATATAATCACCCGGATCTCCCGAGGTCCGTATATCGTGTTTTCGTCGAGTTTTGTTTTCGAGCTGTTTCTGCCAGGTTTAGCTCCAAGATTAGAAGATGTCTTCATCCGGGGCTCCGAAGGATACCTTCTTCAAGAACGTCGTCAACCCATACATCAATGAGCTGAAGCAGCACCCTCAAGAGATGCGGCTTGTGGATGGAGTCCTTGTTCGAGAAGATGTCAAGGGACCCAAGGTTGAAGGGGACATGAAGGCTAGGCTAGAAGAAGTAGAGCATGAAGTTTTCCGGTACCAGAAGATGATAGAGCGCGGAGTGGAGATCAACCACAAGATCATTAATGAGCTTATTGATGAACACAAGAAGGAGACTGATAAGCTGTGGGATAACATCTTCGCACTTAGTAAACTACATCCAAGTTACAAGGGCAAATTTACGATCTTCAAAACCAAAACTGTGAGTATGAAGCTAGGTTCAAACGCATAAGCTCAGCTGCTAGTTTCAGGTTCTTGGAAACCAAATCCTCTTTCGTTGATGGGGAGCCTCTGCCTTGGAAATTTGATGACGAGGAGTCTTCTTCACCACCAAGAGATCAAGCCTAAATCGTCAAGGGGTAATGGCACTCCCTTGGCTTGTTCCAAGCTTGGGGGAGTGCCCAGTATCATCTTTATCCTTTCGTTTTTATAATTTCGTGGTCATATCATGAGTAGAGAAGTTATCTTATAAGATGGTTTGCGATGTGGAGTGTCATCCTTTAGTTATCCATGTATCCGTTGGTTTGAGTGTGTTTTGTTCAGAATATTAATGAGAAGTTCCACCTTTACTTTCGGTACATTTTATTTTAGCCTGCAATCTTCTTTATGTGCTGATCTTGCCATTGGTATTGACGCCACTTTTGGGTACATCAAGTAAATTATATTAGTTGTGGCAAACTTAGTATTGGTCATTAGCAAAATACCATGAAAACTTAAGTAGAAGGAGGGAATTACATGCAAAAATATTATCCCTTTATCTTTCTTTCTTGCTAGCCAATAAGATTAGTATTCTTTGAGTTAAAACATTTGTGCTTACAGGGAAGATAGCATGGTTGCTTCTATTACATGTATATTTGTGTGTATCCCCCAACTTTTATGCTTGCTACATGACCTTGCTAGCCTTAACCACGTACTGAGAGGGAATGCTTCTCGTGCATCCAAATCCTTGGCCAAACCCATGCCATTTGTGTCCACCATAACTACCTATATGTGGTATTTCTTGCCACTCCAAGTAAATTTTTCATGTGCTACCTTTAAATTATTCAAAATGTTATTATTCCTTTTGTGTCAATGTTTACTAGCTCATGAGGAAGTAGTGTGGTTATCCTTTATTCTACTTGTCAAAAGACTTTACACCTGGACTAGTGGCATATACATCCGCTTATCCAATAACTTGCAAAAAGAGCTGGCAACGGGATGCCCAGTCCCAATTAATTACAACTTTAACCTTAATTCTCTTCACACTTTTGCCCTGATTCATCAGTAAGCAATGACAAACAGTGAAATATCTGATGTGTGTAAACCAAAGAGAAAGAGGGATGATCTGCCTTGCTGGTAGAAATAACGTCCTTCATGGGAGCCGCTCTTAAAAGTCTGTTTGACAGGGAGAATACTGTTTTCACCCGCTACCATTCGTTGACAATTAACAAACACCTCTCAAACTTAATTTTTCTCTATATGATTTCAAAAACTTAAAAGCTCTAGCACATGACTTAATCCCTGCTTCCCTCTGCGAAGGGCCTTTCTTTTACTTTTCATGTTGAGTCAGTACACCTATTTCCTTCTTCCTTGAGCAAGCATTTGAGTTGTTGTGATTCAACCATATATATCATTAATATTGTCAATCATGTCTTTTATCCTTCTTGTCTTAGCACAAAGACTTTTGCCTCTAAGAATATAGCTTTGCAAGTTATCAATGACTGTAAAGAAGGTGTGATAATTGAGTGTGGAAGTTCTGCAATATAAGCTCTAATATAAAGACTCCTTTCGAAAGATAAGTATTGATTGCTTATTGTTCTATGACCAAGAATGAAGTGTGCCATTACTAATCTATAATTTCCTTCGTGTATTTTTATTGTGGTTGTTTCACTACTCATGTTCAAGTTAGGTTATATGAAGAGTAGTTGCTGTTTAAAATGATTGTGTTTTA
Organism: Poa pratensis; assembly: GCA_947311845.1. Taxonomy (NCBI): domain Eukaryota; kingdom Viridiplantae; phylum Streptophyta; class Magnoliopsida; order Poales; family Poaceae; genus Poa; species Poa pratensis. The sequence continues at coordinate 7,454,660 of CAMZMU010000128.1, read as the reverse complement.
GTAATTACTGATGCTTCTTGTCCGTATTCTTTATTATCGACGCTTCACTCCATAAACTTTTGTTCTAGTTTACTGAGCTCAGCTTTCGCTTGGGGACAAGCGAGGTCTAAGCTTGGGGGGGTTGATACGTCCATTTTGCATCACTATTTTATAGCATAATTTACTGTTATTCAATGATATATTTCATATTAAGAGGAGTTACTTATGTTATTTTGTCTTATTTTGCATGTTTGATGATCATTGGATAATTAACTGCCGGAGTCAGATTTCAGCTGGAAAAAGCACGTCAAGGCACTATATTTCTGGAGCACTAAAAATATTTCCGAGAAGACAGATGTTCCTATTTTATCAGAAGATGGACTAAGCCAAAAGGGGAGGCTGAGATGGGCCAGGAGGGGCCCACACCACCCCTGGGCGCGGGCCCCCTTGGCCGCGCCCTGGCCAGGTGTGGTGCCCCTGGCCCACCTCAGGCGCTCCCCCTTCGCGTACTTCATCCCCCAGAAACCCTAAGACACGGGGAGTCGAGAGAAATATTCCGCCGCCTCCACGAGGCGGAAACAACAGAGAGAGAAAAAGCTCTCCGGCAGGGAGAAATCTGCCGGGGAAATTCCCTCCCGGAGGGGGGAGATCATCGCCATCCTCATCGTCATCGTGCTGGACTTCATCGGGATCATCATCATCATCATCATCATCACCATCACCGCACCACCATCTCGTTCCGCTGTAACATCTAGGGCTATACTTTGTTTAGTTCATAGGGGAAACTCTCCCGGTGTTAATTACTCCTTGTGGTTGATGCTATTGAGTTTTATCGGTGAATTAAAGTATATGTTCAGATTATATCATTATATCACCTCTGATCATGATCCATATGATGTCTTGTGAGTAGTTGTTTAGTTCTTGAGGACATGGGAGAAGTCGCTGTTAGTAGTGGAATTATGTTGAGTAATATTTAATGGTTTGATATTTAAGTTGTGGTGCTATTCTTCTAGTGGTGTCGTGTGAACGTCGACTACATGACACTTCACCTTTATGGGCCTAGAGGTATACCGGTGCGCAAGGGAGCATAAGATCTCAGAGTTTAAGGCTGTGGTTAGATTTATCTTAATTAATTTTCTTGTAGCTGCGGATGCTTGCAAGGGGTATAATCACAAGTATGTATTAGTCCAAGTAAGGGCGGTGCATTAGCATAGGTTCACCCACACAACACTTATCAAAACAATGAAGATTAATCAACTATGTGAAGCGAAAGCACTTGACTAGAATCCCGTGTGTCCTCAAGAACATTTGGTCATCATAAGTAAACCAACCGGCTTGTACTTTGCTCTAAAAAGGATTGGACCACTTGCTGCAATTATTATTACTGTCTTTTATTTACTCGCATTTTATTTACCTGTAATATCAAAAACCCCTAAAAACTTGTCTGCTAGCATTTACAGTGAAACCTTTACCGAAACTCTTTGTTAGCATGTTCTGTTCCTCGTTGGGTTCGACACTTTTATTTATCGAAAGTACTACGATACATCCCTTATACTTGTGGGTCATCAACGGGCCATCCTAAAGCCGAAGATCTGGGCGGAAAACAAAGGGGGAAGCCACGAGAAATGGTGGCGCGGGCAGGACACACAGTTTGGTTGGGAGACGTCGTGCCGGATTAAGTACCAGTGATGAGTTGGGAGTCATATCTCCGCCGCGTTGGCCTGTTATGCAGTCTGGCAAGGCGAGATGGCTGATGGCACCATGAATTTAAACCGACGTGATTGGTATGCGGATGACAACACGGATCCACCGATCAGGATCTAACTAACGGTCTTGTCCGCTCCCTTGAGTTGGTCCCGAAAGTTGTGGGTGGATGTGATCGGTATGCGGATGACAAGACGGTCCCACTGACCATGATCTACGTGAAGGTCTTGTCAACTGCTCTTGATCTGGTCCTGAAAGTTGGGGGTGGACGTGCTGGACATTTTTCGAACGGTCTAAACCTAAACTGTTTTCTGTCTAGATCACGTTGGAAAATTCAGAGGCTATCAGGGACACTGTTGTACATACTCCAACGTCATAACTTTATCGGAAATCACATGAATATAGTAGTTTGACGTTTTCATCAGTAAACCAAAAAGATGACACAAGGGCCTTTCTACTTTCTAGGGACAGAAGCAACGAAAAGTTATTTTGGATCTCGGGCAGCACTGCTCCTGGTGCGAAAACTAAAAAAATTAAATATACTGTTTTGAAAAAAAACATAAGAAAAAAACACATACGAAGTTGTCTATGTGAGTTTTTAACTGATAAATGTGCACACAATAATTCGAAATAATTTAACTTGTGAAAAAATAAGGAGTCTAAGCATGTTTCTACATTTTTTTTAATTTGCTTTGTTGACCCCTGATTCTTGTTATTTTTGTACAGCCTGCAAATGACAACATTATTTTTTTGAAACTTTTAAATCTACATGCATAATGTTTTCGAGAATTTTTTGTGTTACAACAAATATTTGGAAAAATATATCTTTGCAACAGGAGCACTGGTGCCCAGAGCACAAGAGTCTCAGTCAACAATCGAAGCGTTTGCTTAATTCTATACCGTGGACCCCACCTCTTTTGTAAATATATTGCTGCATGATGATGACCAAGCGATAACACATTTGTGCGCAGCTGAAGGTATCAACGACATTGTGGCTGCAATACTAAAAGGTTGTCAACTGCAAATGAGACCAATGTGCAAACAAAGGACGACGAGTATATGTGCCGCATCTAGAGGAGTGGAGATTACGTGCTCCCGAGGTCCAGTAATCTCACTATTTGTATAAAATAAATTAAAATAATACATTTAACAATTTCAGGAAAGGTCTATTACAAATCACGCATGTTCGTAATGAGATATCCTATAAGCGTGCAAAATTTCAATCCAAAATACATTACTTTTTAATTTTTATGCAGTACATTGTACACTATATATAAAATTTCACAAAATGTGATTTTGCATGCTTATAGTATAAATTATTGAAAACACACGGTAGTTTTTCATTTGTTTACAAATTTTAAATATATTTATTTAATTATATAAAATAGTGGAATCACTGGATCTCGGGAGTCAAAATGATTTTCCGCATCTGGAGGCACAATACAACGCAAATAAGAGCATCTAGAGGCACAATACTGCACAATAGTACTGAAATAAAGCCAGTCACGCATTTAGGAAGTTAATTAAGATATGGTTTAGATAAAAATGTTTGATCGTATCTTTAATAAAATTTCCAATTGATTGATATTCTAAAGGATAGCGTTAAATGGAAGAGGTGAACTTGGATAATGATGCAATTTCCATAAGTGGAATTTTTGATAATCGATGTGATTTCGATTGGTAGAATTATTTGTTATATTGTGTATTATTATATTTTCCATCTTTTTAACTACTTCTAATTTGTAGAATTGATATTTCATTTGTTTTTCTAAAAATTAACGATTATCGGTGCCAATTTTTGGGAGGCAATCCTAGGTGCTATTGAAAATTCCCGATGAGGTGTTTCTTTCTTGGTTTTTACCCCTGCGACCAAACAAGCCCTTAGCGATGCCTCGAAGCCCGAGTTGGCGGCAAAGCCCGTGAAAAGCGACATGATTGGCTGTCATATACGTATTGTCCGGTGCACATGGGGACCACACTCAGTGAGCCAAAGTCACTTGACGTTGCGTCAGTGAATCTGAGCCCGTGAAAAGGCACAACCACTCCTCAGATCTAGGCGTCGTGTCACCATGTGTGCGTGCAACAAAGTTTGATGACCCGAGTGATCCCTCGTCGGAGTGAGCAACGGGGAGGCCATGGCCGGAGGGATGCGGACGTGGGTCCCATTCTCGGAGCGGGAGGCGGCACACGGAATGGTCGATGTGGCAACCGGGGGGTGCAGGAGGGACTGAGGGAGGGAGCGAACTACTCCGTAAAGAGGATCTGAGGGAGGGAGCGAGCTACTCTGTAAAGAGGATCGTCAAAACAATGAGCTTTTTCATTCATATTTGAACTTCTCCAATCAACTATATATATACAAACAGAAACAGAACTGCACTTTCTATACATATCATGGTTCGTTAACCGCTGTACTCTTTGGTTCAAGACACTATGTTAGACAAAAAGACATGTATTGCTATGACCTCTAATGTACAAAAAAAAACTTTTCCAAAAGGTATAAATATACAGGAACAAATACAACTTAATTTCTAAAATGATAAAAAATGTGACGTCCCTGTGCACAGATGTAGTGCGCTCTTTTTCTCCCATTAGGTCATTAGCTAGGCGTTCATCCTTCAAACAGCTCTCCTATGATCTTCTTCGGTGCCTCAGCAGTAAACTTCTTTTGTTTCTTCTTTCCCGCCATTACTTGGCTTAACCGATAAACCATCTCTGGAAGCCGGCTTCGGTTTGCCTCGACTGCAAGTAAGAAAACCTCATACGGTGGAACAATCAAATCCGCAATCTCCTGCCTCAGTTTGTACTTGAGCTCAGCAGTTACTTTCCATATCATCTGGCGATCACAGATCATAAGAAAGTCGGAGGTAAATTTATCCAAACGGCAGGGGTTGCTTAGAGGAACCCAACACTCATCGAAGTAGCTCTTCTTGTATCGCTGGATCATTGGAATGAGCCTATTCGTCAGTTTTAGATTGGAAAAGGGTGCTCCAGGACAGCAGGTCATTTGCCAAACATCGTATGTGTTATTCAAGAGGAATATGTACCTTCGACCTTTTTCACCTTGGCATATCCATTCTGCATCTTCCTCGAGCTTACATACCCAACAATCAAACATGACAGAGTAAGGTCCAATGGTGTAATCTCCGTTTCCAGATATGGACTGCACCCCATCTGTGTTACCATAGAAAATTTCCATGGATTGTATCAGAACTCCATTCGCTGGATGAATGGTAGATTCGTCGCTGCTATTGATGTCCAGAAGTATTCCTCGGAAAGCATTCAACATCTCGTAAAGAATACCAGCAACGTCACCAGATCTGTTCAAAGGATCTTGTCATAAACCATTCAAATAAATGGAAACACATATAGTCTATAGCATTCAATCTAGGAAAACAATTAGTATCAATTATATTGCTCTGTTTTGCAAATTTTGAAGTCGAAATTAGTAAACAATTAGCAGAATATGAACAACCATGTGATGAGTATCGATGATTTTCCCATAACTGAGGTGAGTTTGATCGTATTTCATTTCCCTACTGTAATCATATGCCATACAGTATTTGGGAAACGAAACAACAATAGTAAGAAGTATTTTTACTTTTTCCCCCGACCCTCCCGTGCCGCTCCCAGGGCGGCACCGGAGGAGAACCTCCCCGCCGCCGCGAGCCCCCTCTCCTCCTCTGCCCCCTCGCCGCTGCTGCCGCCGGCCTCCGCGCCGCGGTGGCGGCGGCCTCCCCGCGGCCAAACAACTGGCTGGCGGGGGTGCTCTCTTCAAGCGCAGGTGGACGTCGGGCCGCCTGGGACGGCGCTGGCGCGCCGCCGGCGCGGGCACGCCGGAGCGGCGGCTCCGGGGTTGGTGGTGTGCGGCCGGTCGAGCTGGCCTCGTGGGTGGCAGCTCGGCGGCGCGGTGGTGCGGCTCGGGCGCGATGGGCTTGGGCGGGCCCCATCTGGGTCCGCCAGGGCCATTGGCGGTGGGCTGCGGCGCCGCGTCTGGGTGCCTCTGCTGGGCGCGGGCGCGTCGGCGGGTGGCCGTGGGCGTCGGTGGTGCCGACGGGGAAGAGGACGCCGGGGCGGCGGCCCCGGGAAGATGGCTGCGCGGTGGGGGTGTCGGCGTGTGATGCGGAGGTGGCTGCTTGGTGGTGTTTGGTGGTTGGAGCTACTGCTATGGACCCATAGTCCAAGGATGAACTACTCACGCATCACTCCGGAGGCGGGCATGGCGATGTAGAGCCCTCCGGTGATGATTCCCCTCTCCGGCAGGGTGCCGGGAAGAGCTTCAGAAACCCCCCGAGTTAGGGTTGATGACGGCGGCGGCGGCGAATATGTTCTGGATGAAAGGCTCGGTGTTTTAGGGTTTTCGCGTCTCGGTGAATAAATAGGCGAAGGGGCGATGTCGGCGGACCCCCGAGGGGCCCAAACCACCAGGTGGCGCGGCTGGGCCACTGCCGCGCCTGGGTGTGGTTTGGCCACCTCGTGGCGAGTCTTCGTCTCTCCTTCGGACTCCGTGTACGTGTTGGAAAATAGGGACCTGGCCTTTTGTTTCGTGCAATTCCGAGAATATTTCCAGAAGTAACTTTCTGAAACCAAAAACAGGAAAACAGGGAACTGGCACTGTGGCATCTTGTTAATAGGTTAGTCCCAGAAAATGCATAAAAGTGATACGAAGTGTATATAAAACATGTAGCAAATCGTATAATATGAGCATGGAACAGCATAAATTATGGATACGTTGGAGACATATCATGCATCCAGCCACAAACTTGTCAGGTAGAGAACACTTGAGGAGTTCCAGCTCTCTCGCAGTGCACTGTATCTCATGAGCTTGTTCGACCACGCTACGGTTATTCACCATTTTATAGTCATGAAAGCTCTCCATGATATACAGCTCACTGCCTGCATCGGTTACACCAAACTTAGCGTCCAGTGCATCCCAGAGCTCCTTGCCGTCTTTTATGTGCAAATACACATCACACAGACGAGCATCAAGAACACTCAGAATGCATCCACGGAAAATAGTAGTGTCTTTCTTGAACTTAATCTAAGTTTCCTCAGACATAGTTCCTTCAGGAAGACCATTAATTACTAATTTCCCAGACACCCATGGCCTCGAGCCAGAGTTCGCACTTCACCTACCATGTCTTATAGCGCACACCGGTGAACTTGTCCGGTTTCATTGGAACGGTATAACCAGCCATATTTAAATCACGAAAAATGCCTATAATTAGGTTTTTGGATTGTTGGATAATTTTGCAATAATTCCATGATTAATTTCAGAATATTAAACATGACAAACGCAGCTACTAACATGTTAAATACAAACATACTAGATGTACTAAGCAACATGAACAACAGCATCATACACGCCAACATATCCATAGTAAATAGTTCGGAATACGACGCACGTACCGAACGGTTGTAGAGGAAGCAGCAGTCGATGCAGACAGGTTCACCGCGCCGAGTGCAGCGGTGATGTTGTTGACGATGACGTTGGTGAAGACGGGTCGAAAAAGACGACGCCTACATAGACGATCCGCAGCTCCGGCTGGAAGGCGACCCGTGGTGGAAACGGCGAGCAGTCGCGCAGAGCGCTTCCCGAAAACCTAATTCGCCCTCTCCCATACAGGATCACAAGAGCGACTGGTTCCGGAGACCTGCTCTCTGCTTGCGTGCAGTACACGTTCGTTGGGAGACCCCAAGAGCAAGGTATGATGCAGTTCAGCAGCAAGTTTCCCTCAGTATGAAACCAAGGTTTAATCGAACCAGTAGGAGCAACAACACTTCTGAACGTTGTCAACGGCGAAATATGATGCGGCGCAACAACAGGGAATCCGGCGCTGACGTGGAACCTGCACACAACACAATCAAACTACTTTGCCCCAACGAAACAGTGAGGTTGTCAATCTCACCGGCTTGCTGAAAACAAATGATTAAACGTATGGTGTGAAAAATGATGTTTAATTGCAGAGAATGAAAAGGAACAATGTTTGCAGTTTATGGTTTAATCAGTATAAAAGAATGGACCGGGGTCCACAGTTCACTAGAGGTGTCTCTCCATAAAAGATAACTAACATGCTGGGTGAACAAATTACAGCTGGGCAATTGGCAAAATATTGAGCGCATGACAATGCATATATATGACATGATGATTACTATGATATTTAATTGGGCATTACGATAAAATACATAGACCATTGTCCAACAGCATCTATGACTAATAATCCACCGCCAGGTTGTCATCCGAGTCCCCCGTTGGTATTAAGTTGCAAGCAATGGATAATCGCATTAAGTAATGTGCGTATTGTAAACAAGTACATATGACTGTGGACATAGCATTGTTAGGTCATCCCCAGTAGCAACAGCACATCCGCAATCTTAGAAGTTGTTGTCACTCTCCCAGATTACCGGAGGCATGAACCCACTATCAAGCATAAATACTCCCTCTTGGAGTTAAAAGCATCTACTTGGCCAAAGCATCTACTAGTAACGGAAAGCATGCAAGATCATAAATAACATAGGGCATAGATTGATAATCAACTTGACATAGTATTCAATATTCATCGGATCCCAGCAAACACAACATGTAGCATTACAATAATATGATCTTGATCATGTAGGGCAGCTCACAAGATCTAAACATGATGGCACAAAGTGGAGAGACAACCATCTAGCTACTGCTATGGACCCGTAGTCCAAGGATGAACTACTCACGCATCACTCCGGAGGCAGGCATGGCGATGTAGAGCCTCCGGTGATGATTCCCCTCTCCGGCAGGGTGCCGGGAAGAGGTTCTGGACCCTCTCGAGCTAGGGTTGACGACGGCGGCGTCTCTGGAACTTTTCATGGATAATGGCTCGGGTACTTAGGCTTTTCGCATCGGGGGGAATAAGTAGGCGAAAGGGCGGCAGCGGCGTGTGGGCCCTCCTGGCTCCTCTTCGTTGCTCCTTTGGACTTCCTGGTGTGTTCTGATAAAATAGGTCCCTCCGTGAAATTTCGTCCAATTCCGAGAATATTTCCAGACTAGCTTTTCTGGAATACAAAAACAGCAGAAAACAAAAACTGGCACTTCGGCATCTTGTTAATAGGTTAGTCCCAAAAAATGTATAAAAGTGGCATAAAGTGGATGAAAAACATGTAACAATTGATATAATATCAGCATGGAACATCAAAAATTATAGATACGTTTGAGACGTATCAAGCATCCCCAAGCTTAGTTCCTGCTCGTCCTGGAGTAGGTAAACGATAAAATAAAATAATTTTTGAGGTGACATGCTACCATCATAATCTTGATCATATAATATTGTAAGGCACATGTAAATAAATGAAATGATCCAAGTCAATGGTTTATAATTTCTTACCAAATAGATAATGAGTAAACAATGAATCACACAAGCTAATTTTTTATGAATAGTACTTTCGAAACAAGCATCAAAGAGTTTTGCATAAGAGTTAAATCATAAAGCAATAGATTCTAATAAAAGGTATTTAATCAACACAAAGGAAGAATTAAGTTTCAGCATTTGCTTCAACTTTCAACATATTTATCTCATGGATATTGTCAAACAAATGTTGTAACAAAGTTGACACTAGTGTTTGCTTGTGGAAGACAGAAAGAATAGGAAAAATGACTCAACATAAAAGTAAAAGAAAGCCTTTCGCAGAGGGAAGCAGGGATTAAATCATGTGCTAGAGCTTTTAGGTTTTGAAAAACATATAGAGATTGCATAAATAATTGACACTCCTCCCAACCTTTGCTAACACAAGCCATGGCTAACCGAATCCTCGTGTGCCTTCCATCAATCACATACCATGGAGGAGTGTCTAGTTTTGAGAGGTGTTTGTTAATTGTCAATGAATGGTAGCGGATGAAAACAGTATTCTCCCTGTCAAACAGACTTTTAAGAGCAGCTCCCATGAAGGACGTTATTTCTATCAGCAAGGCAGATCATCCCTATTTCTCTTTGGTTTACACACGCAGGTATTTCACTGATTGTCATTGCTTACTGATAAATCAGGGCAAAAGTGTGAAGAGAATTAATTGTTTAAAGTTGTAATTAATTGGGACTGGGCACCCCGTTGCCAGCTCTTTTTGCAAATTATTGGATAAACGGATGTATATGCCACTAGTCCAGGTGGTAAAAGTCTGTTTAACAAGTAGAATAAAGAATAGCCCACTACTTCCTCATGAGCTAGTAAACATTGACACAAAAGGGAATAATAATAATTTTGAATAATTTAAAGGTAGCACATGAAAAATTTATTTGGAGTGGCAAGGAAATACCACATATAGGTAGTTATGGTGGACTCAAATGGCATAGATTTTGGATCAAGGATTTGGATGCACGAGAAGCATTCACTCTTAGTACAGAGTTTAGGCTAGCAAGGTTATGTAAGCAAACAAGAATATCAACCAGTACACCAAGTTTTATATGACAACATATTGCAAACATTATAAGACCTCATACCGTCTTCCTTGTTAACTAAACCCTTTTATTAGAAAATATCTAGACTTTAGAGATACCACTCATGCAAACCAAATTTCAACAAGCTATTCGGTAGTTCTTCACTAATAGGCTTAACTCACATGATGCAAAAATTTAATCATGATCTACTTGTTAACTCAAAACAATTGACAAGCATCAAGTTATCCAAATTAGTGATCTACAAGATTATGCAAGTTTTTCCCTTATACCAATTACCACATGCAACATTTTTTGTACCAACCAAACACCAATCAATTTATTTCAACCACTCTCCAAACAAATATAAGTGAAGCAAGAGAGTACTTTCTTTAAAGAAAGCTAATAGCTCTGACAAGAGATACATGAAAACAAGAGCTAAAAGCTGAATAGCGCTAGATATGAATACTCAACAAGTATAAGTGAAGAATAGGAGTATTCTCATGAAAAAGCAGAGCGTGTCTCTCTCCCAATCAAGAATGCTAGGGTCCAGTCAAGCTTTATTGAAAATAAAAGTACAATACTGAAAATAAAAGCACACAGACACTCCAAGAAAAGCACATATGATGTGAAAGAATAAAAATATAGTTTCACTAGAGATGACGCTTGAGTCTTCTTGAAATATGCTGGGAGATCCATGGGAGCCTCCCCAAGGTTAAGTTCTTCACTCTTCTTGGTCCTATTATATCATGCTTCTCTCTTGACCCTTGAAAACTTCCGTCACACCAAACTCAAAGCAAATCTCATTAGAGGGTTAGTGCATAATCAAAAATTCACATGTTCTATAAAGACGCAATAACTTGTTACTTTAAACATTAGTTACTGCCACTGATGTTATGTGAAGCTCTTCCACCCAAAAAAGAATTTCACTCAACACTAGTAAAAGAGAGAATGCAAAATAAAAAGGCATAATCTGTCTAAAACAGAACAGTCCGCAAAGACGAAAAATTTGAGGCACTTACGACGCTCAGATAAAAAAAACTTTGATCTAATGAAAGATTCAGGCATTCATAAAGATTACGCACAAAATTTTTAGATTTAATTAACAATCTGGTGATTTTAGGAATTTCGTACAGTGAACAGAAAAAATCTGTTTCTGCACAGCAATCAAAATTAGCATCATCTTAAAATTAGAGGCTACTCTTGGCACAACAATGCAAGAAAGTAAAGATACAAAGGAGTTGCTACAGAAGTAAACAACACCTTGACTCAATAAAAGAAAAATTGCAGAAATAAAAATAATGGGTTGCCTCCCATAAGCGCTTTTCTTTAACGCCTTTTAGCTAGGCACAAAGCATGCATCAAGTATTACCAAATGAAGAAGCATCAACATTGTAATTTGTTTGAACAATAGAATCATAAGGTGGCTTAATCTTCTTCCTAGGAAAGTGTTCCATACCTTTCTTGAGAGGAAATTGATATTTTATATTCCCTTCTTTCATATCAATAATAGCACCTACAGTTCTAAGAAAAGGTCTTCCAAGCACAATAGGGCAAGATGGATTACATTCAATATCCAAAACAATAAAATCAACATGGACAAATTGTTGTTAACCATGATAAGAACATCATCAATTCTTCCCAAAGGTTTCTTAATAGTAGAATCAGCAAGGTGAACATCCAAGTAACAATTTTCCAAAGGTGCTAAATCAAGCATATCATAAAGTCTTTTAGGCATAACAGAAATACTAGCACCAAGGTCACACAAAGCATTGCAATCAAAGTCATTCAATTTCATTTTAATAATGGGTTCCCAACCATCTTCTAACTTCCTAGGGATGGATACTTCACGTTTCAATTTTTCTTCTCTCACTTGTATGAGGGCATTAGTAATATGTTTAGTAAAACCATGTTTATCTCACTTGCCTTAGGACTTCTAGCTAGCTTTTGCAAAAACGTAATTACTTCAGAAAGATTACAACCATCAAAATCAAAATCATTATCATCAAAGGTAATGGAGCTATTATCTTCCTTATTACTAGAAATTTCAGCATCTTTATCAGGAACAGTTTCAGAGTTATCAGGCAATTTAGTACATTTTGCAATAGAAGTGGAAACATTACCAACACCAATTATCTTGCCATTAATGGTAGGAGGTTTTCTAGCACTTGAGTTTGAAGCATTTTCAGTAGTAGTAATAGTATAAACTCTAGCAATATTATTCTTTCTAGCAATTTCATCCTCTCTTTCCCATCTAGCATGCAATTCGGCTAACATCCTCACATTATTATCAATTTTAACTTGTATAGCATTGAGAGTTTTGCTCTCTTTAACATGATGAGGCATGTTCTTTATTTTCAACGAGTCAACATCAAGAGCAAGACTATCAACCTTAGAGGCAAGAACATCAATTTTCCCAAATTTCTTCTCAACAGTTTTATTGAAAGCAGTTTGTGTACTAATAAAATCCTTAAGCATGACTTCAAAATCAGAGGGTACACTTTTATTATTGTTGTAGGAACTACCATAGGAATTACCATAACCATTGCCACTATTAGAAGGATAGGGCCTATAATTGCTATTACCAAAATTATTCCTATAAGCATTGTTGTTGAAGTTATTATTTTTAATGAAGTTCACATCAACATGCTCTTCTTGAGCAACCAAAGAAGCTAAAGGAACATTATTTGGATCAACATGTGTTTGACCATTTGCAAGCATAGACATAATAATATCAATTTTAGCACTCAAGGAAGAGGTTTCTTCAACAGAATTTACCTTCTTACCTGTTGGAGCTCTCTCGGTGTGCCACTCAGAATAATTTTCATCATATCATCCAGAAGCTTTGTTGCAGCACCCAAAGTGATGGACATAAAGGTACCTCCAGCGGCCGAATCCAATAAATTCCTTGAAGAAAAATTTAATCCTGCATAGAAGGTTTGGATGATCATCCAAGTAGTCAGTCCATGAGTGGGGCAATTTTTAACCAATGATTTCATTCTCTCCCATGCTTGAGCAACATGTTCATTATCAAATTGCTTAAAATTCATTATGCTACTTCTCAAAGAAATAATCTTAGCAGGAGGATAATATTTTCCAATGAAAGCATCTTTGCATTTAGTCCATGAATCAATACTATTTCTAGGCAAAGATAGCAACCATTCTTTAGCACGTCCTCTCAAGGAGAAAGGAAAAAGTTTCAGTTTAATAATATCACCATCTACTTCCTTGAGCTTTTGCATTTCACAAAGTTCAACAAAGTTATTAAGGTGAACAGCAGCATCATCAGTACTAACACCAGAAAATTGCTCTTTCATAACAAGATTTAAAAGTGCAGGTTTAATTTCATAAAACTCTGCTGAAGCAGCAGGTGGAGCAATAGGTGTGCATATGAAATCATTATTGTTTGTGCTAGTGAAATCACACAACTTAGTGTTCTCAGGAGTACTCATTTTAGCAGGATTAAAAACAGGACAAAAATAACTTGAAAATAAACTAGATGCAAGTAACTAATTTTTTTGTGTTTTTGATAATTAAAAGCAAACAAGATAAAATAAAATAAACTAAGCAAGACAAAAACAAAGTAAAGAGATTGGAAGCGTGAAACTCCCCTTGCAGAATCCTCTGCTCCCCGGCAACGGCGCCAGAAAGTTTGTTGCTTGCGTGCAGTACACGTTCGTTGGGGGACCCCAAGAGGAAGGTATGATGCAGTTCAGCAGCAAGTTTCCCTCAGTATGAAACCAAGGTTATCGAACTAGTAGGAGCAACAGCACTTCTGAAGGTTGTCAACGGCGAAATATGATGTGGCGCAACACCAGGGAATCCGGCGCTGACGTGGAACCTGCACACAACACAATCAAACTACTTTGCCCCAACGAAACAGTGAGGTTGTCAATCTCACCGGCTTGCTGAAAACAAAGGATTAAACGTATGGTGTGGAAAATGAGTTTAATTGCAGAGAATGAAAAGGAACAATGTTTGCAGTTTGTGGTTTAATCAGTGTAAAAGAATGGACCGGGGTCCACAGTTCACTAGAGGTGTCTCTCCATAAAAGATAACTAACATGCTGGGTGAACAAATTACAGCTGGGCAATTGACAAATATTGAGCGCATGACAATGCATATATGACATGATGATTCCTATGATATTTAATTGGGCATTACGACAAAATATATAGAACGTTATCCAACAGCATCTATGACTAATAATCCACCGCCAGGTTGTCATCTGAGTCCCCCGTTGGTATTAAGTTGCAAGCAACGGATAATCGCATTAAGTAATCTGCGTAATGTAAACAAGTACATATGACCGTGGACATAGCATTGTTAGGTTATCCCTAGTAGCAATAGCAGAACCGCAATCTTAGAAGTTGTTGTCACTCTCCCAGATTACCGGAGGCATGAACCCACTATCTAGCATAAATACTCCTCTTGGAGTTACAAGCATCTACTTGGCCAAAGCATCTACTATTAACGGAAAGTATGCAAGATCATAAATAACATAGGGCATAGATTGATAATCAACTTGACATAGTATTCAATATTTATCGGATCCCAGCAAACACAACATGTAGCATTACAATAATATGATCTTGATCATGATTGGCAGCTCACAAGATCTAAACATGATGGCACAAAGTGGAGAGACAACCATCTAGCTACTGCTATGGACCCGTAGTCCAAGGATGAACTACTCACGCATCACTCCGGAGGCAGGCATGGCGATGTAGAGCCCTCCGGTGATGATTCCCCTCTCCGGCAGGGTGCTGGGAAGAGGTTCTGGACCCTCCCGAGCTAGGGTTGATGACGGCGGCGTCTCTGGAACTTTTCGTGGATAATGGCTCGGGTACTTAGGGTTTTCGCATCGGAGGGAATAAGTAGGCGAAAGGGCGGCGGCTGGAGAGCCCCGAGGGGCCCACACCACCCCAGGGCGTGCCAGGGGGACCCGCGCCCTAGGTGCGTGTGGGGCCCTCCTGGCTCATCTTCGTTGCTCCTTTGGACTTCCTGGTGTGTTCTGATAAAATAGGTCCCTCCGTGAAATTTCGTCCAATTCTGAGAATATTTCAAGACTAGCTTTTCTGGAATACAAAAACAGCAGAAAACAGGAACTGGCACTTCGGCATCTTGTTAATAGGTTAGTCCCAAAAAATGTATAAAAGTGACATAAAGTGGATGCAAAACATGTAAAAATTGATATAATATCAGCATGGAACATCAAAAATTATAGATACGTTTGAGACATATCACTCCCAAACGCCGGTTCACGCCGGCGCTCGGGATGGAGTAGACTACGGTGGCGGCGCAAGGCACGAGATTGACAAAAACCTAGATTGGCTCGGTGTGTGACGGCGCACGGTAGTGTAAGGCATTATATAGTGCGGCTCAGAAAACCTAAATGGGTACAACGTGGGCCGGCCACGTCGCACACGTCTGAATCGGTGCAGCAGCCCATGATCCGGGAGCGACCCGAACTGGCTAAGCTGTATGCGTACCCTAGCAACTTGATTTTCCTGAATAGCAAAAATATAGGCATCGGCTTGGCCCATTCCCACACACCGCGGCATGTCGTGACGAGACGAGCGAGCGGCGGCGGAGGATGAGGAGTGCGGGAGAGAGCCTTCTGTTTTCACAAGCACACCAAGTAGCACAACACTCCACTATATAAGTTGGTGCACTCCTCCAACTAGCAATGTGGGACTAAACTTTAGCACCCACAACCATCCATGCATATGCACATGCACATTGGCCAATTTGAGATTTCAGGATTTGCTTATATGGGATGCCCACAAATGGGCCCAATATTCTAACAACATCGAGTTCCAAGTAAATTGATGATGAAGCACATGGAATAAAGGTACCTCTCACCAAATGCAGCGATATGGACGCCGAGCTCAGGGAAGCTTTGGTATTTCAAAAGTTCATAATTAGCATTTTGAAGTTTCAAAAAAAATAAAGAAACGTAGCCTCAGGTCTCGTGTCACCCCCCGCGTGGGCGACGGAGACCTCTCCAGCCCGCCGCCTCCTCCCACCCCTCACCTGCTTCCTCTCACGGTCGCTGCCGACGTGCACTGCCGGGCTGTGCCCGTGTGGTGCCGGTGGTGGCCGGCTGGCCTCTACCCGACGCAGGGCGCCCGCGCGCGGTGGCGGCTCTCCTTGACTGTGGTGCTCTCATGATGACAGCGGTTCGGCTCGGCCGAGTGGCGGCGGCGCGGCGGCACCCTTGTGATGTTGTGGGGCGCATAGCACGACGGGGCGGAGGGTCTCTGCGGGGCGGCGCCGGCTCTGCCCTCGGCCCAGATCTGGGCCCTATGGGCCCCATCTGTTTGGGCAGGCGGGCCTACCCTGCGCTTGATCTGATCTGTGGATGGAGGCGGAGGTGCTCGTGTAGGGGTGCATCAGCGACGGTGGTTGCACTTGTTGCAGCGTGGTGGCTGGCCTTATGGGCCTGATTCGGGCCCAGCCAGACCCTCTTGGGACTGACAGTGTGGTCGGACCCGACTGGGACTGGTGTGCTGTGCGACTACGTCCGGTCGACTACCGTCGAAGACGATGGAGGCAAAAATAACAAATGGGTGGATCTAAATCTGTGAAGAGTATAGTTTGAAAAACATGAAAATTTGGGTTTATCATTTTTTCGTAGCTTAAAAAAAATAAGAATATTGCATCGAGATTTTGCACACGGGTAGACCTCGGCATTATCTACACCTAGATTTTTTGTTTAGAAATTTTGAAACATAAAAAATGTAGTAAATACGGGGCTCCGTGGATCCAGCTCGGCGCTTAAATGCACTTTTGGACCACTCACTGATGATGTTTTCTATGAAATCCGACCGGAGTGCAAGAAGAAACACCTACTTGGAGTACAAGAAAAGCCTAGACATACCCAAAATTCACCGGTTAGCTTGTATCCGAATAAGACTCCACTTGCAAGTCTGCCTGGGCATCTTGTAACCGTACCCTCTGCACCTATATAACGGGGTGTAGAGAGCACTGATGACTGATACGTTTTAAACGTATCTATAATTTTTGATATTCCATGCATGTTTTATATCAATTGCCACATATTTTATATGCACTTTATATCATATTATGACATTAATTGGACTAACCTACTAATAGTTGCCAAAGTGCACAATGTTCTTGTTTTACACTTTAATGTGTAGGAATGATCAAAATTGGGCAAAGGAAACCTTGTTCGAGTCGAATTTGGACTTTTCTCAAATCTGTCTGAAAACTATTTTCGAAGATGGACCCGTTTTGTTCCAAAGATGACGTCAAATGGAAAAAGTCTAGTCGCGAAAGTTGCAGGAAAGTTTCTGCTAATAAATCTAGACGTAAAATTCGTCTCCATCGGAGTTCGGATGAGGCCTATGCTGGCCCGACAAGTCGAATCGACAGGGAAAACCCTAGGCCGCGCCGAGGGGTGGTGTGGCTGCCTCGTGCACCCCCTGACGCTGCCCTTTGGACCATAAATTGCCCCGCGGAGAAAACCCTAACCCCAAAGGATTTCGCAAAATACGACTCCGTGCTCCGCCGCCATCCAGAACAAGTTTTGGGGGACAAAAGTCTCTGTTCCGGCACCCTGCCAGGACGGGGAATTGTCCCCGGAGCCATCTCCATCGACGCCACAACCTCCATCTTCGCCGTTGCTGCATCCCATGATGAGGAGGGAGTAGTTCTTCATCGGGGCTGAGGGATCATGCCGGTAGCTATGTGGTTTATCTCTCTCTCCCATGATGTGATCTATATGTAATCATGAGCTTTGTAATCTAGTTGAATTCCTAGATGTTACTCTTCATTATCTTGTGATTATGCTACTCAAGTGGTTTTATTAATGTAATCCCCGGAGTCACCTTTGTCCCATGGTGCGAAGTTGACAGTGTGCGCACCGTGTGTAACTCTTTGGATTAAAGATTATGCGAATACTTGCCATGAATTGTTCTTTGTGTTGGATGTCTCTATGATATTGTGCCGTTTGTTTACTACTAATTTGGGGCGCTCATAGTGACAACGCGGGGTGCCCTAGAGGTGGAATACAGACTTGAGGCGTGCTTTTATAGCCCTACGCAGTGGATTGGTGTTTGTTATCCAATGGGAGAGCAGTTCGGGGTAGCATAGTGAAGAGGAAGTATTTATGAATTCAATTATATTATTATTGTTGAGAGTGTCTACTAGTGAAAGTATGATCTCTAGGCCTTATTTCCAAGCATTGAAATACCGTTTACTCTCATTTTGTCTCATGTTTGCTCGCTGCCATTTTATTTCAGATTGCAATTACCACTTATAATCATCCATATCACTTGTATTTTAATATCTCTTCGCCGAACTAGTGCACCTATAAACCTGACAAGTGTATTGGGTGTGTTGGAGACACAAGAGACTTTTTGTATCTTAATTGCAGGATTGCTTGAGAGGGATATCTTTAACCTCTATCTCCCTGAGTTCGATAAACCTTGGGTTATTCACTTAAGGGAAACTTGCTGCTGTTCTACAAACCTCTGCACTTGGAGCCCCAACACTATCTACAGGAATAGAAACGTGCGTAGACATCAAGCTATTTCTGGCACCGTTGCCGGGGAGGTAAGGTAAAAGGTACTCACATCCTCCAGCTACTTAGCTATTTTCTAGCACTGTTGCTGACGTGTGAGTGCTCGAAGGTATTTCCTTTAGATTCTGCAATTTTATCTTTTTGTTTCTTATTTTTATTTCACTAGTTAGGCTTAATGGAAAACAACAACAAAATTGGAGAGTTATGTGAAATTTATCTTGAGTTAGGATATGATATTTTTGAAGAGAAAATTAAAAAACCTATGGAAAATTATTTCCATGATGGTAGCAATGTTATTACTATAAATTCTTTGAACACCATTATTGCTAATGCTATGCAAAGCTCTAAGCTTGGGGAGGTTGAGGTTTTTGAAAATCCTTTTGCTACAAATGATTATATATTTGAGACCTCTCCTCCTAGTGAAGTTTTTGAAAATTCTTTTGCTACTAATGATTATAATGATTGTGATATTTTCAGTCCACCTACTATTGAGGATATAGTTTATGTTGATTATGATATGCCTCCTATATATGATGTTTACAATGATGAATATGATATTTTTAGTCCATCTACTATTGAGGATAAAATTCATTATGATTATTTTATGCCTACAATTTATGATGATTACAATGATGTATGTGATACTTTTACTCCCACTATTACTAATGAAACTATTTATGCTTATGTGGAGAGTAATGATACTTTTATGCATGTGGATCATGATAAGAATGCTTTATGTGATACCTATATTGTTGAGTTTATTCATGATGCCACTGAAAAATTTGAGAGAGGAAAATATGGGTATAGAAATCTTCATGTTACTAAATTTCTTCTCTTTATGATGAATGCTTTCAGCTTTCTCTTGATTTGCTTTTATTTGCTGGGTACTTTAAGACCTACTGGTCCTTATGAGAGAGGGAGACACGACTTCGTATATCTCAATAATATTAAGTCTTCTCTCTTTATGTTGAAATTTTTGAAGTTCCACTTGTTTTGCCTTCCTATGCTAGTCACTTTATGCTTTATTGATTTATTTTCTTCCAAGATTGCTTTGCATAGGAAGTGGGTTAGACTTAAATGTGTTTGATATTTGCTTCTTGATGCTCTTTCATATTCACCTCTTATACATATGAGAGCATCATAAAAATTATCATGGCTAGCTAAAAGGCTTTAAAGAAAAGCGCTTGTGGGAGACAACCCACTGTTTTTATTTTCTGTTATTTTATTTTATTTGAGTCAAGGAGCTTGTTTACTTGTGTAGCAACTCCTTTGTATCTTTACTTTTTCGCATTGTTGTGCCAAGAGTAGCCTCTAATGATAAGATGATGCTAAATTTCGATTGCTACGCAGAAACAGATTTCTGCTGTTCACCGTACGAAATTCCTAAAATCACCGGAAAGTGAATTCTATCTGAAACATTTTTTACGTAATCTTTATGTATGCCTGCATCTTTCGTTAGTTCAAAGTTTTTTGATCTGAGCGTCGTAAGTGCCTCGAAAAAATTCGTCTTTGCGGACTGTTCTGTTTTAGACAGATTATGCCTTTTATTTTGCATTCTCTCTTTTACTAGTGTTGAGTGAAATTCTTTTTTGGGTGAAAGAGCTTCACATAACATCAGTGGCAGTAGCTAATGTTTAAAGTAACAAGTCATATTGCCCTTTTATAGAACATGTGAGTTTTTGATTATGCACTAACCCTCTAATGAGATTTGCTTTGAGTTTGGTGTGACGGAAGTTTTCAAGGGTCAAGAGAGAAGGATGATATAATAGGATCAAGAAGAGTGAAGAGGTTAAGCTTGGGGAGCTCCCATGGATCTCTCCAGCATATTTCAAGAATACTCAAGCGTCTAAGCTTGGGGATGCCCAAGGCATCCCCTTCTTCATCGACAAAATTATCAGGTCATCTCTAGTGAAACTATATTTTTATTCTTTTACATCATATGTGCTGTTCTTGGAGCGTCTGTGTGCTTTTATTTTCAGTACTTTATTTTTATTTGTAATCAACTTGATTGGATCCTAGCATTTTGATTGGGAGAGAGACACGCTCGCTTTTTCTTGAGAATACTCCTATTCTTCACTTATATTTATTGAGTATTCATATCAAGCGTTGTTCAACTTTTACTCTTGTTTTCATGTACCTCTTGTCAGAGGTATTAGTTCTTTTAAAGAATGTACTCTCTTGCTTCACTTATACTTGTTTGGAGAGTTTTAAAATAAATTGATTGGTGTTTGGTTGGAACAGAAAATGTTGCATGTGGTAAATGGTATAATGGAAAAGACTTGCATATTCTTGTAGATCACTAATTTGGATAATTTGATACTTGTCAATTGTTTTGAGTTAACAAGTATATCATGATTAAACTTTTGCATCATGTAAGTTAAGCCCATTAATGAAGAACTACCGTAAAGCTTGTTGAAATTTGGTTTGCATGAGTGGTATCTCTAAGGTCTAGATATTTTCTAATAAAAGGGTTTGGTTAACAAGGAAGACGGTGTGAAGTCTTATAATGTTTGCAATATGTTAGTCATGTAAAACTTGGTGTACTAGTTGATATTCTTGTTTGCTTACGTAACCTTGCTAGCCTAAACTCTGTACTGAGAGGGAATGCTTCTCGTGCATCCAAATCTTGAGCCAAAATCCATGCTATTTGTGTCCATCATAACTAACTATATATGGTATTTCCTTGCCACTCCAAGTAAATTTTTCATGTGCTACCTTTAAATTATTCAAAACTGATATTGTTCCTTTTTGTGTCAATGTTTACTAGCTCATGAGGAAGTAGTGGGTTATTCTTTATTCGACTTGTCAAACAGGCTTTACACCTGGACTAGTGGCATATACATCCGCTTATCCAATAATTTTGCAAAAAGAGCTGGCAACGGGGTGCCCACTCCCAATTAATTACAACTTTAACCACTTAATTCTCTTCACATTTTTGCCCTGATTTATCAGTAAGCAATGACAAACAGTGAAATACCTGCATGTGTAAACAAAAGAGAAAGAGGAATGATCTGCCTTGCTGGTAGAAATAACGTCCTTCATGGGAGCCGCTCTTAAAAGTCTGTTTGATAGGGAGAATATTGTTTTCATCCGCTGCCATTCGTTGAAAATTAACAAACACCTCTCAAAACTTAATTTTTACTCTCTATATGATTTAAAAACTAAAAAACTCTAGCACATGATTTAATCCCTGCTTCCCTCTGCGAAGTGCCTTTCTTTTACTTTTATGTTGAGTCAGTTTTCCTATTCTTTCTATCTTCCACAAGCAAACACTAGTGTCAACTTTGATACAACATTTATTATATGCTACGTATTGGACTTATTATATTGCTTTATGTTGACAATATCCATGAGATAAACATGTTGAAAGTTGACGCAAATGTTGAAACTTAAATCTTCCTTTGTGTTGGTTAAATACATTTTGTTAGAATCTATTACTTTATGAGTTAACTCTTATGTGAACCTGTGGATACATTGTCTCCAAAGTACTATTCATGAAAAGTTTTGCTTGTGTGATTCTTTGTTTACTCATTATCTATTTGATAGCAAACTATAGACCATTGACTTGGATCAATTCATTCATTTACATGTGCCTTATAATATTATATGATCAAGATTATGATGGTAGCATGTCACCTCAAACATTATATTGTTTTATCGTTTACCTACTCGAGGACGAGCAGGACTAAGCTTGGGGATGCTGATACGTCTCAAACGTATCTATAATTTTTGATATTCCATGCATGTTTTATATCAATTGCCACATATTTTATATGCACTTTATATCATATTATGACATTTATTGGACTAACCTACTAATAGTTGCCAAAGTGCAAAATGTTCTTGTTTTACACTTTAATGTGTAGGAATTATCAAAATTGGGCAAAGGAAACCTTGTTGGAGTCGAATTTGGACTTTTCTGAAATCTGTCCGAAAACTATTTTCGAAGATGGACCCGTTTTGGTCTGAAGATGACGTCAAATGGAAAAAATCTAGTCGCGAAAGTTGCAGATAATTTTCTGCTAATAAATCTAGACTTAAAATTCGCCTCCATCGAGTTCGGATGCGGCCTGTGCGGGCCCGACAAGTCGGCTCGGCAGGGAAAACCCTAGGCCGCGCCGAGGGGTGGTGTGGCTGCCTCGTGCACCCCCTGACGCCGCCCTTTGGACCATAAATTGCCCCCGCGGAGAAAACCCTAACCCCAAAGGATTTCGCAAAATACGACTCCGAGCTCCGCCACCATCCAGAACAAGTTTCGGGGGACAGAAGTCTCTGTTCCGGCACCCAGGCCTGTCGGGACGGGGAATTGTCCCCGGAGCCATCTCCATCGACGCCACCACCTCCATCATCACCGTTGCTGCCTCCCATGATGAGGAGGGAGTAGTTCTTCATCGGGGCTGAGGGCTCATGCCGGCAGCTATGTGGTTTATCTCTCTCTCCCATGATGTGATCTATATGTGATCATGAGCTTTGTAATCTAGTTGAATTACTAGATGTTACTCTTCATTATCTTATGATTATGCTACTCAAGTGGTTTTATTAATGTAATCTCCGGAGTCACCTTTGTCCCATGGTGCGAAGTTGACAGTGTGCGCACCGTGTGTGACTCTTTGGATTAAAAATTATGCGAATACTTGCCATGAGTTGTTCTTTGTGTTGGATGTCTCTATGATATTGTGGCGTTTGTTTAGTACTAATTTGGGGCGCTCATAGTGATAGCGCGGGATGCCCTAGAGGTGGAATACAGACTTGAGGCGTGCTTTTATAGCCCTACGTAGTGGATTGGTGTTCATTATCCAACGGGAGATCAGTTCGGGGTAGCATAGTGAGGAGGAAGTATTTATGAATTCAATTATATTATTATTATTGAGAGTGTCCACTAGTGAAAGTATGATCCCTAGGCCTTATTTCCAAGCATTGAAACACTGTTTACTCTCATTTTGTTTCATGTTTGCTCGCTGCCATTTTTATTTCAGATTGCAATTACCACTTATAATCATCCATATCACTTGTATTTTAATATCTCTTCACCGAACTAGTGCACCTATACACCTGACAAGTGTATTGGGTGTGTTGGGGACACGAGAGACTTCTTGTATCTTAATTGCAGAGTTGCTTGAGAGGGATATCTTTGACCTCTATCTCCCCGAGTTCGATAAACCTTGGGTTATTCACTTAAGGGAAACTTGCTGCTGTTCTACAAACCTCTGCACTTGGAGGCCCAACACTGTCTACAAGAATAGAAGCGTGCGTAGACATCAGTGACTATTGGGAATCCCAAGAGGAAGTTATGATGTAGTGGAGCATCAAATTTCTCTCAATTAAGAACCAAGGTTTATCAAACCAGTATGAGTTGAGAATCTAAGCAAAGTTGAAGTGGACCTACAAAAAAGAAAGAAAATATATTTGTCCCCAACGATTCAGTAAGGGTGTCAATAATCTTCCCTTCTCGCTAAAAATAAAGGGTTAAACGTATAGTATGGAAGATAGTAGTAAATAAAAATACATAAAAACGGACCGGCAAGCAAACAATGATGGCCGGGGGTCATGGTTTCACTAGTGGCGTATCTCCTTAAAAAGATAGCATTGTTGGGTGAACAAAGTAAAGCCGATCAATTGATTGAATTATGATCATGATAATTATGACAACATGTGCAAGGCAAATATTTATGTAGGCATTACGTCAAGATAAAAAGACCATTATTGAACCACATCTTTAACTAATACACCAATTCGAGTGTGCTTCTAAGCTTGCCAATCTTGGAATTAAGTCACCAAAATAACATAGTATTGTCTTATGTTCATTACATGTTGTAAGAAACATTTATTAACAAATGTACAAATAAACACCGTTGTTTTACCATCAGTAGAAACATCACATAACGTCACCCTTACTCATTTCTGTGACTTGAGCCCAAGGATAAAACAAGGCATGAACCCACTATCGAACATATAATCCCTCTTGGAGGCTCACACAACTACTTGGCCAAAGCAATCATATAAATTGGAAAGCACGTAGGAACGCAAATAAAGCAATCTAACAACACAATTCATCATATATCAGCAAGCACAACAATAATAATTACATCAGATTGATCTTGATCATATTAGGCAGCTCACGAGAACATGGTATAAAGGCTTAAGGAGGAGAGGTGATGGACGTGAATCACACGTTCGTTGGGAGACCCCAAGAGGAAGGTATGATGCAGTTCAGCGGCAAGTTTACCTCAGTATGAAACCAAGGTTTATCGAACCAGTAGGAGTACCAACTCTTCAGAAGGTTGTTGGTGGCCGCACGGCGCAACACGATCACCAACACGGAACCTGCACACAACACAATCAAAGTACTCTGCCCCAACGAAACAGTGAGGTTGTCAATCTCACCGGCTTGCTGAAAACAAAGGATTAAACGTCTCGTGTGGAAAATGAGTATTAAATTGCAGAGAATGAAAAAGGAACAGTTTGCAGTTTGTGGTTGTTTAATCAGTTTAAAAGAATGGACCGGGGTCAACAGTTCACTAGTGGTGTTTCTCCATAAAAGATAACTAACATGTGGGTGAACAAATTACAGCTGGGCAATTGACAAATAGTGAGCGCATGACAATGCATATACATGGCATGATGATTACTATGGTATTTAATTGGGCATTACGACATAATACATAGACCGTTATCCAACAACGTCTATGACTAATAATCCACCGCCGGGTTGTCATCCGTGTCCCCCATTGGTATTAAGTTGCAAGCAACGGATAATCGCATTAAGTAAAGCGCGTAATGTAAACAAACACATATGCCCGTGGACATAGCATCGTTAGGTTACCCTAGTGGCAACAGCACATCCACAACCTTAGAACTTTCTGTCACTGTCCCAGATTAAATGGAGGCATGAACCCACTATCTAGCATAAATACTCTCTCTTGGAGTTACAAGCATCTACTTGGCCAAAGCATCTACTAGTAACCGAAAGCATGCAAGATCATAAATAACATAGGGCATAGATTGATAATCAACTTGACATAGTATTCAATATTCATCGGATCCCAGCAAACACAACATGTAGCATTACAATAATATGATCTTGATCATGTAGGGCAGCTCACAAGATCTAAACATGATGGCACAAATTGGAGAGACAACCATCTAGCTACTGCTATGGACCCGTAGTCCAAGGATAACTACTCACGCATCACTCCGGAGGCAGGCATGGCGATGTAGAAGCCTCCGGTGACGATTCCCCTCTCCGGCAGGGTGCCGGGAAGAGGTTCTGGACCCTCCCGAGCTAGGGTTGACGGCGGCGGCGTCTCTGAACTTTTTGTGGATATTGGCTCAGCACTTAGGGTTATTTTCTCGGGGGAATAAATAGGCGAAAGGGGGCGGCTGGAGACCCCCGAGGGGCCCACACCACCCAGGGCGCGCCAGGGGGGCCGCGTGGTGCGTGTGGCCTCCTGGTGGCCCTCCTCTGTTGCTCCTTTGCTCCGTCAGGTGTGTTCTGGAAAATAGACCCCCGTGAAGTTTCGTCCAATTCCGAGAATATTTCCAGACTAGCTTTTCTGGAATACAAAAACAGCAGAAAACAGGAACTGGCACTTCGGCATCTTGTTAATAGGTTAGTCCCAAAAAATGTATAAAAGTGATAAAGTAGATGCAAAACATGTAGCAATTGGTATAAAACAAGCATGGAACATCAAAAATTATAGATACGTTTGAGACGTATCAGCATCCCCAAGCTTAGTTCCTGCTCGTCCTCGAGTAGGTAAACGATAAAAACAAAATAATTTTTGAGGTGACATGCTACCATCATAATCTTGATCATATAATATTGCAAGGCACATGTAAATGAATGAAGTGATCCAAGTCAATGGTCTATAATTTGCTACCAAATAGATAATGAGTAAACAATGAATCACACAAGCTAAACGTTTTCATGAATAGTACTTTCGAGACAAGCATCAAAGTTTTGCATAAGTGTTAACTCATAAAGCAATAGTTTCTAATAAAAGGTATTCAATCAACACAAAGGAAGAATTAAGTTTCAGCATTTGCTTCAACTTTCAACATATTTATCTCATGGATATGTCAACACAAAGTAGTATAACAAGTCCAATACGTGCATATAACCATGTTGTAACAAAGTTGACACTAGTGTTTGCTTGTGGAAGACAGAAAGAATAGGAAAACTGACTCAACATAAAAGTAAAAGAAAGGCCCTTCGCAGAGGGAAGCAGGGATTAAGTCATGTGCTAGAGCTTTTAGGTTTTTGAAAGCATATAGAGATTGCATAAAATATTTGATACTCCTCCCAACCTTGCTAACACAAGCCATGGCTAACCGAATCCTCGGGTGCCTTCCATCAATCACATACCATGGAGGAGTATCTATTTTTGAGAGGTGTTTGTTAATTGTCAACGAATGGTAGCGGGTGAGAACAGTATTCTACCTGTCAAACGGACTTTTAAGAGCGGCTCCCATGAAGGACGTTATTTCTACCAGCAAGGCAGATCATCCCTCTTTCTCTTTGGTTTACACACATCAGGTATTTCACTGTTTGTCATTGCTTACTGATGAATCAGGGCAAAAGTGTGAAGAGAATTAATTGGTTAAAGTTGTAATTAATTGGGACTGGGCACCCCGTTGCCAGCTCTTTTTGCAAGTTATTGGATAAGCGGATGTATATGCCACTAGTCCAGGTGTAAAAGTCCATTTGACAACAAATAAAGAATAACCACACTAATTCCTCATGAGCTAGTAAACATTGACACAAAAAGGGAATAATAACATTTTGAATAATTTAAAGGTAGCACATGAAAAATTTACTTGGAGTGGCAAGGAAATACCACATATAGGTAGTTATGGTGGACACAAATGGCATGGATTTTGGCTCAAGGATTTGGATGCACGAGAAGCATTCCCTCTCAGTACAGAGTTTAGGCTAGCAAGGTTTATGTAAGCAAACAAGAATATCAACCCGTACACCAAGTTTTATATGACAAACATATTGCAAACGTTATAAGACTTCATACCGTCTTCCTTGTTAACCAAACCCTTTATTAGAAAATATCTAGACCTTAGAGATACCACCGATGCAAACCAAATTTTCAACAAGCTTTACGGTAGTTCTTCACTAATAGGCTTAACTCATGTGATGCACAATTTAATCATGATCTACTTGTTAACTCAAAACAATTGACAAGCATCAAGTTATCCATATTAGTGATCTACAAGATTAAGCAAGTTTTTCCTTATACCAATTACCACATGCAACATTTTCTGAACCAACCAAACACCAATCAATTTATTTCATCAACTCTCCAAAATATAAGTGAAGCAAGAGAGTACTTTCTACAAAAGAAAGCTAATAGCTCTGAAAGAGATACATGAAAACAAGAGCTAAAAGCTGAACAGCGCTAGATATGAATACTCAACAAATATAAGTGAAGAATAGGAGTATTCTCATGAAAAAGCGGAGCGTGTCTCTCTCCCAATCAAGAATGCTAGGGTCCAGTCAAGCTTTATTGAAAATAAAAGACAATACTGAAAATAAAAGCACACAGACGCTCCAAGAAAAGCACATATGATGTGAAAGAATTAAAATATAGTTTCACTAGAGATGACCTGATAATTTGACGATGAAGAAGGGGATGCCTTGGGCATCCCCAAGCTTAGACGCTTGAGTCTTCTTGAAATATGCTGGGGAGATCCATGGGAGCCTCCCCAAGCTTAAGCTCTTCACTCTTCTTGATCCTATATATCATCCTTCTCTCTTGACCCTTGAAAACTTCCGTCACACCAAACTCAAAGTAAATCTCATTAGAGGGTTAGTACTCAAATTTTTAATCCACTGGTTCTGTTGTGACACATTGCAAGAACTCAATAAAACATTAGCTACAGCCCTCCATTAGAAGCCTTGCTAAAGCCCACAAGAGACAATGCAAAAAACAGAGACATAATCTGTCAAAACAGAACAGCCAGTAAAGATGAATTTTTTCGAGGCACTTACGACGCTCAGATCAAAAAACTTTGAACTAATGAAAGATTCAACATTCATAAAGATTACGCAAAAAAATTCAGTTTTTTTAACAATCTGGTGATTTAGGAATTTTCGTACAGTGACAGAAAAAATCTGTTTCTGCGCAGCAATCAAAATTAAGCAAAATCTCAACACTAGAGGCTACTCTTGGCACAACAATGCGAGAAAATAAAGATACAAAGGAGTTGCTACAGAAGTAAACAATCTCCTTGACTCAATAAAAGAAAAATTGCAGAAATAAAAAAAAATGGGTTGCCTCCCATAAGCGCTTTTCTTTAACGCCTTTTAGCTAGGCACAAAGCATGCATCAAGTATCACCAAGTGAAGAAGCATCAACATTGTAATTTGTTCGAACAATAGAATCATAAGGTGGCTTAATCTTCTTCCTAGGAAAGTGTTCCATACCTTTCTTGAGAGGAAATTGATATTTTATATTCCCTCTTTCATATCAATAATAGCACCTACAGTTCTAAGAAAAGGTCTTCCAAGCACAATAGGGCATGATGGATTGCATTCAATATCCAAGACAATAAAATCAACGGAACATAATTGTTGTTAACCATGATAAGAACATCATCAATTCTTCCCAAAGGTTTCTTAATAGTAGAATCAGCAAGGTGAACATCCAAGTAACAATTTTCCAAAGGTGCTAAATCAAGCATATCATAAAATCTTTTAGGCATAACAGAAATACTAGCACCAAGGTCACACAAAGCATTGCAATCAAAGTCATTCAATTTCATTTTAATGATGGGCTCCCAACCATCTTCTAACTTCCTAGGGATAGATACTTCACGTTTCAATTTTTTTTCCCTCACTTGTATGAGAGCATTAGTAATATTAGTGAAAGCCATGTTTATCTCACTTGCCTTAGGAGTTCTAGCAAGCTTTTGCAAAATGTAATTACTTCAGAAAGATTACACCATCAAAATAAAATCATTATCATCAAAAGTAATGGAGTTATTCTCTTCCTTATTGCTAGAAATTTCAGCATCTTTATCAGGACAGTTTTAGAGTTATCAGGCAATTTAGGACATTTTGCAATAGAAGTGGAAACATTACCAACACCAATTATCTTGCCATTAATAATAGGAGGTTTGCTAACACTTGTGTTTGAACATTTTCAGAAGTAGTAATAGTATAAACTCTAGCAATATTATTCTTTCTAGCAATTTCATCCTCTCTTTCCCATCTAGCATGCAATTCGGCTAACATCCTCACATTGTTATCAATTTTAACTTGTATAGCATTGGCTACAGCAAAGGTATTACTCTCAATTGTTTCGGGCTTAGCTGCCATCTTATTAATCAAAGAGATTGTGTTTCAGACATGACGAAATACAAGTTTCAGCATGAGAAATTTTACCTTGCAAACCAGAAATTTCCCTATTTAAATTCTCAAGTTGATGGCTTATATTTTTTAGCATAGCAGATTGTTCATCCATAGTTCTAGTAAACAGTTGGTTTTGCTCATATTGCTTTTGCATAAAAATTTTAGTCCTTTTCAATTTCTAGCATCCTTTCCTCACTAGGCATTCAGTTCTACCATATGAATTTCCATAACCATTGCCACTATTAGAAGGATAGGGCCTATAATTGCTATTACCAAAATTATTCCTATAAGCATGTTGTTGAAGTTATTATTTTAATGAAGTTCACATCAACATGCTCTTCTTGAGCAACCAAAGAGGCTAAAGGAACATTATTTGGATCAACATGTGTTTGACCATTTGCAAGCATAGACATAATAGTATCAATTTTAGCACTCAAGGAGAGGTTTCTTCAACAGAATTTACCTTCTTACCTGTTGGAGCTCTCTCGGTGTGCCACTCAGAATAATTAATCATCATATCATCAAGAAGCTTTGTTGCAGCACCCAAAGTGATGGACATAAAGGTACCTCCAGCGGCCGAATCCAATAAATTCCTTGAAAAAATTTAATCCTGCATAGAAGGTTTGGATGATCATCCAAGTAGTCAGTCCGTGAGTGGGACAATTTTTAACCAATGATTTCATTCTCTCCCATGCTTGAGCAACATGTTCATTATCAAATTGCTTAAAATTCATTATGCTACTTCTCAAGGAAATAATCTTAGCAGGAGGATAATATTTTCCAATAAAAGCATCTTTGCATTTAGTCCATGAATCAATACTATTTCTAGGCAAAGATAGCAACCATTCTTTAGCACGTCCTCTCAAGGAGAAAGGAAAAAGTTTCAGTTTAATAATATCACCATCTACTTCCTTGAGCTTTTGCATTTCACAAAGTTCAACAAAGTTATTAAGGTGAACAGCAGCATCATCAGTACTAACACCAGAAAATTGCTCTTTCATAACAAGATTTAAAAGTGCAGGTTTAATTTCATAAAACTCTGCTGAAGCAGCAGGTGGAGCAATAGGTGTGCATATGAAATCATTGTTGTTTGTGCTAGAAATCACAACTTAGTGTTCTCAGGAGTACTCATTTTAGCAGAATTAAAAACAGGACATAAAATAACTTGAAATAAATAGATGCAAGTAACTAATTTTTTTGTGTTTTTGATAATTGAAAGCAAACAAGATAAAATAAAATAAACTAAGCAAGACAAAAACAAAGTAAAGAGATTGGAAGCGTGAAACTCCCCTTGCAGAAGACTGCTGTCTCCCCGGCAACGGCGCTAGAAAAATTGCTTGATGGACGTGAATCACACGTTCGTTGGGAGACCCCAAGAGGAAGGTATGATGCAGTTCAGCGGCAAGTTTCCCTCAGTATGAAACCAAGGTTTATCGAACCAGTAGGAGCAGCAACTCTTCAGAAGGTTGTTGGTGGCCGCACGGCGCAACACGATCACCAACACGGAACCTGCACACAACACAATAAAAGTACTTTGCCCAACGAAACAGTGAGGTTGTCAATCTCACCGGCTTGCTGAAAACAAAGAATTAAGCGTCTCGTGTGGAAAATGAGTATTAAATTGCAGAGAATGAAAAAGAAACAGTTTGCAGTTTATGGTTGTTTAATCAGTTTAAAAGAATGGACCGGGGTCCACAGTTCACTAGTGGTGTCTCTCTATAAAAGATAACTAACATGCTGGGTAAACAAATTATAGCTGGGCAATTGACAAATAGTGAGCGCATGACAATTCATATACATGGCATGATGATTACTATGGTATTTAATTGGGCATTACGACGTAATACATAGACCGTTATCTAACAGCGTCTATGACTAATAATCCACCGCCGGGTTGTCATCCGAGTCCCCCGTTGGTATTAAGTTGCAAGCAACGGATAATCACATTAAGTAAAGCGCGTAATGTAAACAAACACATATGCCCGTGGACATAGCATCGTTAGGTTCCCTAGTGGCAACAGCACATCCACAACCTTAGAACTTTCTGTCACTGTCCCAGATTAAATGGAGGCATGAACCCACTATCGAGCATAAATACTCTCTCTTGGAGTTACAAGCATCTACTTGGCCAAAGCATCTACTAGTAACCGAAAGCATGCAAGATCATAAATAACATAGGGCATAGATTGATAATCAACTTGACATAGTATTCAATATTCATCGGATCCCAGCAAACACAACATGTAGCATTACAATAATATGATCTTGATCATGTAGGGCAGCTCACAAGATCTAAACATGATGGCACAAATTGGAGAGACAACCATCTAGCTACTGCTATGGACCCGTAGTCCAAGGATAAACTACTCACGCATCACTCCGGACGCAGGCATGGCGATGTAGAAGCCTCCGGTGACGATTCCCCTCTCCGGCAGGGTGCCGGGAAGAGGTTCTGGACCCTCCCGAGCTAGGGTTGACGGCGGCGGCGTCTCTGGAACTTTTCGTGGATATTGGCTTAGGCACTTAGGGTTATTTTCTCGGGACGAATAAATAGGCGAAAGGGCGGCGGCTGGAGACCCCCGAGGGGCCCACACCACCCCAGGGCACGCCAGGGGGGTGACCCGCGCCCTGGGTGCGTGTGGCTCCTGGTGGCCCTCCTCTGTTGCTCCTTTGCTCCGTCAGGTGTGTTCTGGCAAAATAGCATCCCCCGTGAAGTTTCGTCCAATTCCGAGAATATTTCCAGACTAGCTTTTCTGGAATACAAAAACAGCAGAAAACAGGAACTGGCACTTCGGCATCTTGTTAATAGGTTAGTCCCAAAAAATGTATAAAAGTGACATAAAGTAGATGCAAAACATGTTGCAATTGGTATAAAACAAGCATGGAACATCAAAATTATAGATACGTTTGAGACGTATCAAGAGGCTACCATCTAGCTACTGCCATGCATGGACCCATAGTACAAGGATGCAAGACCGCATAATTACGAAGTGCTGCTGCCATCACCACTCCACCATCACCATCTCCATATCCATAGCCATTCTACTTTATAATCTTGATCTCATCTAATTGGGCAACATTGTAAGAGCTATCAATATTTCAATACAAGTACTATTTACCACAATGTTTTCTATTGTTTATCTGATTGCGATGTGTGAGTAGTCCACTCGGGCTAGGGGCTGAGCCCTAGCCTCGCAGCTATGTGCATGATCTAATCCATATGATATTAGTTTAATGAGCCCTTTATGTTATATGTGTATGTTTTTGTATCTGTGTCTCGCTCCCACAACTTGTAAGGTACCCAAGACCACGAAGAGTGATCAAGGTAGCGGTATGACGAGAGATGCGTGGAAGGCTGACAGTGAAACTCGGTGACAACAGGAGGAGTACAACAGCTGGAAACAAGTCTCTTAGGAATTACAATGATGTCACTATGCTTAATGCTTTTGTTTGTTTATTCTTTATTCTTAATTTTCTGTATTGATATTGTGATATACTATTGGGCCGACCTAGTTTTCTTCAGCTCGGTTTTTTCTTGTTTTGGGAAGATTTTAGAAAATTCTGGTTTCGTTTTTTTTTCGATTTACTAGTTTTTAGGTTTTTGGTCATTTTATATGTTAATTGTTATAGCAACGATAAGGACTCTGCCGAGGGCTCCCCGGTTGGTTCTACTGAGTGTTGTCTTGGGAACGAACCCAGGGTTTCTCTCGCAAAAAGATTGTACTAAAGAAAGCTAGAAAGCTCAACTCCAAGCAAGCGACTTTTGGTCCACTGGTTTTGGGAAATAGAGATGGTGGTTCATTGCCTATAGTGTTGTAATCCGGAATCCAAGTTTTGTGATAACCCGCTACTTGATCCCCTAAGCTAATATAGTTCCCAGGTTGGATGGAAGCAAACAGGTAAATGCTAAACCCAAATCTGAGTTCAGTTTTTATTTCTTTACTCTTTCTAAATTCATGAACATTTTTCAAAAAAAAATTGTTTATTTTTAAAATGGTTCATATTTTGAAAAATGTTCATATTTAAAAAAATGTTTGGTTCAGATTTGAATAATGTTGATTTTTAAAAATGGTTCAAATTTGAAAAATGTTCATTTCTTAAATGGTTCAGATTTGAAAATTGTTCAATTTTTAGTAGTTCAAATTTCATAAATGTTCATTTTTAAACTGGTTCAGATTCAGGAAAATGTTTATATTTTTTAAAAATTTCACTTTTAAAATGGTTCAGATTTGAAAGTTGTTTTTTTTAATGTAAGGATTTCAAAAATGTTCATTTTCAAAATATTGTACAAATTTTTAAAGTTCTTTTTTCAAATTCATGAACATTTTTCCTGAAATTTTGGATTTGAGGGTATTTTAAATTCACACTTTTTTCAAATTCATGAAAGTAAACTGTTTTTTTTCTGACGCACAAATTAGTATGATCAAACAAACACCGAACAAACTAATGGGCCACGCCCAGGCGCCATAGGGAAAACACAGGGGTACGCGTACGAGCGAAAACCCGACGCAATCCCTTTTCAAAGAAAAAAACACGATAGGGAAACACTGTACAGCGGAATGCTGTACAGCGGGAAACCGGATGAAGATGGAGAACCACTGCTCCGGACTCCGGTCCTTCGAGGGCGATGCTGTGGTCGTCAAAGCATAGGGAAACAGGACCATGGTGTCCTCCCTCTTCTGTTTTTTGGATGGCTCATGTCAATAGTATCTCACTTGATTAGAGCCAGAATCACAGCAAACGATATTTTTCACAGTCGAAATACACGCAGCAAAACGGACGGCGCAGCAAACCCGCTCATGCATTTCTGGTTAGAACTAAACATGTAAGAGAAGCAAGACTGCAGGTTTCTCTACACATAACAAGAAAACTATACCCCCGAGGCCCCGAGACAACACAGCTCTGAATCTTGCTAATACTGCAACCAGGCTAACCTCCAAAAATATTACAAAGATGGGAAAATTGGGCCACACGACTGGATCACCAGACAAAATGTTCTCTAAACGCTAATATATATACAACAAATGCACCGAATCTGTACAAGTCTGGTGGCTGGTGGACCCCTGGTTGCTGCTGTCATCCTTCAAACAAATCTCCGATCACCTCTTCCAAACGCTCAGCAGTCACCGGTTTCTTAGATTTGGCTTGCCACTTCCCCTTGAACCAAGGAGGGAATTGCAAACTTCGACTTTCCTGCAGCGCCACTAAGAAGTTCACATATTTCGGAACGATCACTTCCACTATCTTTTTACGGAGAATCACCTTAAGGTTGGTTTGGACTTTCCAAGTCATCTGGCTATCACAGATACTGCAGAATTCTTGCCAAAATTCATCCAAGGACGAACGCCGTGGCTTCTTCAGAGAATCACCATCCAGATATGACTGCATAAGTGGAATCCAGTACTCCTTAAGGTAGCTCAGAGTGTATTTGTCAATCAGTAAAGCTAATTTACTCATGACACTGTGAGGGAGTAATCCTGGATGGCAGTCTTTTTCCAAAACACAATGCATGTTATTCAAGACAAATATGTACCTCTGTCCTTGTTCTTGGAAATTTGTTTCCGCACATTCCGTGAGCTTGGATATGAAACAATCGAACATATCTGAGAAAGGGCCTGTGTTATAATCTCCAGATTCAAGTAGTGACTGCACCATGTCTCTGTTACGGAAGAAAAATTCTAGGCCTTGTATAAAAATAAAAGTTGCTGGATGGATTGTAAATTCTTTGCTTCTGCGGATTTCATTTGATGTCCTCCGAATTACTCCTTTGAAAGCATCCAACATCCTATTAACAATACCAGCAACCTCACCAGATCTGCTGAAAGGCAAGCCTTGTATATTGACTAGGACATCAACAAGTGTGTCAAAAACAGTCAGCATTTGGGAAATATGAACATCAGACCAGCTTGCGTCACTGAATGAGCATGCAACAATAAGGAGCTGCTCTAAAGGTTGCCCAGCTACCTCTGAAAAACACTGTTCCCAATTTTGCCCATGTAACTGTTGCTTACTTAAAACCACAAGTTTGGTAGTAATTTTGAGCCTCGTGATCCAAGTCCGTGTTGTTTCATTGGTTAATTCACAAGGACCTGAAAATGCTTCTGTGTCTGCCTTGAGGATCCATGGATTCGCATGTACATCACACAGTCTGTAACATGAAAGATTTAAACTTCAGAATATACTACAGAATGCATACACACAAGGTTTCTGGAAGTTACATATAAATCATAAATCATGAAGGACACTAATCTCCTCATCGAGAATATCAATTCAACTGCAGTGCATGATATATCCCAATAAGAAACATCGTAATGTAAAGACAACCAAAAGACGATTGATTAGCTTCAGATACCCTTGAAGTTCTAAATATGTGTTTTGATAATATACCTAGTTTCCGGCGGGACCTTGCTTAACAACTACACCTCTGCCTTTTGGTTTGAAAAGTCTCAATGTGGACAACTGCCACGCTTTTAATGACATATGGCTTGGATAATCCGACAGTGATGACAATGCCTGGTTATCTGCAAATTTCCACACAACCTTATTATGCTGTATATGTGTATCCTTTCCTTTCTCTCTGTTTAGTATGTTGATGTTGAGAGTGAAAGTACTATCACCTACTGAAAGGCTTGAACTAACATTGTTTCGGTATGTATCTTTATTCTTTCCATATGTGCTAGTTTTAGCTTCCTCGAAAACCAAAGTAAAGATTATGGACCACTTGCAGTAACAAACTGTCCAGTGTACTATTCATAGTGGATTCAAATTGTGGAGAATAAATGGCTTTGGCCTTACTGCAAGATTTCTCTATGAAAGTAGAAATTGGAAGTGAACTAACCAGAAATAAGCTACGGTAGAAGAATGGAGCTATGCTAGAAACTGCAAGATTTCTCTATGAAAGATTTCTCTGCCTCTTTAACTTTTAATGGAACGATGAGTTCAGTTGGGCCATTTTCAGTCGGTATTATGTGTTTGTCATAAACTCATGATAGCAGGGATTCAAAACCTCTAAACTAGTTGTATGAAAAGTATTGGTGGACCCACAGTAACATTTTCAGCAAAAAAGGCTTGATAGTTTGCATCAGACTCGCCGACTGGGGATTCACTACGCGAAGTGAACTTTCTGTCTACGGAATAACAATTAAAACCTCTGGGTAGGTACCCGGGTATTTGTGAACCGTGATGAGAGTGAGCATTTATTTGCAGCCTCAACATAGAGTCAGAATTTTGTTTGTTTGTAGAGAACAGGCAGTAGGAGTGCCCTTATTTGCATTAAGCAAGAAGATAGACTTAATACAACAGAAAGAGACAAAGAGTTAGAGCTACGTGCTGAAGAGCAGCAAATAGCAACCACCCTATAAGGAGCAAATTGCACATAACACCACACGTTGGTGCTGCTGTTGCACAGAACCACAACATCGAGTTTGTTTTGCACAAAACACCAGTTTTTGACTTAATTATTTTCACAGAACACAGGCAACCTCATTAGCGACCCTAACAACCCATTACTCAGTAGGGCCCACTGTCGGGAATGGTCGATTTGTTCCTCATCTACTGATACACTCGATACAGCGAGGCGGCGACCTGGAGACCGGCGACGGCAGCGAGGCTGGTGGCGCGCCAGTGGTCGGGATTGGGGAGACGGAAGAATGCGAGCCAGACCTCAACGGGTTCGGAGCGAATGGAGGTGAGCGACCCGGCGCCGGCGGCGGGGGCAGCGGCGCGCCAGCTACAAGGACGGCGGCCATGGATTGCCGCGGCCGCAAGAACGGGGCCGCGTCCAGCCAGCTATCAGTGATACACGAAGCAAGAACTGATTGCTGTCGTGGAAGCTCAGGTCTTGGATTCCCATCGAATTGCCAAGGCGGCAACACCCTTCGGATGAACGCCGGCGACACGTCGACGCGCTCTCGGCACCGGCACTGGCACATGGAGTCCTCGCGTATTCAATCGTCGCGCAGCATGGATTCCTCACCGCCGGCACGCCGGTGCGCCGCCGCTCCGGCTGTCGTCGCCGGGCCTAGCGCTGCCGCCCCGCCGTCGTTTCCATGGCAGAGGCCTCGTACATTGGTTGGATTAACTTGTCCACCTAACCCAGAATCACTAATTGTCTATTTGGTTTGTTAATACGTACCCGTGTGATCTGTGCAAATAATTAAGTAAAAAACTGGTGTTTTGTGCAAAACAAAGTCGAAGTTGTGGTTCTATGCAACAGTAGCACCAACATGTGGTGTTATGTGCAATTTGCTCCCCTATAAGAAATGATACATTCGGCAGCTACGCACGCCATGGTTGCACAACTAAGCATTCTATCATACTCCATGGTTCCTTAGACCCTCCACAACACCATTTCTTCAAAGTTGGCAAAGATAAGTAGATAACGCCCTGGGTCATCTGTTTTTGCTACGAACACGTGTTTGTTCATTTCTTTCCAAAGCACCCAGGAGACTAAAATCCCGGTGTCAAAGCCAATTTGGATATGCTGTTAAAGATCACAGTGTGGTATGGAGAGACTGCATGTTGCTGGCATTCTAGATGGCTTGATGGCCAAGCACCAAACTAAGCTAACTCTCATAGAAAGAACAGAAAGTACCAGAAGATGTTTGCAACGGAAATTGGCTTACAGTGTAAGAATCAAAATTAACACTACGCAGTGATTAGAGGCGTTGGTGTTTCTCTGGCTTCAGGTTCGTCAAACCCATATGAACCAAGGAGCACAAGAGATGTGTTTGCTTGGAACGGGTCATCATAGGGTGAATACTCTCCAATCTACATACAAGGAGGATAGTTTACCAAGTAAAACTCCGATATTACTTGGAAAGCATCGCAAGGAAACGAATGCATATAGAGGATTATTATTAAAGTGACATTTATTTTATCTGTATTGATTTTGTATAGTTGATAGCACAAAGCAGGATGCTTAGGGTGGGGCCAAAATGAATCCCCCAATCGTGCAAAAGCTGGACACGAGAGTTTACCCTGCTTTGTGACGGGTGTGGATTGTGAATGTAAGCGTTTGTTCCTTTCCTTTTTTTTTTTGCTACGAACAAGCGTTTGTTCCTTTCTTTCCAAAGCACCCAAGAGACTAAAATCAGGTTGTCAAAGGCTCAAAGCCAATTTGGAAATGCTGTTAGATATCACAGTGTGGAAAGCGCAGGGTTACCACAAAAAGAGAAAATTGAACCCTGTTTTTGTGGAAAAGGAAATGCATAGAAAATAACCGAACTGAGGGTCTCTAGTATCCTAAAGCACTACCGTTTAAATTGAGCACTGCAACTAGAGCGAATTTTCTGTCGACGGTGAGCCTCCAAGTAGATTGCGGTGACTAATTGTCGCCGTTCTTCCCACTCTCGGAGGTAAAATCATGATTTCTCTAGAGGAAACGAAGTTTATGAGACCTCTGCTGCGCGAATTTCCGGCCGGCGGCGCTCCCCAGCTAACGAACGCGACGAATAGACACGGAAGAACAAAGTAAATCATAACGCAGACTGGGAAAGTAAGTAGAGCAGACTGTCGAAGTCAAAAATAAAGTGCGAAAGTAATACGTGGCGTATGATCAAATCGCCGGACAAACCTGGACACGCCGTGGCCTTGTGGAGCATCGGGGAGCCCTGGAGCCGCGCTGGGGACGAAGAAGAGACGGAAATCCCTGCTTCCAACGACTCGATCCGCGGAAACATGATGTGCCGGTCGTTTGGGTGCCCGATCTCGCCGTCGTCGTCGTCGTCGTCGCTGCCGCTCGAGTCGGAGTCGAACGAGTCGGCTCGGCGCTGCGTGAGAGAGGGGGTCGAGCGGGCCCCGTCGATGATGGCGTCGCGGAGGGCGGCGGTGATGGCCGCCACCTGCTCGGGGTCCAGGAGGACACGAACGCGCCGGGGTGAGTCCTCCGGGATCTGGCCAACTACCTCCGGAGCAGGGGGCCGATCCGTGGATAACCACCTGGTGATGACTCGCAGATTGGTGGTGGGAGCCCGGACGATGGCGCCTCCGTGATGAGCGAGCGCGAGGTAGAAGGAGCTGCGGAGAGACTGCCTCGGACCCAACGCCTGGTCCTCCTTGGGGGGAGGGATGCCATCCGCCATGAACGCCGCCGTGGAGGGATGATGTGCGTCTCGGAGGAGGAAGAGGATGGGAGGGGAGGGGACCGAGATTGGCAACAGAAGCAAACTCTCTTGGCAGCGGTGAAAGACAGCGGCGGGTACAAATGGCCGCGGCGGGGGAGGCAAGGGCGTCGAAGAGGAAGCGGCAGCAAGAAGGATTCGCGCGGTGGCGGTCGGCCCCGCCGGTGCGGAGGAAAGGAAAGCTGTGATGCGATGCGCTGCTGCTGCTGGCTTTGCAAAGCTGTGTGATCTCTCTCTGTTTCCTTCTTCTTCGTCTATGATCTATCTGGACGGGCCTCGTTAGTGCTTTTTTCAGCAACGAAACGAATCCAACCTGATGACCTGATCGAGCTGTCATTGTCAAGAGACAGACAGACGAACGGAAGGAATTATAATTGATTAATAATGATTTTCATTATTAACTAATCAATTCATTATCAATTACTCCTTCGTTATTTAATTTGTTTTGACATAAAGTCCGGTACAGCTATATAAATAAAAAAGAAAAAATGGATGAGCCCATCGCCTGGTGAGTGGTGACACGGACGAACTGCCCCCCCTGGTGTGGTGAACTGGGTGGCCGACGGCCGGCGGTTGTACTGTTGACCGCCCGATCTTCCGTGTAGAAGAGTGGTCTGCATTTTGTAATCGTCATAAAGAAAAACTCCACCAAGTACGGGTTAGACGATCCTCATCCTAGTAACAATTTAAAATTAGTATGAATTCAGCAATTACATTTCATTCATATGATATAAAAGATGGGGAAAACAATTACATCATCACAATATAAACATACCTTCAGCAAGCAATTTTGGATCTCCACCAAGTGGGAAAAACTCCAGCCCAGTTGCCAGTATGAATTCCCTATAGTTATTCAAGACAAATATGTACCTCTGTCCTTGTTCTTGGAAATTTGTTTCCGCACATTCCGTGAGCTTGGATATGAAACAATCGAACATATCTGAGAAAGGGCCTGTGTTATAATCTCCAGATTCAAGTAGTGACTGCACCATGTCTCTGTTACGGAAGAAAAATTCTAGGCCTTGTATAAAAATAAAAGTTGCTGGATGGATTGTAAATTCTTTGCTTCTGCGGATTTCATTTGATGTCCTCCGAATTACTCCTTTGAAAGCATCCAACATCCTATTAACAATACCAGCAACCTCACCAGATCTGCTGAAAGGCAAGCCTTGTATATTGACTAGGACATCAACAAGTGTGTCAAAAACAGTCAGCATTTGGGAAATATGAACATCAGACCAGCTTGCGTCACTGAATGAGCATGCAACAATAAGGAGCTGCTCTAAAGGTTGCCCAGCTACCTCTGAAAAACACTGTTCCCAATTTTGCCCATGTAACTGTTGCTTACTTAAAACCACAAGTTTGGTAGTAATTTTGAGCCTCGTGATCCAAGTCCGTGTTGTTTCATTGGTTAATTCACAAGGACCTGAAAATGCTTCTGTGTCTGCCTTGAGGATCCATGGATTCGCATGTACATCACACAGTCTGTAACATGAAAGATTTAAACTTCAGAATATACTACAGAATGCATACACACAAGGTTTCTGGAAGTTACATATAAATCATAAATCATGAAGGACACTAATCTCCTCATCGAGAATATCAATTCAACTGCAGTGCATGATATATCCCAATAAGAAACATCGTAATGTAAAGACAACCAAAAGACGATTGATTAGCTTCAGATACCCTTGAAGTTCTAAATATGTGTTTTGATAATATACCTAGTTTCCGGCGGGACCTTGCTTAACAACTACACCTCTGCCTTTTGGTTTGAAAAGTCTCAATGTGGACAACTGCCACGCTTTTAATGACATATGGCT
Source organism: Poa pratensis (assembly GCA_947311845.1). Lineage (NCBI taxonomy): Eukaryota > Viridiplantae > Streptophyta > Magnoliopsida > Poales > Poaceae > Poa > Poa pratensis. Next base: position 7,412,727 of record CAMZMU010000128.1, on the reverse strand, counting down.
TGGATAATCCGACAGTGATGACAATGCCTGGTTATCTGCAAATTTCCACACAACCTTATTATGCTGTATATGTGTATCCTTTCCTTTCTCTCTGTTTAGTATGTTGATGTTGAGAGTGAAAGTACTATCACCTACTGAAAGGCTTGAACTAACATTGTTTCGGTATGTATCTTTATTCTTTCCATATGTGCTAGTTTTAGCTTCCTCGAAAACCAAAGTAAAGATTATGGACCACTTGCAGTAACAAACTGTCCAGTGTACTATTCATAGTGGATTCAAATTGTGGAGAATAAATGGCTTTGGCCTTACTGCAAGATTTCTCTATGAAAGTAGAAATTGGAAGTGAACTAACCAGAAATAAGCTACGGTAGAAGAATGGAGCTATGCTAGAAACTGCAAGATTTCTCTATGAAAGATTTCTCTGCCTCTTTAACTTTTAATGGAACGATGAGTTCAGTTGGGCCATTTTCAGTCGGTATTATGTGTTTGTCATAAACTCATGATAGCAGGGATTCAAAACCTCTAAACTAGTTGTATGAAAAGTATTGGTGGACCCACAGTAACATTTTCAGCAAAAAAGGCTTGATAGTTTGCATCAGACTCGCCGACTGGGGATTCACTACGCGAAGTGAACTTTCTGTCTACGGAATAACAATTAAAACCTCTGGGTAGGTACCCGGGTATTTGTGAACCGTGATGAGAGTGAGCATTTATTTGCAGCCTCAACATAGAGTCAGAATTTTGTTTGTTTGTAGAGAACAGGCAGTAGGAGTGCCCTTATTTGCATTAAGCAAGAAGATAGACTTAATACAACAGAAAGAGACAAAGAGTTAGAGCTACGTGCTGAAGAGCAGCAAATAGCAACCACCCTATAAGGAGCAAATTGCACATAACACCACACGTTGGTGCTGCTGTTGCACAGAACCACAACATCGAGTTTGTTTTGCACAAAACACCAGTTTTTGACTTAATTATTTTCACAGAACACAGGCAACCTCATTAGCGACCCTAACAACCCATTACTCAGTAGGGCCCACTGTCGGGAATGGTCGATTTGTTCCTCATCTACTGATACACTCGATACAGCGAGGCGGCGACCTGGAGACCGGCGACGGCAGCGAGGCTGGTGGCGCGCCAGTGGTCGGGATTGGGGGAGACGGAAGAATGCGAGCCAGACCTCAACGGGTTCGGAGCGAATGGAGGTGAGCGACCCGGCGCCGGCGGCGGGGGCAGCGGCGCGCCAGCTACAAGGACGGCGGCCATGGATTGCCGCGGCCGCAAGAACGGGGCCGCGTCCAGCCAGCTATCAGTGATACACGAAGCAAGAACTGATTGCTGTCGTGGAAGCTCAGGTCTTGGATTCCCATCGAATTGCCAAGGCGGCAACACCCTTCGGATGAACGCCGGCGACACGTCGACGCGCTCTCGGCACCGGCACTGGCACATGGAGTCCTCGCGTATTCAATCGTCGCGCAGCATGGATTCCTCACCGCCGGCACGCCGGTGCGCCGCCGCTCCGGCTGTCGTCGCCGGGCCTAGCGCTGCCGCCCCCGCCGTCGTTTCCATGGCAGAGGCCTCGTACATTGGTTGGATTAACTTGTCCACCTAACCCAGAATCACTAATTGTCTATTTGGTTTGTTAATACGTACCCGTGTGATCTGTGCAAATAATTAAGTAAAAAACTGGTGTTTTGTGCAAAACAAAGTCGAAGTTGTGGTTCTATGCAACAGTAGCACCAACATGTGGTGTTATGTGCAATTTGCTCCCCTATAAGAAATGATACATTCGGCAGCTACGCACGCCATGGTTGCACAACTAAGCATTCTATCATACTCCATGGTTCCTTAGACCCTCCACAACACCATTTCTTCAAAGTTGGCAAAGATAAGTAGATAACGCCCTGGGTCATCTGTTTTTGCTACGAACACGTGTTTGTTCATTTCTTTCCAAAGCACCCAGGAGACTAAAATCCCGGTGTCAAAGCCAATTTGGATATGCTGTTAAAGATCACAGTGTGGTATGGAGAGACTGCATGTTGCTGGCATTCTAGATGGCTTGATGGCCAAGCACCAAACTAAGCTAACTCTCATAGAAAGAACAGAAAGTACCAGAAGATGTTTGCAACGGAAATTGGCTTACAGTGTAAGAATCAAAATTAACACTACGCAGTGATTAGAGGCGTTGGTGTTTCTCTGGCTTCAGGTTCGTCAAACCCATATGAACCAAGGAGCACAAGAGATGTGTTTGCTTGGAACGGGTCATCATAGGGTGAATACTCTCCAATCTACATACAAGGAGGATAGTTTACCAAGTAAAACTCCGATATTACTTGGAAAGCATCGCAAGGAAACGAATGCATATAGAGGATTATTATTAAAGTGACATTTATTTTATCTGTATTGATTTTGTATAGTTGATAGCACAAAGCAGGATGCTTAGGGTGGGGCCAAAATGAATCCCCCAATCGTGCAAAAGCTGGACACGAGAGTTTACCCTGCTTTGTGACGGGTGTGGATTGTGAATGTAAGCGTTTGTTCCTTTCCTTTTTTTTTTTGCTACGAACAAGCGTTTGTTCCTTTCTTTCCAAAGCACCCAAGAGACTAAAATCAGGTTGTCAAAGGCTCAAAGCCAATTTGGAAATGCTGTTAGATATCACAGTGTGGAAAGCGCAGGGTTACCACAAAAAGAGAAAATTGAACCCTGTTTTTGTGGAAAAGGAAATGCATAGAAAATAACCGAACTGAGGGTCTCTAGTATCCTAAAGCACTACCGTTTAAATTGAGCACTGCAACTAGAGCGAATTTTCTGTCGACGGTGAGCCTCCAAGTAGATTGCGGTGACTAATTGTCGCCGTTCTTCCCACTCTCGGAGGTAAAATCATGATTTCTCTAGAGGAAACGAAGTTTATGAGACCTCTGCTGCGCGAATTTCCGGCCGGCGGCGCTCCCCAGCTAACGAACGCGACGAATAGACACGGAAGAACAAAGTAAATCATAACGCAGACTGGGAAAGTAAGTAGAGCAGACTGTCGAAGTCAAAAATAAAGTGCGAAAGTAATACGTGGCGTATGATCAAATCGCCGGACAAACCTGGACACGCCGTGGCCTTGTGGAGCATCGGGAGCCCTGGAGCCGCGCTGGGGACGAAGAAGAGACGGAAATCCCCTGCTTCCAACGACTCGATCCGCGGAAACATGATGTGCCGGTCGTTTGGGTGCCCGATCTCGCCGTCGTCGTCGTCGTCGTCGCTGCCGCTCGAGTCGGAGTCGAACGAGTCGGCTCGGCGCTGCGTGAGAGAGGGGGTCGAGCGGGCCCCGTCGATGATGGCGTCGCGGAGGGCGGCGGTGATGGCCGCCACCTGCTCGGGGTCCAGGAGGACACGAACGCGCCGGGGTGAGTCCTCCGGGATCTGGCCAACTACCTCCGGAGCAGGGGGCCGATCCGTGGATAACCACCTGGTGATGACTCGCAGATTGGTGGTGGGAGCCCGGACGATGGCGCCTCCGTGATGAGCGAGCGCGAGGTAGAAGGAGCTGCGGAGAGACTGCCTCGGACCCAACGCCTGGTCCTCCTTGGGGGGAGGGATGCCATCCGCCATGAACGCCGCCGTGGAGGGATGATGTGCGTCTCGGAGGAGGAAGAGGATGGGAGGGGAGGGGACCGAGATTGGCAACAGAAGCAAACTCTCTTGGCAGCGGTGAAAGACAGCGGCGGGTACAAATGGCCGCGGCGGGGGAGGCAAGGGCGTCGAAGAGGAAGCGGCAGCAAGAAGGATTCGCGCGGTGGCGGTCGGCCCCGCCGGTGCGGAGGAAAGGAAAGCTGTGATGCGATGCGCTGCTGCTGCTGGCTTTGCAAAGCTGTGTGATCTCTCTCTGTTTCCTTCTTCTTCGTCTATGATCTATCTGGACGGGCCTCGTTAGTGCTTTTTTCAGCAACGAAACGAATCCAACCTGATGACCTGATCGAGCTGTCATTGTCAAGAGACAGACAGACGAACGGAAGGAATTATAATTGATTAATAATGATTTTCATTATTAACTAATCAATTCATTATCAATTACTCCTTCGTTATTTAATTTGTTTTGACATAAAGTCCGGTACAGCTATATAAATAAAAAAGAAAAAATGGATGAGCCCATCGCCTGGTGAGTGGTGACACGGACGAACTGCCCCCCCTGGTGTGGTGAACTGGGTGGCCGACGGCCGGCGGTTGTACTGTTGACCGCCCGATCTTCCGTGTAGAAGAGTGGTCTGCATTTTGTAATCGTCATAAAGAAAAACTCCACCAAGTACGGGTTAGACGATCCTCATCCTAGTAACAATTTAAAATTAGTATGAATTCAGCAATTACATTTCATTCATATGATATAAAAGATGGGGAAAACAATTACATCATCACAATATAAACATACCTTCAGCAAGCAATTTTGGATCTCCACCAAGTGGGAAAAACTCCAGCCCAGTTGCCAGTATGAATTCCCTATAGTTGGCATGAGTCGCTAATCTAACCCGGTGTCCATAGTCCTACAATGAAGGTCACAGCTAATGACCTGTAAGCGTTTTCCTATAGACGTTAGAACATAGAAACATGTGAGTAACAACAATGTTAGCTTGGCTAACCTGTAAGCGTTTTCCTATAGCAACAAATGGCCGAACATCTCCCCTTGTACCCACAATAAGTATAACAATCTGCATAGGAGGTCTGTATGGTATATCTGCTCCATCCAATGATTCTTCAACGGTGACATCACCATAGCCATCCTCTCCTCCAACATCTACTGGAGGCAAATCCAGCGTGCTTGGTACATCAACAACCACGGTTCCATCATCTTTCACCATCGCAATCCGATTTAGCATTTTGAGCTGTGTGAAATTTGTTGTGGAAGGGATTAAAATAGAGAGAAACCTCCAGCAGCTAGACAAAAAATCTGTGCATTTAGATACTTGGGCATGCCTCAAGCTACTTCGCAATGCATCAGAGTATGTTGAAACTTACAAGATTTAACATAACTACATCGTTCCAACCTGCTAAACAGCTTGCAGTTTCATCAATTCCAACTTTCTAAAGAGATGCAAGTTACAATAAAAAAATCTCAGTCCCAAACATATTAATGACAACATTCATAATGAAGCTAACATGATCAACATTTTAACAATTCATAGATTTACATAAGCAGATGAATAGTATGAAAGTAAAAGCTACATGTCATCATCCAAACTTTTTCCTTATGGAAATCTTATCATCCAACAACTGTTTAGCAGGATAATTATTTTGCTTGCGTCTCTCAATTTTTGACCTTTCCAGATTTGATGGTCCCGTAGATTCAGTAACTATCTCAGCATCCTTGATCACTCCTGGCATAGTGCTTGATCTGTGGAGGGTTCCGTTGTCTGTAAGGAAGCATGACTTGAGAATCGAATCAACAAAAATAAAAAGCTTATTACAGCATCTATAATTTGCATACCTACATTACCACGACATGAATGGAACTGGAACCAAACTGTGTGAAGAGAAAAAAAATGGTCGGTATCTTATCACATCCTCTTACTGGGTGACACTAATGCTATATTTTGACTCACGGGATAAACCGAGCATGAGTAAAGCAAAAGTTGAGAAACATTCTGTTCACGTAAAACTATACAACTGTATGCACCTGCTAGCGTCTCTCTGACTGTGAAAGCAGCATTTTCAAATAACCACCAAAATTACGTTCTAGTAAAATAGATCAGCTGGTTGACACTGATGCTATAAACTGAGCACGACAAAAGCAAAAGTTGAGAAACATCTGGTTTAGGTAAAGGTAAAACTACATAAATATATGCTCCGGCTAGCGTTTCTCTGTCTATTCAAGTAGCATTCCATAAGAAGCATCAGAATTAGGAAATTACGTTCCGGTAAAAGTTGGCAGTAAGCATATGTACTCCCTCCGTTCCTAAATGTAAGATATTTTAGATGTTACACATGTTGTTTAGATACATAAACAAATGATTGAACATAGAAATGAAATGTGTCTAGATACATTTGTGTATATGTATATGTACACAAAGTCTAAAACATCTTATATTTGGGAACGGAGGGAGTAACAAACAAAAAATGGGAGCAAAGATAGGAAATCGGGCGGCCTATGTTTCAGATTAAGGCGGTGGTTACACTGACAAGGACGGTGCCACAGTTCCGAGATTCTGTATGCCACGCAACCGGAAACATTCTGTTACACGGTACTGAACTAAGGTCGTTGCTATGATGAGTGTATCTTTTTTACTAAATGGCCCTTAATCGGACATTAAGATAAATATGGCCCTCTGCAAAACTTTCACGCGAATATGGCCCTCGGCCCCAAATGTCATGTCATTTGGCGTTCTGAAAATATCAGAGGCTCCAGAAATCTCAGAAACGCCACACAGTTTGGCTTATCTTGAGCCAAAAAAGGTAAAAATTTCTAAGTCATTTGGGTAAAGCCAAATAAGATGGTTTTTCTTGCGTATAGAGGTTATGAGAATCTCAGAGAACGCCATATCAGTTGGTGTACTCTGAGATTATCAGAGCCTCTGTATCCGAGAAAAGCCATATCACTTGGCTTTACCCAAATGATTTAGAATTTTTTTCGTTTTTCTGCCTTAGGATAAGCCAAACTGTGTGTCGTTTTCTGAGATTTCTGGAGGCTCTGATATTTTCGGAATGCCAAATGACATAACGTTTCAAAAAAAGGGCCATATTCGCGTGAAAGTTTTGCGGAGAGCCATATTTATCTTAATGTCTGATTAAGGGTCATTTAGTAAACAAGATACATGATGAGTAGAGCTGAAGTAGTGCAACGACGTGCTTGAGGGCGGAAATAAAATCGGGGTAGACTATTGTTTCAGATTGAGGCGGTGGTTGGTGGTTGTTTCAAGGTGAGAAGGAATATCCAGGACAATTCAGAGCATCCCCGTACTGCGCGGTATCCGTCTCCTGGGAATGCCTAAATTAGGACTCCCTCGGTGGTACTACTTGTCTCGAAAAGCAGTCACTAGTCAGATTTGATTATCGATTAGTCAGTTTCGCTCTTTATTTATTTTTGACAAAAAGTACTACTCCCTAGCCCTGGGATGAGGTGAAGTGGGTGGCCGTCGGCCGGCGGCGGCTACACTGTTGACCGCCGGTCGTGCCGTGCCACCCCTACATACCAAATGTTAAACTAGTAACTCCCCGTTTCATTTGAGCTAAAATCAGGACAAGAATTATGAAACGGGAGTAGTGCTAAGGGCAGCCACAGCGTGTGCTATAGCCAAATATGACAAAAGCTGAATTTGGCTTCACCGTGTAATTTGGCTAGAGCTCTACAATGTACAGATGCTAAATTTCTGAACCATCCGGGCCCACTGCAGGCAGGAGCAGGCTGCTTTTCTACCTTTCACATGGGAGAGAGCGATGCATGCAGAACACACACCCTTGCTAATTCATTTGGAATCACATTTGGCATCGGAGCAAGGAGTTGCTCCGGTTCCCAAACTATTTGGCTTTGGAACTACCTCCACAATGTAGCGAACTAGTTCCAAAAGTTAAAAAGTGAATATGGAACCACTTTTGGCTACACGCTGTGGCTGCCCTAACTAACTAGATACGCGAGTCTACCGAGTTGTGAAGTTCAAATTCGAATCATTAACTCTTTGATCGTTCTATGCTACTTTTGGTTTGGGGAAAGGCATTGTTTCAACTTGGCGGCAGGAAGTCTTTTGCTTCTGCCTTTTAAGTGGACGTGATGGTTAATCATCCCAAAAGGTCGGCGATTGTCTTACTCCTACCTTTAATAGAAAACGATTGTAGTACAGCTCAAAAGCAAACACGAACTAGTACTCTTCGAAAGCGAGACCAACCAATAGGATCGAGGTCAAGAATCGAATATCTTATCCACCCACCGGGATCCGGAATCTCGATCGAGCCATCGCATGCAGCTCTTTCCCTACTTTCCTGTTAAACAGAAAGAATTATTTTTTCACTAAACGAGGCGTCTGTCACACATGCGGATACGTCAGCGCGCACGTCACGCAGGGGTTGGTGGGCACAACACACCACAGTGCCGCCACTCCCACAAGATCGAGCTCCTGCTTCGCAAAGAGACACGAACACGAGGAGCTTTCAACGGACGTAAGCAGTTTGTTTTTCTTTTCATTTTTTGTCGGGGTGACGTAAGCAGTTCCTTAGGGATGAAGCTACTGAGTCTGAGTGTGCCTATCAGCGGGACACACGTGGGTGACGCTGAACGATTAGAGCATATCCAACCGGCCACCCTAAATTTGGCTTCCAAATTATTCACGGACAGTGATCGGATCCTCCTTAAAAGTGGTCTCTTGCAGTTATTTATCTCAGAGTCTATCCAAATTGTAGGGTCATTGCATGAGTGATCGGTGGAGCAGGAGAGAAAAATAAATGAAGTACACAAGAAAGGAAAAAAAATTGGTACAAGCGGATAGCCCGGCATGACCAGACAGGTAAATCCTACCCCAGACTCTCCCCACGTATGGGTTGAGTATGGGTATTGCCGGACAGCCCGAATGTACAGGGACAGTTTGAGTGGACCGGTTGGGTGATGATTTGGACACGCACTGTCTGTGTTGTCGGACATATAGGGAGGATTTGAGAGGACCGGTTGGAGATGATCTTAAGTGGACAATTATCTCCACACTCCCGACTACTGTCTCTGCAACAACTGCTATGAAATCTAGCAATATCTCTACTACTCCTAGGTCGCGCAGCGAACCACAAACGATCGATAAAAAAGCAGAAAGAAAACCGGACATGATCGGTGAAAAAACCTGGACGCGTAGGCAATCGGTATGAAGATCGGACAAGAAACGTACGCGTACGTCCCGCTAGCACAGCCCAGCCGAAGAGAAGTGCGGATGTGCTTTAGGCCTAGCTAGCGAATCGTGATGAAAGCAGCCCGCAGCCCAACTAGCATCGATCAACTTGCCCGATCTCGGGAGCTCCTGTACGTCGCTTTATGGCGACGCGACTCGCTCAGATCGCCTGAAGCGATTCCTTAATGGGCCGGCCCAACGAATAAAGCTGTACGTTTTCTTCTTTAGCACTTAAAATCTGTTTTTTCTTTATCTGAAAAAATTGAACAAATTTCGAATCGGAACAATTTGTATATCGGAACAAATTTTCAAATTTGAATTTTTTGAATCGATTTTTTTTAAAATTTGAACAAATTTCGAAATCGGAACAAATTTCGAAGCAGAACAAATTTCGCATCGGAACAAATTCCGAATTTGCACATAATTCAAAATTGGAACAATTTAAAAAAATTGAAAAACTTTTGAATCTGAATGAATTTCAAATATGAACGAAATTTCAAACCTGAACAAATATTCGAATCTGAACGAATTTCGAGTCTGAACGAAAATTTGAATCTGAACGAATTTCGAGTCTGAACAAAAATTTGAATCTAAACGAATTTTGATTCGGACCGAAATTTCGAATCTGAACGTAACTTCAAATCTGAACGAAAATTCGAATCTGAACAAATTTCGAATCTGAACGTAACTTCAAATCTGAACAAAAATTCAAATCTGAACAAATTTCGCGTCTGAACGAAATTTCAAATCTGGAAAAAAATTCGAATCTGAACGAATTTCAAGTCTGAACGTAACTTCAAATCTGAAAAAAATTCGAATCTGAACGAATTTCGCGTCTGAACAAAATTTCGAATCTGAACAAAAATTCAAATCTGAACGAATTTCAAGTATGAACGAAATTTCGAATCTGAACAAAATTTTGAATCTGAACAAATTTCTATTTTGATCAATTTCTGAAAAATATGAAAAAATCGAAAATAAAAAAAGAACAAACGAAACAAAAACAGAAAAGAAAAGAAAAACAACTGAAAAAAAGAACTAAGAAAAAAGGAAAACGAAAAAAAAAGCCGAACTGGGCCGGCCCACTAAAGCGACGGCACCACATCCCTTACGGCGACGCGCGCCTACAGCGTCGTCGTAGGGCGATGTATAGGAATTGGCCCCGATCTCCTCGTACGCGGCTTTTCTTCTGACGCCGGGCCTGGTTCATCACGTCGCCGTCCGAAGGCGTCCACTGGCCAAAATCAGAAGCTCGCTGGTCAAATCACTTCTCCTAGGCCTATGACACATGAGGAAATAATCAAGTGTCTTCCCCATATTTTTGAGCTAGCCCGTGAATGCAATCATCTTCGTACTTTGTAGTAGTACGTGCAAAATAAGAACAATGAGTTCATCTACCACGCAAATACATCCTTTTTTTGGATTTGTGTACAATGAACACGGTCGTGGGGAAAAAAATGTAAAGCAACAAAAAAAATAAAAGATACAAAATTGTAGCAGTGGAACTGAGAAAAGCGCCGAATGACACAAACACAGGGATTATTTTTATCTAGACATGTGGTTTTTCTCTAACACGTGTGTTCTTGTTATTTTTGTGGTGATCCAAATTCGTTTATACTGATGAAGGCCAACTTGTGATGAAGGAGAGCGGAGCGCCCGGGGCCATCCGGTATGCATAATGTCCGCTGGCCCATCCGGTATGCACGGAGGGGGGTGCGGGGGGGCGGCAGCCCCCGCCGTACGGTACGGATCGTTTCCGGGTCGGACTGCAGCCGATTTAGGGTTTTATGCCACCATATATTCCTCTTGTAAGCCGTCGGTTGGGATAAGTCGCATTGTGTAAATCCCCGGCATTTGTAACCTCACCCCGATATAGTGAAGTATTGCTGGCTGGCGCCCATGGTTTTTTCCTCTCCTTTGTTTGGAGAGGTTTTTCACGTTAAAATCTCGTGTCCCCTTTGGTTTAATCGTTCCGCTCTTTGTCGTTTATTTGCTATCGTTTATAACATTTCTTTCCCCATAGCAACGCATGGGTATTTAGCTAGATTATATAGTCCACGATCAATAAAGATACTCGTGAGTGTCGTGGCTCTGTTCAAATTTTGTACTATCATAGTACTATTTTTGCGACACGTAAAGTGGACCGGAGGGAGTACAAGCTTGGATCATGAGTAGTATCTTGTTTGTCAATTTGTACCTCATACACATTAATTATCAGCACGCTCTATACCTAACAATAGGCTACGACGAGAACAGGGAAGAATAACAACTAATTGCTTGGTCCGAGTGGCCAACTACTACCCACAACGATTAGGGCTTCTTTTGATTCATAGAAACTGAACATAACTAGAAAAAAATCTATCTTGATCGTTTGATTTGTATGACTGGATCCTATAGCATTGAATTATTTGTACTACTTTCTATAGGAAAACCTAGCATTCACTCCACCTATGTTTACAATGTTTTGATAAAAAACAAATTTCTAGTGTATAAAAAAATCCTGTAATGTTAGAGTGGACATGACATTCCAATCCTATGTTTTTTTCCTATTTCTACATTTTTGCTATCATATATATCAAAGAGGCCCTACTACGTCACATTTTAGAAAAAAATCACAAGAAGCCACCACATTTGGGGCATCAAGGCCGGCCCTGGAGGGTGGCAGGGTGGGCGGCCGCCCGGGCCCCCAAAATCCAGGGGGCCCACCCTAGGTACGTTGTACTATGGAGAGTATACGGTATACTTTACGTACTAGTTAGTGTGCACGTGCAACGCACGTCTTTCTAATTACTCCACTATATTTTCTCTATTGTTAGAGTCATGTTCCTATATTCCAAGATAGAATATTTCCAGATTTTCACAACTCTTTTCATGACATTAAAGATTCGCCAAAGGTGTTCGTAACTGGGGGATATTATCTCAGCGGCAATTATAAAAGTTACACTTTCAGACCGACCCTTCCACCCGTGCAAGGATGGAGCTGCATGCCTCGATCAATGATATAATGTTCGTTCTGAAGCCATTAATATTCGTGAACCATGTTATCGAAAACAAGTGTGTGCGATTAAATTCACATGAGTACAAACTATAACTTACAAAGTCTTGTACATATTTCTAAATCTGTTTCAAAACTATTTTGTGGCCTAACCCAGAAGGATTTGTAAGTGGAAGTTTTGCAGTTCTTGGAGTTGATAAAGCTGGAAGGCCCATAGTATTGTTGATAAGAAATTGTCAGTATATAATCTCTGCCATGGTCAGAACAATCAGGATTCTTGGCACGCAGACTCTGCATTAATAAAAAGATACATGGTGCACGATTGCTAATAAGCCGGGAAAATTATCCTATTTATTAACAGAGAAGCCCATACACCAGGGTTCTTCCATCCATAAATCCTTGTGCGTTTCAAACCTGTGGACGATTCAAGTTACACTTAAGGTATAGTCATAACCAACCATAATATGGAGGGTGTGTTACTCTTTCATCAGAGTAATAAGCTATAGGAGATAACTGGACAACGTTGTGCTTGACCTGAAACTTGCGCTTGCTGCTTTTTATTTCGTCATGTGACACTCTAAACCAGGGCCCTGTTTGGGGGCAAAACAGATAGATATTTCTTGACAATTACTGACTAAAATGAATACTTCCTATAAGTGCACAACAAATATGTAAAGTCTGCAAGTATAATGATATTTCCTTATGACCAGACATGTAAAGGGAGTAATTCTCATATATTTGTACTCTCTGTTCTAGGGCAACATGGCAACAATGTAACGAAGAATGTGGCAAAGCTTAAACCATCATTGTAAGAATCGACATTAAAACCTTGTAGGTTGAAGGGGGTTCCACAGCGAAATATTCAGTTGTGCTACACTGTACCGTGTTCCTTTTTAAATGTACATTGTGCCTTCTACATCATGATTTTTTTTACTTCAAGACCATGGAATTAATATCAAGCGACATCGGCTGGGAAAAAATCAACTCAGTCTCTAGAAAAACATGAAGGCCATGAGAACTCAATAAATGTGCTTGAACCAGGTTTGATGAATCAAGTTCTTGAGATTTTTTTTGCAGAGGTATAAGTAGTGCATGTAACACCAAAACAGAAATTCGAATAAAGAATGCTTGAAAAATAGGTTGTCTGGTAGCCTACTCCAACTGCTTGCAAGTTGTAACCAAACCTATGTCAGTACATGATGATTAAAACCTGATGCAACATTCTCATGTTCTGCATTGTTACTGTCATATTTACATTTGATCAAAAAATACCATCTTTTACTAATTGTGGTGGCATGTATTCTGCCCATCACTTCCCTATCACAGTCTGTGCACATCAATTCAGAATTACAGCTTGCTGGCTTCTTACATAGTAACCATTTTTGTAGTTCCCAACAGCCAACAAATACAACTTTTGCGATAGTCTGCAGTGGGAGGTGGATTAAAACAGAAAACTTGTACAACAAATAAGTTGATCAAAACATACTTGAGAAGAATAGATGGAAAAGTAAGTTAAGAAGTTGCAAGTAAATATCTAATCATCCAAAAAAAAAAGTTATCCGGTCTGCTACAATCATGCAATTCCATGGTTCACGTCATTTTTCTTTAACATCCCTAAGTACAAATAACCACAAATATTAATCAGAATCAGAACTATAAGTTCCAACAGCTTACGGGAAGAATTAACAAAAACAAATATTTTGTAACCATCGAATAGGGCAGGAACTGTATAGTTAACAATTGTAACATCATAGAATAGATGAACATCGTCTACTTACAGTTCAAAATTGTGAACTATTCAAGAACATCCAGATCCAGAGGAAGAGTAGACATGTTGGCTGTAGCATCAGGCGAGGAGGGTGGGCAGCTTGATGGCTGGCAGTCGGGGGACGGGCGGGCGCTCTTGAGATGGTGGGGGCGCTCCTCCGGCGTCGTCTTCGACGCGGGATCGTGCGGGGCAGCAGCACGTCTGCCTCCTCCTTCGAGCAGCATCGACGCCGAGCGAGGGTTGCAGCCGCGGACAAAGCTCGTGGTGAACTCGCTGGTTTAGGCCACGGCTCCGACAGCGGCTCCATATGGGGGTAAGGTGGTGGTTGGAAAAGTGAGATGCGGCTCTGATGGGATTCCGGCGACGGCTCGTGTGAGAAGAGGTATCTCCATCGGCGGCAGGAAGGGAGGAAAGAAGAGAGAAATTTGAGGTGCGTTAATTAATCTCCATTAATACGAAAATCAGGGAGAGATCGCTCGTTATAGCAGGCGTGGGTGGAGCGCGTCCTGTGATCTCGGATCGGTGGCATGCGAATAGGAGGCGGACGGTGGAAATTTGGCAGACCGTGCTCTGCCGGTTGACAGGATCAATCTGAGACTATTTGAGGAACAGCCAAGTAATATGGACTGTTCGATGACATGATCTAAGGGTCCTGGCTGATCTGTGTGCACCTGGTTTGGTGAACATAGCAAAGATAAAGTTTCTCTTTTATTAGTAGTGAAGATTCAGCATGAAAAAAAGCAATGGGCCATCCAGGCTATAGAGACGTGGTCCATGCAACTAGAAGAGCCAGATCGCATCGCTTTGCACGATAGTGAGTCGCTACGTCTCGGTTGTCCCTCCTGCTGTTCTTCTCCTGTGATCGCGCATGAACAGCTTCGAAGCGATCACATTGCCAGGCTGCTGCCGTATTAATTGGCTCCAACAGCTGCTGATACGGTAAAAAAAATTCCGTTGTTGTTTTTCTATCCGTGACGCGTTGTGAATTCACAATTCGTGATCCGTACTTTTTTTACCTAAATTTCTCTTATATAGATTGTCAATTTGTCATCTGGTCGATTTCAATTCTGGGGCCCGGTCGTGAGAATACACCACATTGATTTGACCAATCCGAGGTATATAGTATGCCTATTCTCTAAACAGTTTCTCTAAATTGAAATTCACATACATGTTGTATAGTTTGTACCATTCATATTCATTTATTTTTTTGGTTGATATGGTGATCACTTTTATGATGGATAGATTTGAACAAATGATGGTGTTTAAAAATATATTCGGGTTTTTACTAAGCTCGGGCACGTTGAAGTCATTAAATGATAATGAACTTGAAGAGGGCTGCACAAAATTTGCAAAAACTTTCTCCCATGGTAGTTCATCTGACATATATGATTTTATTTCCGAATTAAAGATTATCATATTCACATTGCCGGATGATGTAGTGTCTGATATGGAGATTTTTTAGCATGTGAGAGAAGTTGATTGTTATCCTAATATGTCCATTGCTTATCGCACCCTATTCACTGTGACTGTGGCATCGCTGAAAAAAGCTTTTTCAAAGTTGAAATTACTGATGAACTTTATCTAAAAAAATTACTGAAAAACTATTTGCACTCAACAATGAATCAAGAGAGGTTAAATGATTTTAGCAACAATATGCACTTAGAATAAATTATTGGATGACATTGACATCGACTCCATCACAAGTGAATTTGCATCGAGAAACCTACGAATAAATTTCTAAGATAATTTGTATAATATTTTTAATACTTGTACAACTTTTGGACGCATTTAAGTGTTATTGGAAACATATGTTTTACACCAATATTCACTAGTAAATTTGCACATGCAATGCACGTATAATCAATATTCAATTTATAGATATGTGTTCTCACTAATAAGCCAACCGTTTTGAAAATAATCAAAACTTATCAATGGAGACGATTAGTAGAAATCGATGATTGTATTACACATGCATGGATTGCACGTCTATACAATCCGTCAAACCAGTTCGTACTGACCGATATAAAATAAATGAATAGATTCAGAACTCTTATGCCAATAATAAGAAATCGCTAAAAATATATTTTCATATCAGTTCATTAAGCCCTAAGAATGATACATTGCACAGTTGTTCCTAACTGGCTTTTCTTTTAATTGAGATCTGCAAGATAGGGCTTGAGAAAAATTAAAAATTTATATGAATACCCAGCAATCCATGTCTGGACCAAACAATTAATGGTCAAACAACTGACAACCTGTTGCCATGAACTTCCTATTCTTATCAACCCGAAATTTCACCAATTTTAGGTTTGTTTTACTTGAAGCAGTTTTTCCTCCACGATTCTCTTCAAAAAAAAATTGTCCGCAGTAATCCAAGAATCATGGATAGCAGCTCCCTTGATGTTTTACTTAAAACCATTTGATTACATGTTATGCGTGAGAAGAACATCAGTGAGTTGTGGTATATACTGTATCGCATTATTAATTATCACGGCAAAATAACTAACATCAATTTACCTACATAGTTAATGACCTGCATAGCTCTCTCCAAAAGAAATAAACTTGTTAATTGGTATATACTCTCAGGGAACTTGTTATACAATCCTAGCAGAAATTTGAACATATCATTACCTGCATAGTTAAAAAACATGGAGTTAGATCGACCATTATTTTTGATGTGCACACGATTACGTCAATTTACATGCCCGCTCAATTGGTTCTGCAAGCAAATATATCTTTTTTTTTATATAACAGATCTACGGAGAAACCTAAAAACTTCTAGTGTTGGCTCGAACAGATCAGGCGATATGGATATGTGCACACGATTGCATCAATTTACCGGCCCGCTCAATTGGTTCTACAAGCAAATATCTTTTCTGGATGTAACAGTTCACGAACAAACCTAAAAACTTCTCCTGTTAGCTCGAACAGATCTGGCAATATGGATGTGTAAATCAAGGGTCGACCTGAAAATATGGAGAAAGGTTCTATATGTATATATTATTGGTGAAAAAAAATCACTTAGCAATTGTTGCAAGTCTACATACCCTAAGATATATCAATCCTATAAAAGTGGCGGCAATTCTAAACAACACATTGATCCACACATAAAAGTCCCCCAAATTGAGATAACTTTTTCAGCATATTTGCATGTCACACACTGTAGTCAAACATCAGGAAAAAATTATGTGCAGACCTTAATCGTACTATTAGATGGTACACTTCTTTTCTTTTGTTCAGACCGTCTTATTGATATAGATAAAAAATGGTATAGAAATAAGTTGATGATGATTCATATAAAACAAGACTGTAATAGAAACGGCTAAGCACGTGTATGTCTCTACTTAAGCGGTCCTGTACGGGGAACAAGCAGCTCCGAAGAAATCAATCACCAATCCATGCACGCGCTGTCGTCCAGGCCCAGTGGCCGGACCTACCGCCGGGCGCCGGATGTGCTGCGCGAGATTTCCGGCCGTCTGTGCGACGCCGCCCTCTACGTCCACTTCCACACGCCGTCTGCAAGTTATGGCGCAGCTCACACGAACCAACGACCACGCGGACGCAGTCGTTCCTGCCATGGCTCCTCGCGCCGGACAAGATGAGCGCGCACTCGATCTTCCTCAAGCTGAGAAGCGCCTTCTCCAGGACAAGCTACCGCGCCCTGCCGCCGTTCTCCGTACACGGGAGGAACTGGGTGGCCAGTGCCGACGGCCATGCCGCCATGGCGACAATGTCAAGTTCAGGGCGGCGCTTCTGCGTCCCGGAGACGCCGCATGGACGGTCGAGAAGAGGACGTTTGGGTCCTCCGACGTGCGCGAATTCTCGACGCGTATCATCGCGGAACAATCCCGATCACTGTCGACGGTCCAGTCATGACGCTAAATGCCTAAATGTCGAGGCTGGTGTACATTGCCGAGACCGTCGATGCCGGGCGAGCTGGACCCCAACTTGTATGTGTGCCACTACCTGCTGGAGTCCCACGGCGATCGCCGTTCTAGTAGCGGATTCGTGGAGAAGGGGCGGCGGCGTCTTATTCGCGTCGCCGGCGCGCTAGGTCCGCGACGGCGGCCGACCGAGTCAAGAAGCTCTCCAGCAAGCTGGCCGCCTTTTTTCTAATTAAGGGAATCGTTTCTTTTAACCAATGGCAAAATCACTGTAATTTCTCAAAATTGAAAAAATGTGTTGAGTTGTCAAACATTGGATCAATCTGGACCGTTGGCCAAATATTGAAGGGCTCAGATTTAATGTATCAACATAAGTTTGTTTTTTTAATAGTAGTATAGATTATTATTGGTATGTTGACTATATTAAAGGCCCCGAATTTTAGGTTCGCCCTGGGCCCCCCAAAATCTGAGGATCGGCCCTGGGGCATTTTTATCAAATAGTCGCCACGATACATTTTTTCCGCAAAATACCGGGATAGAGTCATACCGTCACAAAACAGCACTGACTGAGATGGAACAGCCTGCGGTGTCGGCGGAGCACACAAGCGCATCAGGTCGTCCTCCGAGGTGATCTCTGCGACAGCTGCCACGCTTGATAGTCGTGGCGATTTGGTGAAGCTGGCCGCGTAGGACCATGGGCGCGTGCGAGCTCGTTGTGGGGCGAGCGGCAGAGCGTGCGGGTCACGAGCGAGGTGGGCAGCCTGCGTGCGTCCGCGGGTGTTGAGCCCGGGTATAAACCCCTGTACTATACGTCGATGTAAATGGGAGCTAGCCCGTTTGAGTACATAAAAGGAGAGACTATGTGCAGCTGAAAAACTCCAGTGTTTTCCTCTTCTTCTACCTATATCTCCATCCGTGAGTTAGAGACTAGGGTTGGCAGTAACAGGTCAGCCACAAGACATGTGCGTCAAGCTTCTGTTTGCACGCACGTACAAGGAAGTCGTCGTCGTCGTCCATCATCGACGCTCGTGTCATTGTTCTAGTCAGTTCTTCTACGAGTTAACAAGTGCTTTCGAACGGCCTTTTCGTTCCCAATATTTTTCCAAGTCTCAACATCTCTCTCCCTCTGAGCTCGAGAACTCAATTGGCATTCGGTTCCCATGCTGGCGGCATGGTACACATTCCCGCCACTGTGGCCTCCTCACCTCAAATAGCTCCCCCACCTCGCTATGGATTCCTACATAAAAGGAATCGAGCCAAGACGCGCCCCCAATCATCGTCATGGTCATCTTCTTCTTTGCCTCCGGCGACGAGTCGTCGCATCGGTGATCACCTTCTCCACCAGGCCTCGGTCCCCTCCGCCTGCTATTTAATCACGCCGTATATATGAACCTGTCGACGATCCTGGAAGCTAGCATTTTTTTATTAGATAAAGTGAGTCTTTATTACTTAAAGAGTTTAAGCATTACACCCAGCCTCTGCATAACAAAGATGCACACAGCCGAAAAGTCTGAAGTACGAACAAAAATAACAAGGCGAATTACATATCAATATGAGAAATTGTAAAAACGGCTATGGTGGTAGAGGACCGATCCACAAATTATGCTGCCATCCATGTAGGGATAAAAAGTCTCTCGCCGTATCCTCCAGTCTTGTACAGACCTCTATAAACAGGTCTCGATGTCCCACACGTTGCAACTGAGACCGCGAACAGAGTGTAGCAGTAGTCCGATAGATAGCCTGCATAAGAGAATAATTTTTATCATTAAAAATCTTGTCATTTCTATATAGCCAAAGCGACCATATTACGGCAAGCGCTGCCACCATAATAAGTTGTTTGAACCTATTATCCACACCATTCAGCCAGTTGCCAAAAATATTAGCAATGCTTGTAGGTGGATAAATAGTAGAACCTATCTTGATGATGGATCATATAGAACTAGCAAACTTGCACTCGAAGAAAAGGTGTTTGATCGTCTCGTCTTTATGACAGAAGACACACTGTTTACTCCCGTGCCAATTGCGTTTTGTAAGGTTGTCTTTTGTAAGAATTACTCCTCGATGAAAATACCACGCGGAAACTTTGTTTTTAAGTGGAATCTTCATTTTCCAGATTTTCTTATTATTATCTACTGGCACATCCGGCTGAGCGAGTACGGTATACATAGAGTCCATGGAGAATTTACCGCACTTGCGTAAATTCCACCGAAACTCATCGGTCCCTTGAGTCAAATTGACAGAAGCGAGTCGCTGGAGCAACTCATGCCAAGATGTCAGCCTGGGACCAACAAGATCTCTCCGAAACGTCACAGTGGGTTGATTATCAACCAATACTTGAGCAAGTGTATCGCTCTTGTGACGTCCTTGGACTATACCATATAACGCTGGATATTGTTCTTGGAGTGGAGTAGTACCCAACCATGTATCCTCCCAGAACCTTATCTTAGACCCATCCTTAATAGAGAAGGAGCCATAAGGGAAGAAGAATTTCTTCGTCGCCATTAGACCTGCCCAGAAATGGGAATCATCTGATTTCCAAGAAACCTGTGATAGCGCACTTGAGCCTATGTATTTCTTCCTAAGGAGGGTTTGCCACACTCCCTCTTCCGTCAGCAGCTTAAATAGCCACTTACCAAGAAGAGTTCTATTCTTGACCTGAAGATCATGAATCTCAAGACAACCATGGTCCTTAGGGCGGCACACTACATCCCATTTTGCCAGCCGGTATTTCTTTTTCTCGCTATCCCCTTGCCAAAAGAATCTGGATCGAAAGTAATTCAATCGATGCAAGACTCCCTTTGGTAGTTGAAAGAAAAATATCATATACAGTACCATATTAGTTAGGACTGAATTTATGAGCACCAATCTTCCCCCTAAGGATAGTAGTTTTCCTTTCCAGCTACTTAGCCTCTTTTGTAGTCTTTCTTCAACATGTTTCCATTGAGCTATCATTAGCCTCCTAAAGTGAATTGGGATGCCTAGATAGTTAATTAGAAATTGGCCGAGCCCACAGCCAAATAATTCGGCATATTGGGTAGCCTCCTCTTGGGCGTCGCCAAAACAAAACACTTCACTCTTATGGAAATTGATTTTTAGACCGAAAAGTTGCTCGAACGCTGATAATATTAATTTCAGGTTTCATGCCTTCTCCATATCATGTTCCATAAAAAGAATTATATCGTCAGCGTATTGCAGAATGGATAATCCGCCATCAACTAGATGCGGTACCACGCCAACAATTTGCCCATCGGATTTTGCCCGCTCAATGATTATGGGTAACATATCAGCAACTATATTAAACAATATAGGTGATAATGGATCGCCTTGCCGTAATCCCATTTTCATCTGGAAGTTTCGACCAACATCGTCATTGACTTTGATGGCAACACTTCCTCCGGAAACGAAATTATGAATCATTGCGCGCCACTCAGCTGAAAAACGTTTCATTCTGAGTGTTTGTTGCAAGAAAGACCAGTTGACTTTATCATACGCTTTTTCGAAGTCAATTTTTAGGATGACTCCATTGAGTTTTTTCGATGCATCTCATGAACTGTTTCATGTAAAATCACAACTCCATCAAGAATATTGCGACCTTGCATAAACGCCGTCTGAGTGGCCCTCACAACATGATCAGCCACCGAGTTAAGCCTAATAGTAGAGGTTTTAGTGAAAATCTTGAAGCTGACGTTAAGAAGAGAACTTCTCCACGACGTTAACCTTGGGTGACTGTCGCCAGGGTCGCAGATGCCTCAGAGCATTCTGTACAGCTGGAGGCGCTGTTGGCATCACCGCCGACCCGGTCTGCATGTTGTCCAACTGGATGCTCGGGGCGGCCATGCGCCGTCGTGGACGCTGACAAGTTACGGTCAACGATTTTGACCCGACGGAAACACCCATTTGGTCATTTGTGAATCTCGAGTGGAGCGTAGCCGGGCAAAAATAACTAGAGGCGTGAGGCAAAACTGAGTAGTACGAAGATTGATCATCAACATAGAGTGGTAATATAATTAAGTTACTAATCTATGTTACTACATTCACAGTGGATCGTATTATCTTGCCATCAGGTACTTCACATATTATCTTGCCACGAGTGTGCTTGCTAGAGAGAACACTAGTAATATTTCTAGCTATCATCTAGCTTTTCTTGCTATGCACTTAAAAATGATAAAACCTACAACCTTGGTGCCTTGATTGCTCGCCGCCTTGCCGCCAAAGGTCCCATCTTTGGAGGCATTATTGCTGCACGTGTTTTAGCTGACCTTGGTCTTTCTGTCGATCCTTCTGATGAATTATTGATTCCAGAAAGACTTGATCTTGCTGCCATGAAACTTCATGATTTTGTTACTACTAATTCATATAATGGACATTTGATGTATAGAGTTGTTTTTGCTAATGGACCTGAGCTAGAGGTCCGGCTTCCACAGCCTAGTTTGTTCAGTGTTTTCAGGGGTCCTCTATCATATTCGAGGGAGGATTTGGACAACCACCTCGGTGCACCGGATTTCCATTTACAGCACTACCCTGAGCACCGACAGGAGACCTTCGTGGCGCCCCCTGAGGACTACACCGTGTACCACGGTGGTGCATCCTCGAGCTTTTACCCGGACGAGGAACCCTCCTCGTCGTACACTGAGGGCGCGCCTAGCTGGCGGCCATGGGGATGATTTGTCTCCCACTTAGGCCAAAAGCCTAAGCTTGGGGGGAGGTATGCCGACAAGTTCACTCATTTTATCATATTCATATCATGTCGGTACTTTGTATATCCATGTTTTAGTTTGTCTTTTCTTTTTCTTTTGTTTCTTGTATCCATTTTATTTTCGCAAAACACCAAAAGACCAAAAATATTTCCTTTATTTCTCTTGCTTTTGAATTTGTAGTGCTAGTTTACTTTATTTTTCATTTCGGTTTGTTATTCAAAAATCCAAAAAGATTTTGCTTTGTTTGCTTGTTTCTTTCTATGCTTGCTTTAATTCGAAAACCCAAAAATATTTGTTGTTCTTCTGCTGTTTTGTATAGTTGTTTCAGGAGTTTGAAATTTTCCGTGGTTCCACTTGGGCTTGGTTATCATTTCACATCATTCAAGCCACACAAGTGAAAAGCAATAATGACGATTACGACAATCGGATGTGGTAAAAGGCTGGTATGAACTCTATTTGTTTTTCATTTTTGTAAATATACCTACTCATGTGAACATGCTTAGCTATCATGGTAGTGGTTATGTTATTTAATGATTGCTTAGTAGTTCATGTCTTCTTATGGTCAGTACCAAATTGCTAATAGTGAATAACATGTCATATAGATATTACATGCATTGTTCTATTCGTAAAACGGTATGGCAGGATGGTATCCTCCTCTGAATAATTCACTTGATTCGACTTGGCACATGCTCACACATGTTATGACTGAAAAATAAAAGTCAATTAAGCCTTGATGATCTATTTTGCCTCAGAGTTTTAGTATCATCTTTATGCCTCCGTTAATTTTATTTTGTCGCAAGCATGATTATGACCGTTATCGCTCTCGTGGTTGTCGCTTCCCAGTCTATTGCTAGCCTTCACTTGTACTGAGCGGGAATGCTGCTCGTGCATCCAAATCCTTTAAACCAAGTTATCCCAAAGAGTCCACCAAAAATTCCTATGCATGGTATTTCAGCCATTCCAAGTAAATTTGCATGTGCTACCTTTAAAACTTTCAAAATATTTCCCTTTTTGTGTCAATGTTTACTAGCTCATGAGGAAGTAGTGGGTTATTCTTTATTCTACTTGTCAAATGGACTTTTACACCTGGACTAGCGGCATATACATCCGCTTATCCAATAATTTTGCAAAAAGAGCTGGCAACGGGGTGCCCAGTCCCAATTAATTACAACTTTAACCGCTTAATTCTCTTCACACTTTTGCCCTGATTCATCAGTAAGCAATGACAAACAGTGAAATACCTGCGTGTGTAAACCAAAGAGAAAGAGGGATGATCTGCCTTGCTGGTAGAAATAACGTCCTTCATGGGAGCCGCTCTTAAAAGTCTGTTTGACAGGGAATACTGTTTCACCGCTACCATTCGTTGACAATTAACAAACACCTCTCAAAACATTTTTACCTCTGTTTTTAAAATAAAAAGCTCTAGCACGTGTTAATCCCTGCTTCCCTCTGCGAAGGGCCAATCTTTTATTTTTATGTTGAGTCACCATCCTTTCTTTGAGCACTTCTTCGAGAGCATAACTGTCGTTCTTAGTGTAATGTGCTTGTCCCAGATACGATTAATTGAGGCATCTAGTCTTCACTTGAACTTCAGAGGTGCCTTGGCATTTATGTTTTGCCCTTCAAATAAAGGCAAGCGAGATACCACTTTGTCATATCTTTTACGAACATTGCAATTCTTGTGGATAGATGTATGCTATGTTATTCATTCTTAGTACTTTGGTATCTTTTCATGATTTGCATAACTACTAGGTGTCATTATTTGCATGGTTCCTATTATGAATTGCCTAAGTAATTGATCATATAGTAGGTATGTATACATCATATGAAGCAAATGTGTTCGTAAAAGTTTCTTTTATCGCACTCAGTTGTTAACTGAATTGCTTGAGGACAAGCAATAAGCTAAGCTTGGGGGGGTTGATACGTCCAAAACGTATCTACTTTTCCGAACACTTTTGCTATTGTTTTTCCTCTAATTTGTGTGATTTGAATGCAACTAACACGGACTAACGCTGTTTTCAGCAGAATTGCCTTGGTGTCTTGTTTTTGTGCAGAAAGTCAAAGTTTCTGGAAAATTCCAGAAAAATTCCAGAAATTCTATTTTTCCAGAAGACCCACGGAGCCAGAAGACGAAGCGAAGAGGGGCACAGGGGCCCACACGCACCCAGCGGGGTGGGCCCTTGCCGCGCCCAGGGGTGGTGTGGCCACCCTGTGTGGCCCCCGACGCTCCCCTTTGGACTACTTAAAGCCTCTGACCTAAAAACTTCGGGGAATCGACGCTTTTTCCAGAAAACTTCCAGAGCTCCGCCGCCATCGAAAACCCTATTTCGGGGATCAGAAACTCCGTTCTGGCACCCTGCCGGGACGGGGAATTGGAGGAGATCATCGCCATCATCATCACCGCCACCTCTCCATCGACCATCCATGACTCCCCCATCCATGTGTGAGTAATTCCCCGCTGTAGGCTGAGGGGATGGTAGGGATTGGATGAGATCATTCATGTAATAGTTGTGAGATTTGTTAGGGCATGGTGCCTAGTATCCCATTAGTACTTATGTCATTGTTGCAACTTATTATGCTTAATGCTTGTCACTTAGGGCCCGAGTGCCATGATCTCAGATCTGAACATGTTATTGAATCATGAGAATAATTATTGTTTTGGATCATATCTATAA
Organism: Poa pratensis; assembly: GCA_947311845.1. NCBI lineage: Eukaryota > Viridiplantae > Streptophyta > Magnoliopsida > Poales > Poaceae > Poa > Poa pratensis. Next base: position 7,387,867 of record CAMZMU010000128.1, on the reverse strand, counting down.
GTTGTATACACACGTCACTGTCCGGAACCCGAGGCCCCAAAGTGACAGAAATTGGGATAACCGGAGGGGATGGTTGCGACGTGAGGATCACATGTGTTCACGGAGTGTTAATGCTTTGCTCCGGTGCTTTATTAAAAGGAGCACCTTAATTACCAGTAGTTTCCCTTGAGGCCCGCTGCAAACGGGCTGGTAGGACAAAAGATGTTGTGCAAGTTTCTCATTGCGAGCACGTACGACTAAATACGGAACACATGCCTATGATTGATTATTACTTGGATACCTTATTATTATTTATCTGCAATTGCCCTATGTATGACTATTTCATGAATTATCTTATCCATGCAACGCCCGTTCATCCATCCCTATGCCTACAGTATTTTAATCCTGCTGTCTACTGCAATTATTACTGCTGTCTTTATTTTACTGCTGCTATTATTTCACTACTGCTACTGTCATAAAACTGTTGCTACTGATAAACTGTGTCGAGCAAGTCTACTTCCAGGTGCAGCTGAACTGACAAATCATCTGTCAAGGCTTATAAATATTCTTTGGCTCCCCTTGTGTCGAATCAATAAATTTGGGTTTTACTTCCCTCGAATACTGTTGCGACCCCTATACTTGTGGGTCATCAACACGCACAAAAAAATTCAGATTTTTTCGATTTTTTTATAATTTTCTACTGGAGAAAACGGTGACGTCCAGAAATCTGTTTCTGTGTAGCAATCCAAAAATAGGTACCATCTTGTCATAAGTGACTTTTCTAGGCACAACAAAAAGCAAATAAAAGATACAAAGGAGTTGCTACAGAAGTAAACAATCTCCTAGACTCAAAAAGCAAAAATAAACAGAAAGTAAAAACAATTGGTTGCCTCCCATAAGCGCTTCTCTTTAAGGCCTTTTAGCTAGGCATAAAAAATGCATCAAGTATTATCAAGACCAGAAACATCAACATTGTAATTTGCCCTAACAATAGTATCAAAAGGGTTTTTCATCCTCTTCCTAGGGAAGTGTTCCATACCTTTCTTGAGTGGGAATTGAAATTTTATATTCCCCTCTTTCATATCAATAACAGCACCAACAGTTTTAAAAAAAGCACTCCCCAAAATAATAGGACAAGAAGGATTGCATTCAATGTCTAGAACCACAAAATCAACAGGGACAAGGTTATTGTTAACCATAATAAGAACATTGTAAACTCTCCCCAAAAGTTTCTTCATAGAAGAATCAGCAAAGTGAATATCCAAATAACATTTTTCCAAAGATGCAAGATCAAGAATATCATAAAGCTTTTTAGGCATAACAGAAATACCAGCACCAAGATCACACAAATCATAGCAATAAAAATCATTCACTTTCATTTTAATGATGGGTTCCCAACCATCATCTAACTTCCTAGGGATAGAAGCTTCACGTTTTAATTTCTCTTCCCTAGCATGCACTAGTACAAAAAAAGCCTACCAGTGGCGCGCAGATTTGAGTTATCTGCGCACAGCCGTGCGCCACTAAACTCACGCCAGTGGTAATGGTTATCTGTGGCGCACGGCTCAGGCGCCACATATAACTCGATTTACCAATGGCGTACAAGCCTGTGGACCACAGATAGCTTACCCGTGCGCCACAGGTAATCTCCATGGGAACCCCAACTAGTAGGTAATCCCACTTACCTGTGGCGTGCGCGTCAAATTGTGCGCCACTAATAGTTCATTACCAGTGGCGCACGGCTTCATTTGTGCGCCACTGGTAGGAGTTTATGAATATTAAAAAAATACTAGTAGTGGCGCGCAATTCTTCATATATGTGCCACTAGTATCAATTACGGGATAAAAAAATCCAAAAATGATTTAATCCGAAAAATGATTTGTTTTAAAGCATGCATTCACAAATACATAGAATTACAGCCCACAATATTACAAAGTTTTCAAGCACGTATTCACAAATCCGGTGTCGCTGTTATCGTCACCATCGACACTCGAGCCGTGTGTCGATGTCGCCATCGTCGGAGCAGCCCGTGTAAGTACAAATGATCGCCGCAGTGCCATGTCATCGTTGCCGCAGCCTCGTGTCGATGCCAACGTCAAAACTGCAACAAGAATAGGCATCTATCAACTTGTATCTCCAACAGAATGAACAAATTTAAGTAATAGCTAGTGCCACTATGCAAACTAGATAAATTATCTAATATGAGCTAGCAGTAGTAAACCTAGCTTCTATGCACCACATGTAAGAAAAATGCAGTGTAAACTAGATAAATGATCATGATAAACTTGGATAGATTAATAGCTGAAACTAAACAATGATGAAATGAAGTATACCAGTTCAACAGTGTAAGGACATGAATCTAGTTATGACAACAAAAAATAAATAAGCTGCAACAAGTGGAGAGGGTCCAAAATTCACCATGAACAAGATCAGTTTTTTTTTAGGGTTTCATTATGGTAGAGTTCTTTTTTATTCCAAGTTTCTGACATATTTGGCTAAGATGAGGAATTGAATTACTGTCATAGGTTTCAGGAGTTTATTTGAGCACCGCACCACCAGAGCTATGTTGATACAGCACCACTTGTTCCTGCTAGTAGACAGGTGATTTCATCCAAAGAGGTACCAAATTATACAATACGAGCTAAGCATATGCGTCCAGAGATACACGTGCCAGCCAAAACTCAAGTGATAATTGGTTTAATTCCAATTCAGATCACACCAGCAGATGAAATCAGGCGTACGTTCAGAACGCCATGCAAACAATGGAGCAAAGCAGCTTGGATCGATCCAATTAAAAAATGAATCAGTAAAGGATCGAGCTAGCTAGCTGATTTCCTAGTACGAGGACTTTTTCCTTTTTCTATTAGTATTCCAAATTGTTGCCTGTTTATTTTCGATTGTGTTTGAGTCCATGTCGGTCAGGTCATGTTTAGGAGAATAGAAGTCCGGCTTAGCCTGGTACGTGCCTGGTACTAGTTTGATCGATCACAACTAGTTGAGGCACTAGTGCTGTTGCTGTTGTTGGCTAGCTGAATTGTTGCTGCTGCTGTTGGAAGTGAGATTAGTACGGGAAGAATCAATATACTACTGGAAGCTAGCTTGTTAGCATCGGAGAGTTGTTGGTTAGTTGGAAATATAATTTTCAGCTGTTTTATTTGTACCGTGAAGGATCAGCAAAATAAACTGCGGCTACCTAGGCCGTATCATATGTTGTTCCAATTCTGCAGGTCGTCAAGATTGGTGGCCGACATTTCATACATTAGAACATTACTGCTAGAGTGCTAGTGCTACTGCATCAGAATATGTGGTGGTCTGTCTCCCTACTGAATCGCATGGCAGCAGCTTTCCAATCAGGCTAAGAACACGGTAAAAATTAATGCAGACCATATGAAAGTTTCACGTTTTTCAATCAACCACAAGCTAGAAAATCATAATCGATGCATATGTAGTATAAACATAAACCTGAACTGTAATTGATGATATCTGGGCTCATTGGAGTTTGTAGGCAGTACCGAGAGGGAGTCGAGGAAGGCAAGGACGGCGGTGTCGTCCGCTAATTTTTTTTTAATAATACATTTTTTTAATTAAATTCGAAAAATATTACGCAAAATAACGAAATTTCAAAAATAATACGGCCTCGGCCAGGGCTGGGCCGATTAGAGCCTGTCGGCCAGAGCTGGGCCGATAAGGCCTTATCGGCTCTGTCTAAGCCGACAAGGTCGCATGGTAGGCCAGGCTTGCGTCCGACAGGCCGTCACGCGTGTACTAATCGGCCAACTTTTAGCCGACAGGCCTGTCGGCCAGTACTGGGCCGATAGGGTGCTGGATAAGGCCAATGCTAGGCCAATCCTGGCCACATCTTCTTCCTCGCGTCCTCTCTCTCTCCTTTTCTTCTTCCTCTCGAAAACCAGCAGCTCCTTGCTGCGTTTCAGCGGCGATATGTCCATCCAGCCACCAAATCTTCCTCCTAGAAATGTTAGAGAGTTAAGGCAGCTCAGATATACATATGGGTTAGGTTTTTGTGTGATTTCGTATTGTTTGGTTGGAGCAATGATGGAGTTTAGGTGGAGGTTCGTGTAGGGTGGTGGTGCAGTGTGGTGGTGGTGGTGCAGTGGTGTTGCTGGTGGTGCAGCGGTGCTGGTGACGGTGCTGGTGACGGTGTTGGTCCATTGAATCGGCACGCTTCAAGGGTATGCGTTTATCTGGCTAATTAGGGTTTACTGTTGCGCTAGTGATATTAAGTATATAGTTGTTCCCGGTTATAACAGTTAATTAGTGTCACATTTTTAGGTTGTTGAGATGAGTAATTTAGTGAAATGTTTGTTTTACTATGGTCCTGGCGAAGTTGTGGTAAATGAGCATGGAGCTGATATGGGTGAGTTTCGATGGTCAGAGTTGGAACTGAGTGACCCAGAAACATGGTCTATAAGTCAGCTGAAAGATTGGTTGGCAGCGTGTTTAGGGCTTAATCCTCAAACAGACACTGTCGGTGTCAATGCACTGTGGACAAAGACAAGGTCCCCGGTGTTTTTTTATTTGAGGCCGATAGAGCGGACCTCTCAGATGGTGCGATGGTTGCAAGGCTGCGCAAGCAGAGGATGTACCCTCTGGAAATACACATTCATACGCTGGCCAATTTTTTCTCACAGTTCCGAGATAAGGATTTGATGAATCTATTCAAAAAACTATGCAAGCAGAACCAATTCTGGAAATACACATTCATACGTGGTAAGCTTGATGACTTCACTAACCAGCATGTTAGGCAGAGGAGAGCTGCACGAAATATTGCAGTAGCAGCACATGTGCAACTTGTGGCGCAACAGCTAGCAACCGGAACTCCACCAGCTGAGGATGTACCTGTTGGGCATTGTGACTTGCAGGATTTGATCCGCCTGGTGTTAGGAGAAAGACTAGGAGGTTGATTAAAAACTTTCAGCAGTGGACAGAGCACGAGCCTCTTGAGAGGTGGTTTTTACTGCACGACACTTATGGAGCCAGGTACGGTGTTATGACTACCAACCTGGCTGAAACATACAATTTTTTTCTGAGAGGAAATAGGGCATTGCCACTTACAGCCATTGTGGAGGGTATTTTTGATGGCACAGTCAAGTACTTCAGAGAAAGACGCCAGAAAGCTCACTTGCATATCGTAAACAACCCGAACACACCTTTTTGTGAGAAGATTACGGAGTACATGGATAGGAAGATGGCAAAAGCTCGTACTCATGCTGTGCAGGCCATAGGAAATCAAGAAAAGAGGTTCGAGGTACGCTTACCTTCTGACAAATTTGGTTGCGGAAATCAGCTCAGAACGCATGAGGTGAGAATTGGAAATGAAGCCCGGCCAACATGTGACTGCACATGCAATAAACCAAAATTGTTTCACCTGCCCTGATCCCATGTATTGGCTGCGTGTGGGCAAGTCGGACTGTCAGCCAGCTCGTTCGTTTCACCATATTATTTTAACGAGTCTGTTCTTAATACCTGGACCGGTGAAATGGTGGGATTTCGAGCTGTGGATAATTTCAACACGGTTGACCCTAATGAAAGGCAGTACATCCCCGACCCAAGGCTACTGCGTCCCGGTAGAGGTAGACGACCGTGCAAGCGTATCAGAAATGGTATGGATGAATCTGAAGCCGGAGGCCCAACAGTGCAATGTTTCTTGTGCAATGATTTTGGTCACAGGGACACTGGTTGTACCAAATTCCCACCTACGAATGCTGCTCTGGCAACTAGAGCAGCTGCTCCACGTGGGCGAGGCAGGCGAGGACCAAGAGGAAGGGGAAGAAACTAGGATATGTTTTAAATTTGGACTGTGCTTTTATTTGTAATAAATGTGGATCAATGTTTTAAATTTGGACTATGTTTTTATCTGTAATATGTGTGGATCAGTGTTTTAAATTTAGAGTTTAATTTATCTATAATTAGTCTCCATCTGTGTTTTAAATTTAGACTTTCATTTTATCTATAATTTGTATGCATTTGTGTTTAAAAAAGGAGGGGCAGTGGGGGAAAAACGGAGGAAATAGGCCTTATCGGCCCAGCTAAGGACGACAGCACCCTATCGGCCCAGTCTTGGCCGATATGGCCTAGTCGGCTTAGCCCTGGCCGATAAGATTCTCTGACACGCGCTGACGTCGGCCGAAGGCCTTATCGGCCCAGCTCTGGCCGACAGGCTCTAATCGGCCCAGCCCTGGCCGAGGCCGTATTATTTTTGAAATTTCGTTATTTTGCGTAATATTTTTTGAATTTAATTAAAAAATGTATTATTAAAAAAAATTAGCGGTGTCGTCCCCGGTGACGACCATCTCGGCGTCCTCTGTGGCGTCGACCTTGGCGAGCGCCACCTCGAGGCCCTGCTCCGCGAGGTGGGACGCGGCGGCGGCGTAGGCCGAGGCGAGTACCAGGGAACCGGAGGAGATCGATGGTGTCCGGATCGGAGAAGATCGAGCGGGCGGCGGCGGCCAGAGAGGGGGGTGCGGTGGCGGGCGTGGCGGCGAGAGAGGGGCTGGTGCGGGGTGGTGAATAGGATGGCGGCGGTGCAGGGGTCGATGAAGGCGCCATGGCGTGGGCGCGGCGGCCGCGGATGGCCGTGGAGGGAGGGGATGGCGGCCGCGGACGGCCGCAGATGGAGGAAATGGCGACGCTGACGGCCGCGGATGGCCAGGGTCGCGGTGGACAGCGGCGGCGGCGGCTATGGCTGAACGCCGCTTGACCTTGGCAGCGGCGGACGCCGTGGTGCGTGTGGAGAGAGAAGGGAAGGAAGGTGCGGTTTGACTCGGAGAGAGAAAATGGATCTGAAGATGTGTGTTCGTGCGTGTTGTGTGTGGAGAGAGGAGAGCTAGTGTGGTTGGTGGTGGATAGGTGAGTTAAAAAAAAGATAAGTTGCGGAATGGGCGGTTGGAAAAAAAAACTTATCAGTGGCGCATCTAAATACTCGTGCGCCACATGTATATATGTCCAGTGAAGGATGAGAGATAATATCTGTGGCGTATACTATATTTGTGCGTCACAGGTAAGTTTTTACCTGTGGCGCATTATGCGCCACAGATATTCTATCTCCTCAGTGTTATCTGTGACGCACACTTCTCTTGTGCGCCACAGTTATTCTCTCTCCTACTCTGTCCGGGTAGGAGAGAGAATACCTGTGGTGCACAAAAAAAATGTGCGTCACAGATAACATTTCACCTATAAGCGTTTTCTACTAGTGATGCATGAGAGCATTGATGATATGTTTAGTAAAAATCTTATTTATTTCACTAGCCTTAGAATTCTTAGCTAGCTTTTACAAGAACATAATGACTTCAGTTATGTTACAACCTTCAAAATCAAACTTATTATCATCAAAGGTAATGGAATTATTATCTCCTACACTCCTAAAAATTTCAACACTTTTATCAGGAACAATGTTAGTGCTATCAGGCAGTTTAAACCTTTTTGCAGTAGAAGTGGAGACATTTCCAACACCAATTATCTTGCCATTAATAGTGGGAGGTTTACTAGCACTTGAGGGTTCATCAGTTTTAGTAGTAAAAATAGTGCAAACCTTAACAACACTTACTTTGTTTAGCAATTTCAGCTTCTTTTTCCTCTCTTTCCCATCTTTCGTGTAACTCAGCTAGCATCCTAATGTTGTTATCAATTCTAACTTGTATAGCATTGAGAGTTTTGCTCTCTTTAACATCATTAGGCATAACTTTTATTTTCAGAAAATCAACATCATGAGCAAGACTATCAACCTTAGCAGCAAGAATATCCAGTTTTCCTAGCTTTTCCTCAACAGTTTTATTAAAAGCAATTTGTGTGCCAATGAAATCCTTAAGCATGACTTCAAGATCAGAGGACACACTTCTATTGTTACTATAGGAATTACCATAAGAATTACCATAAGAGTTGTTACCATTAGAAGGATATGGCCTATAGTTGTTATTACCAAAATTATTCCTATAAGCATTGTTGTTGAAATTATTATTTTTAATGAAGTTCACATCAACATTCTCTTCATGTGCAACCAATGAAGCTAAAGGAATATTATTTGGATCAACATGAGCATGACTATTCGAAAGCATAGACATAATGGCATCAACTTTATCACTCAAGGAGGAGATTTCTTCAACAGAGTTTACCTTCTTACCTGTTGGAGCCCTTTCAGTGTGCCATTCAGAGTAATTTATCATCATGTCATCAAGAAGTTTTTTAGAAGCACCCAAGGTGATGGACATAAAGGTCCCTCCAGCAGCTGAGTCCAAAAGGTTCCTTGAAGAAAAATTTAATCCTGCATAAAAGGTTTGGATGATCATCCAAGTAGTCAGTCCATGAGTGGGACAATTTTTAACCAATGATTTCATTTTTTCCCAAGCTTGGGCAACATGCTCATTATCAAATTGCTTAAAGTTCATAATGCCACTTCTCAAAGATATGATTTTAGCAGGAGGATAATATTTTCCAATGAAAGCATCTTTACACTTAGTCCAAGAATCAATACTATTTCTAGGCAAAGATAACAACCATTCTTTAGCTCTTCCTATCAAAGAGAAAGGAAACAATTTAAGTTTAATAATATCACCCTCTACTTCCTTATACTTTTGCATATCACAAAGCTCAACAAAATTATTAAGGTGGGCAGCAGCATCATCAGTACAAACACCAGAAAATTGCTCTCTCATAACCAGATTTAACAGTACAGGTTTAATTTCATAAGATTCTGCTTTAAAAGCAGGAGGAGCAATAGGTGTACATATGAAATCATTGTTGTTGGTGCTAGTGAAGTCACACAACTTAGTGTTTTCAGGATTACTCATTTTAGCAAAATTAAAACAGGACAAGAAAAACAACAACTAGAAAAAATAAACTAAGCAGGAATTTAGTTTTTTTATGTTTTTTATTTTTAACAGCAAACAAGATAAAGTAAAATAAAACAAGCAAGACAAAAACAAAGTAAAGAGATTGGAAGTGGGAGACTCCCCTATCTGGAGATTTCAGTATCCCCAGCAACGGCGCCAAAAAAGTAGCTTGATGACCGTGACACATACGTTCGTTGGGAGACCCCAAGAGGAAGGTATGATGTAGTGCAGCAGCAGTTTTCCCTTGTAAATATGACCAAGGTTTATCGAACCAGGAGGACACGGAGGTTCTTCAGAAGGTTGTTGGTGGACTGGCACGGCGCAATGCCAATCACCAACGTGGAACTTGCACACAACACAACCAAAATAATTTGTCCCAACAAAACAGAGAGGTTGTCAATCTCTCTGGCTTGTTGTAACAAATGATTAAAGGCAAAGTGTGAAAAATAGTAATGATTGCAGAAAGTAACAAGGAATAGATGATTGCAGTAGGGTGTTTAATCAGTATGAGGAAATGGACCGGGGACCACAGTTCACTAGTGGTGTCTCTCCATAAAAGATAGATAACATGCTGGGTGAACAAATTACAGCTGGGCAATTGATAAATAGAGAGTGCATGACAATGCAATATAGGACAAGATGATCATTATGAGATTCAATTGAGCATTACAACAAAGTACATAGACCATTATCCAACATGCATCTATGCCTAAATAATCCACCTTCAGGTCAGCATCCGCATCACTTCCAGTATTAAGTTGCAAACAACAGATTATTGCATTAAGTAAAGTGAGTAATGTAAACAATGCAATGACACGTAGACAAAGCACCATTGTTTTATCCCTAGTGGCAACGGCACATCCACAACCTTAGATGTTTCTGTCACTCACCCAGATTACTGGAGGCATGAACCCACTATCTAGTATAAATACGCCCTTTTGGAGTTACAAGCATCTACTAGCAACGGAGAGCATGCAAGATCATAAACAACATAACTCAATAGATTGATAAACAACTTGCTCATAGTATCAATATTCATCGGATCCCAGCAAACACAACATGTAGCATTACAATAAGATGATCTTGATCATATGAGGCAGCTCACAAGATCTAAACATGGAGGTACAAGGTGGAGAGACAACCATCTAGCTACTGCTATGGACCCATAGTCCAAGGATGAACTACTCACGCATCACTCCGGAGGCAGGCATGGTGATGTAGAGCCCTCCGGTGATGATCTCCCCTCCAGCTGAGTGCCGGGAAGAGCTTCAAAACCCTCCCGATCTAGGGTTGACGATGACGGCGGCGGTGGAACTTTTCGTGGAATATGATCGATGTTTTTAGGGTTTACGGGACGTCGGGAATATATAGGCGAAGGGGCGGCGTCGGAAGCTTCTCGAGGTGGCCATGCCAGGGCTGTGCGCGGGCCCACCTTTGGCCGCGCCCAGGGGTGGCGTGGGCCCCTCGTGGCGCCTCTCCGTTCCCCCTTTGGACTACGTCTTCGTGTCGGTGAATATATGTCGGTGCCTTTTCGTCCCGTCCAATTCCGAGAATATTTCCTTCATAGATTTTCTGAAACGAAAAACATCAGAAAACAGGGAACTGGCACTCTGTCATCTTGTTAATAGGTTCGTCCCAGAAAATGCATAAAAATGCTATGAAGTGTAAACAAAACATGTAGCAAATGGTATAATAACAACATGGAACATAAAAAATTATGGATACGTTTGAGACGTATCAGTTCGCTGACTCCTCTCATAAAATGGTAAAAACAAAACTTTGGCTCCTAAGTAAATTCAAGTCAGTACAGTGATGAACTCCTTCAAGTCGTTTTGGACCGAGTTGTCCTAACGGGCAAAGCTGGCATGAACAAACTTGTAAAGACCAGGCTACTCGATCCTTGCCACAATTCAAAGGTTTGTTGTTCAGCATATTGTTTTCATTGGTTTTAGGAGTTTACCATGGACGATCAGCAGACGACTTCATGAAGATCAAGTTATACTGGTAACTCCCTAAATAAAGTCAAGGAAATTCAAACAAAGTAATCATCAAAAACTGAGCCCAAGATAAACGAGGGGGCTAATGTCGGGGGATACTTTCTAGGTATGCCCACAAAGACGGGACAACTCCCTAGACCAAGGAGGCCATGGTCGGCTCATTATTTCCCATCTCCTTGGACCTACAGGTTGCTCGTTTAGAAGACAACTCGAAGAAAGGAGTTCATAGACAAGACAAAGTCCTAATATGACGTGTCAAGCTAGTAGACTCTTGTTAGGAAAATGACCTCCAAAACCACCCGGAGGGAACTTGTAACCCTAGGACCCGCCGTGTATATAAGGCCGAGTCCAGCACCTCTCAAAGGAAAAGCAATTTTAGATCTTGATCTCCAAGTAGCGGAATCGCCACCTTGTAATCGAGACTATCGACATCAATATCGACCTAGTAGGCGTAGGCTTTACCTCCATCGAGAGGGAATGAACCAGCATAAATTATCTCCCGTGAGCAAACAACCTCGGCACACCTCACCGCCATGACTCCAGAAACAAGTCTCCCTAAGAAGACACTTGTCGTGATAACCCCATGACAGGAGACGCACTTGCTCGCTAATGGCCCTTCACGTAGTTACCTGCGTGAAAAGTAAATGAGTTAGGTTGAGACTCCAAGTGCAGAGTGTGTAGTAAGTGGAAGACGTGTTTTCCCCACGAGGGATGACTCGAGGGTTTAATATCGAACTCTCGGAGAATCAGTAGTGAAGATTTATCTTTCTATCCTTCTTTTGGTTACCTACAAAACAAAGTAAATGTTTTGGTCATCAACCTCACCTAGTGGTTGTCAAGCACAAGGTGTGAGAATGATATCAAGATAATATGCAATGTAAACAAGAAATAAATATGCAATGGTGGTAAATAAATATGCAAGGATGGTGGTAGCAATGATAAATGATATTTTTGGGTTTTATATTGTGAATGCAAGATGTAAAAGTGTTTTTGTATTTTCGGATTTTTAAATGGTAGAAAATGGTAAAGTGGTAAAAGTGGTTGGAAAGGTGTTTCTTATGATTAAAAATGGACCGGGGTTCATGGTTTCACAAATGCACTTTCTTTTTAATAAAGTGGTAGACAATGGAACACTAGAGTTGACATATGAGATTGCAACACAACAGTTTAATGACAAGTTATAATTATATTGGCATCACGTCCTAACATAGAGACCTTTTGGTTATTAGTCTCTCTTATACTCCACCAAGATGCGAACTAAATCATAACACCTCAGTAATTAAGATAACTCAGAGTATAGCAATAAGAATCATGACATGAAGTTAAAATAAGAACATGCTTGATCTAGTCATGGAGTAGTGGCAAGGGTCACACCCACATCTCCGGTAGCATGGTATTTCTTTTTATCCCTAGTGAGGCAATAAAGTAAGGTAGAGATACCCAAGTGGATCACAGAATTTTCTCTCACGTTCACAGCACTAGCCACCCCCGTTACTCCAACTAATGCACACGTTCCCCCTCACACGCTCTCATAAACATGCTTGATCATGACAAGTAAATAAGAACGGGGTACATAATATGCATCTACTTTCATAACTGAAACAAAACCATTGCAATCTCAAACATATATTAACTCATAAAAAGATCCACCACAAAGGTATTACATAGATGACCGTAATCATGTTCAGCAGCTCATACCGTACTAATTAGTGAAGCTCATGAGAGAAGAGATACATAAGTTACTTCCACAAACCCATAGTCCAGAGCTGGACTACTCACTCTTCATCATGGAGACGGTGGAGAAGTCGTCGGAGAAGATGGAGACCACGCCGGCAGCGCCCCGCCGGAGTTTTCCCCCTCCAGTCTGCAACTCCAGGTCTCTGTTTCGGTGTTTCTGTGTTTCTGCCGTGCTCCCTTCCGAAGGGCGTCGGGGACTATTTTTATAGTCGGTTTTAGGTCAAGACGGAGTCGTGGGCGAAAAGATCGACGACAACGGAGCCTCGAGGCTCCAGATGGTGGGTCCCACGTGGCCTAGGTACCTGGCCGCATGGGCCACCCTCCTTTGGACCTCGGGCCTCCGTTTGTTCGCTTTCTTCGCTCCCAAGTCTTCTTCCTTCCAAAAACTGATGCTCGTAAATTTCAAGGTCATTTGGACGTCGTTTGGGTTCCTGAAACATTAAAATATGGAAAATAGGGTTTTCTGCCTGCGCAGGGTTAATTCCATAAAAATAGGAAAATCATGAAATATTCCAAAATCATTATAAAACATTGATATAACCCTTATATGATGCAAATATGACTGGAATATAAGTAAAATAATGCAAAGTTCATGTATGCATTTTACATGCGTCACTCGCACGTGTCGAATGACTATCTTGGCTGATGCAGTATATCCGCTAACACCAAGTGTTGGTGCGCTGATACGTCTCAAACGTATCAATAATTTTTGATGTTCCATGCTTGTTTAATACCAAATGGTACATGCTTTATTTATACTTTATATCATTTTTATGACCTATTAACAAGATGCCAAAGTGTCAGTTCCTGTTTTCTGCTGTTTTTTTTCTTCAGGAAACCTGTCGGGGACTATTCTTGGAATTGGGCGATAATTTAAGGGATTTATTTTTGCAACGGAGCGAAGACACTGCCCAAAGGAGAGGTCGAGGGGACCCTCCAGGGGAGCAGGCGGGCCGCAGGCATGGCCTGGGGTGACCCATGCCCCAAGGCCGTGTGGGCCCCCTGGTCTTCCTCCGACGCTGCCCTTTCGCCTACAAATCACTTCGTCTCCGAAAACCATAAGTATGCGATCAAAATTCCACGAAAAGTTCCGTCACCGCCGTTGTCGTCAACCCTACATCGGGAGGGTTCTGCAGCTCTTCCCAGCATTCGGTCGAAGGGGAGATCATCACCGGAGGGCTCTACACCACCATGCCTGCCTCCGGATGCGTGAGTAGTTCTCCATGAGACTACCGGTTCGTAGCAGTAGTTCGATGGTAGTCTCTCCACTTTGTGCTATAATGTTTAGATCTGGTGAGCTGCCTAAAATGATCAAGATCATCTTTATGTAATGCTACATGTTGTGTTTGCTGGGATCCGATGAATTGTGAAGTTATCACTAGTATAGAAAAGGCTATTAGTGGCGCACCAATTTGGTATTCTGTGGCGCACCCCCAGAAATGCTGGGTGTGCCACAGAATTCTCGCCCCAAAAATTATTTCTGTGGCGCACCTGGCTTGGTGCGCCACAGAATTCTCAAAAAATTCAAAAAATGCAAAAAAATATAAGAAGTTTAAAAAAAATCCAGAAAAATCAGAATATGAAATCATATAAAAAATCCTAATTATTGGAATTATTTTCATATTTTTTGAATTTTTTGAACTGATACTTTCCCGCTAGTTCACCCATCCTCAAATTGCTCCAACCCTAGCACGCTTAACTTCTAAGTTCCACCCAGTTCACCTACCCTTGTGCTACTCAAATTCTTATTGATATATATCATTTGAACCCTTTTAAGTCTTGTATGTGTATATGTGTGGTATGTGTTATAAATGTGTGTTTTTAAATTTCAGATTTTTCAAAAACTTCTAAAGTTTCAAAAGGAGATTCAAAAGTTTCGAAAGATCCAAAAAAATACAAAAAACTCCAAAAAACTCCAAAAAATTAAAAAAATCCAAATAATTCAAAAAAGTCAAAACACTTCAAAAAAATCCAAAAAATTCAACAATCTTCTTTGTTATACATTTCTATGTCTTTTTTGGACTTTTTGAATTTTTGAATTTTTGAATTTTTTTCTTTTTTTCTTTCCTTTTGATTTTGCTACGAAAAATCGTCTGTTTGAAATAACTTTTTTTCTTTTGGAATTTGAGGAATCTGTGAATTGCTGACCGGGTAAACTTGAACTCGGATTTTTCTCATGATTTTTTTGACATATTATTTGCGTTATTTCGACGTCGTATGCAAAAGTTATGGCCGTTACAAGTTTTTTTCCTGTTTGTTGCAGAAAAGGTCAAAATTCATATTTTAAAATTTCTATACCTACTAGACACTCAAACCTAACTACATGTCAAAGGATTTTATTCATTGAAATTTTTATCATTTTCCTTTAATTCCTGCAAGACTAAAAAGGCGATCCACGGGGGGGGGGGGTGTGGGATTTGAAAGAAAAAAAATGTGGCGCACCTTTCAAATTTTAACCCGCCCCCTAGATAACTTTCTGTGGCGCACCTAGCCATGTGCGCCACAGAAATGTGACTTTCTGTGGCGCACCAGGCTTGGTGCGCCACAGAATGTCTAATTTATGTGGCGCATGTGGTTTAGTGCGCCACAGAAATGTGACATTCTGTGGCGCACTAAACCACATGCGCCACAAAAAATAATTCTGTGGCGCACCAATTAAGGGTGCGCCACAGAGTGCCAACCTACCTATATAGGGTTTCCCTACTAGTGTATGATCAAGTTTGTTCATCTATCTATCTACATGTGTTATTTATGTTACGGCATGCTCTCCGTTGTTAGTAGATGTTTTGGCCAAGTAGATGCTAGTGACTCCAAGAGAGGGTATTTATGCTAGATAGTGGGTTCATGTCTCCAGTAGCCTGGGGTCGAGTGACGGAAACGACTAAGTCTGTGGATGTGTTGCTGGCACTAGGGAGAAAACAACAATGGTTTGTCTACGTGTCATTTGCATTGTTTACATTACACACTTTGCTTATTGCAGTTATCTGTTGTTTGCAACTTAATACTTGTGGGAGACATGGATGCTATCTCGCAGGTGGATTATTACTCATAGATGCAGACATCAAGCGGTCTATGTATCTTGTTGTAATGCCCCATATATTTCACAGTGAACATTTTGTTGTCATAATATGCATTGTCATGCCATTGCACTTTGTCAATTGCCCAGTTGTAATTTGTTTACCCACCATGTTTGTTTATCTATTTTATGGAGAGACACCTCTAGCAAACTGTAGACCCCGGTCCTTTATTTTACACTAATACAAACACCGTTTCAACCATGTTCTACACTCATTTTCTCTCTGTCCACTTTTGCATTTACTTTCATTCTCCACACCATACGTTTAATCCTTTATATTCAGCAAGCGAGGGAGATTCACAACCTCCCTGTTACGTTGGACAAAGTATTTGGAGGTCCACGTTAGAGCTACAAGTGTCAGAGTAATTCTGACACCCTGTTGTAACTCTTCCAGCTCCTACACGTTCGATTACCTTGGTTTTGCAATTAAGGGAAATTTCTAATGTGCTGCTTCATACCTTCCGCTTGGGGTTTCCAACGGGCGGTTGTAGCCACATCAAGAAACTTTTCTGAGGCCATTGCCGGGGAGTTGGATGCTACAGCAAGGGGAGTTTCACATCACCCTTCATTTTATTTTGTTTTTGTCTTGCTTAGTTTATTTTTGTTTTGTCTTGTTTGCTTAAAAATTAAAACTCCAAAAAAAAATCAGCACCTAATTTTTATTTCGGTTTCATTCAGTTTACCCTTTGTTTGAGTCATCATGCTTTTGCCTAAGTTCGGTATGAAAGGCATTAAGGTGGTAAGTGGTTCCATCATTAGGAGAAATAATATTGAAGAATTCCTTAACCACATAAACCAACTTGATGATCTTGAGGATAGGTCCCTGGAGCTTGCCCATAATTATGAAATTGCTATATAGCTTCTTTGGTAAGCATGCTAGAAGCTAGGTTTGTGAACCTTCATCCTATATTGCAGCAAATGTTTCTTAACCTTGAGAGTTTGGAAAAAAGGGGAAAAGAAGGATTTTGTAATTGAAACCTTGCTTAAAGAATTAATGATGTTACATTTGTTATAAAGATATTTATCCATTATAAAATGCTTGGATGGTACATCAATGTTATCCAAAGAAGAATCTCTAATGGCAAGAAAGTGCCAAAGTTTGGTTTGCTGTCCAAAAACAGATTTCTGTTCTTCACTGTACAAAAATCCAAAAAATCACAAAACGTGATCTTGATCTGAAATTTTGTGTGCAATCTTTTTGTTAGGTCATCTTTTTTCGTTAATTAATCTTTTTTCGAATTATATCTTCATGGAGCCTGAGATTTATATCTTCATGGAGCTTGAGATTTATATCTATCTTTTGTAAGTTAATCTTTTTTCGATTTGAGCAACGTAAGTGCCTCAAAAAAATTGTCTTTACGGAATGTTCTGGTTTTGACAGATTCTGTCTTTATTTTCCATTCTGTATTTTACGAGTGTTGAGTGAGGTTCTTCAAGGGGCGAGATCAGCACCTAAGGCAAGTAATGGTAGGTAATGTTTAAAATGAGTTTTGTAATGTGTCTTTATAGAACCTAGTGAGCTTATGTTTTGATGCACTAACCCTCTAATGAAGATTATCACATGTTTTGTGTGAATGAAGTTTTCAACTATTAAGAGAGAAGAATGATACAAGAAGATCAATAAGTGAGAAAATCTTAAGCTTGGGGAGGCTCCCCATGGACCCTCCCTGCAAATATCAAGAAGACTCAAGGCTCTCAGCTTGGTGATGCCCAAGGCATCCCCTTCTTCATCAACAAATTATCAGGTCATCTCTAGTGAGACTATATTTCTATTGCTTCACACTTCAAGTGATGTTCTTGGAGCCTCTTTGTGTTTTTATTTGCAGTTTTTTTGTTTTATTCTCTGATCATAACTAAGTTGGATCCTATCATTCGTATGTGGGAGAGAGACACGCTCCACTTTTTGCTAAAATACTCATGTTCTTCACTTATACTTGTTGATATTCTGTTTGTGTTCTGTTAAGCTTCTAGCTCTTGCTTTTCATGTATCACTTGTTTAGAGCTATTAGTTCTTTTGTAGAAAGCACTCTCTTGCTTCACTTATATTTTTTTGGAGAGTTGTTTAGTGCTTGGTTAATGTGTTAGTACAAAAAATGTTAAGCATGAGTAGTGGTATAATGAAAAACTTGCATAGTCTTGTAGATTATTGAACTTTGATTACTTGATTCCTTGCAAATGTTTCGAGATATTAAATAATTAGATGTTAACGCTTTCTGCTTACTTAAGTTAAAACTTGTTAGTGGTTGTTGCCGTTAAAACTTGTTCCGTACTACAAACTCTACTAATTGTTGAAAGTGTAGTTGGTCTAGATAGCTTTTCTTGTTTCAAAGTAATTAGTAATAACATAGTCGTGTGCTAAGGTCGAGGGATCTAACAGGTTACTTGTGCCACTGTAAACGGCCCTCCTTGGAGAAAATTTTAATCATGCTCTTAATGTTGAACCTGCTAGTTGTTTGCAATAAGCTTGTGGGTTCTTTTTTACTAATGTTGAGCTACGGTTTTGGCACTTCCACCATCCAAAGTTTCCTAGCCTCTTTGGTGCTATGCATTGCCCTTTTCTCACATTGAGAGTTGGTGCATACTTCGCCAGTACATCCAAACCCCATGGGAGGACTTCCTTTTGTTCTCCTACACACAAAGCCTATACATCTTCCTCAAAACAGCCACCATACCTACCTACCATAGCATTTCCATAGTTGTTCCGAGATATATTGCCACACAACTTCCATCTTACATTACATGATTTGTTGCCATTCATCATTTTTATTTATTGCTTTGTATGATTCTATACAGCTGATGTGTGGTTTTACCCATGCTACGCCAGATCATTGCACATCCTGCTACACTGGTAGAGACATACAGTTTCATACATCATGTTTTCTTTATTATGAGTTATTTGTACAAAAAGTGTGTATTCATTTTAGAGTGTTTCCCCTACAGTGAGGGAGAGAAAAGTGAAAAAAAAACCATGGAGGCCATCAAAAAGAAGAAATATAAAAAAAAGAAAAAAAAAGAAATAAAGAGAGAGGGGGCAACATTACTATCCATTATTCACACTTGCCTTCATGTTTTGCACCTGCATTTCAGAGTTATCATACGTGTGCTAGTAGCACCTATGCTTCATTTGAAAGAGTTTTCATGTTTTACTAGTATAATTATGTGGGCAATTTTTCATTATAGAACTTGGATTGTATATTCGAATGATGAGCCTCCTCAAAAGTGCTCTAGGACTTCGTGAGCAACCGAGTTGGATGCACCCTCACTAGTGCTCTAGGATTTCAAAAGTGCATCTGTTGCATGGCAATCACTACTCCTTGCATAGTTTCGATTATAAGACTTCCTCTTGTTTAATGATCATTTATAACTGTGTGAGACTTTCTTCCATTGGCCTTCCAAATCCCCATTAATTTTCTTTTTGCCTTAACATCCTGGTGCCAATACCAAATGGCTATGCTCACAGGTTGAGTAGACTTTGAAACCGTTTATTCATGACGTTCATGTTTATTTTTACTTGATTGTATCCTTTCTATGTTGTGAAAAATTGCTTGATGCTTGAATAGAAGGATACAGCTTCTACTCTGAATACTTAAATCATCTCTAATGAACCTTGTACGGTTTCATGTCTCCAAAGCATCATCCATTAAACATTTTATCTTGTTTAACTATCTTGCTTTATCATTGTTTGTTTAATATCAAATATAGACATTTACTTTGAATGATTTGATCTCAGCTCACATGATGTGCATTACTATTTGATCAAGATTGTGTTGGTTTACATCACTCCAAAAATTATCTTTGTTATCGTTTACCTACTCGAGGATGAGTAGGAACTAAGCTTGGGGATGCTGATACGTCTCAAACGTATCTATGATTTTTGATGTTCCATGCTTGTTTAATACTGAATGCTACATGCTTTATTTACATTTTATAGTCCTTTTATGCATTTTTTGGAACTAACCTATTAACAAGATGCCATAGTGTCAGTTCCTGTTTTCTGTTGTCTTTTTCTTTCAAAAAATCTAGTCGGGGAGTATTCTCGAAATTGGACGATAATTTACGGGATTTATTTTCTCAACGGAGCGAAGACACTGCCCGAAGGAAAGGTCGAGGGGACAAACTGTAGGAAATATGACCAAGAGGCAATCATAGAGATGATGATATTTCAATGTATCCATGATTTATAATGAGCCTTGAATAATGTCTTGTATTGATTAGCGAGTTGAGGACTTGTCTGTGAAACTCATTACTTGGATGGTTATTCTAAATATGTCCCTAGTCGGAGTTCATGTGAGGACACACTTGAATATTAGACTAGCACATGTATTAGTAGATGACTATGTTTCACAAGTCATAGACATGGAGATGCAAACTAATAATGTGGACTTATGTTGTGAACATAGAGTTGGGCTGACCCACCTTGAGACAATGAAGCAAACGTTCATAGCTCTCTCTACATGATGTGTTTGCTTTGTCCCTAGACCTGAGATTGTCGTATGTACTTGAGATGTGAATTAACTTACTTTGGGGCTATCCAACGCTACACCGTGAAAGGGTAGCCATAAAGGTGGCTTATGGGTTTGTCATGAAACATGCTGCAAGGCATAGTCAGTCAAGATGGGATTTGCCCCTCTCTACTTGAGAGAGATATTTCTCTGGGCCCCTCGAGTGATCAGATCCAGAAATGCATGGCCATGCTACATAAGGTTAATAGCTTGACCAAATATCATGAGGCAAAGGGAATGGCATAAACATTGTGATGGTTCGTCCGATACGATCTTTATGCGCGTTTGGGAGTTGGCACGTTTTGCTAGAAGCCACTACCAACTATTGGACGAGTAAGTGTACTCGTGCCATGACTAAACGTGCGTGAACCTATAGGGTCACACACTTAAGGTTGTGCAGGCATAATTCGGATAGGATCCGAGTTGGGCTGGAATAGACTCCAGGATGGGCTTCAGTTGAAGCAGCCTAGTATGATGAAGTCTATATAAGGAGAGGAGGCTGAACGTTTTAGGGTTGCCCAATTCCGCACCACAATCCACCCAGCCACCGTCTCACCACGTCCCTGCCGCCCGCGTGGACCTAGCAGTCCGACGAGCGGCGCCTCCACGCCGTACGTGTGGATACCGATAGAGGTGCTGCACTTGGAACACTTGGACGAGCCGCCGAGAGGAGCTGTTCGTGGGAGCTGTTCGTGGGAGCGACTGGATCGGAGAGGATTGTACGTCTGCCCTGCCCCGACTCGCTTCACCGACTTCGGCACGGCCCAACGCTTCTGGTGGTAATCCCATGATCTATAACTGCAGCAGTTCCTTGGATGTCGCGGTAGAAAATTTTGATTTGCGCTAGTGTAGCCTACACGCGACCCAACAGTGGTATCAGAGCCGATGCTGCCTCGTTATAGGTTCGAATCATTTGCATATGTGATATGTAGATGGGGTAAGGCCGATGTGATCGGCAGTCCGTTGTAAATGTCCGTATCTGTGATCTGATTTCCGTGATCGTGTTGCAAGAGGTCGTCAAACGACTTACCCCTACCGGTCGGTTTCCGCCATCGGGGTAGACTGTGACACGTAAATCCAACAGCAGCACGTGAAGATCAATTGGATTGGTCGAATCGGAAATTAGATCATATTCATGGTGCATGAGATGCGCGGGGTGATAGATCGGATCTACCGCCGGTAACAGGTAATCTGCCAAAACAAACAGTTTCCGGTAATACGGCTATAACTTTTGCAGACGACCTCGGATCGAGAAAATTGCTGAATAAAAGTTGTAACTTTTGCGGACGACCTCGGATCTACCGCCGGTAACAGGTAATCTGCCAAAACGAACAGTTGCAGACGCCGGTCTTTAGCTTGACTCGATTTTTAGAATGTGCAAATTCGACTTCTAAAATAGACTTTTAGGGGTTCGAAGTTTTAGCGTTAGAACGTCTAACTCGTTTTTGCAGATTTGTGTTTTGTGACCAGTATGGCCCATGTGTATGTGATGCATGTGTGTAATATTTTCATGACCTGCGTGTCGTGAGTATGTCAACACGGCAGGAGCCAGATGTGTTGTCACTTATTGTATTAACGGCCTGCGTGCCGACTTGTGATGATCCCCACACTTCATGTAATTTACATTACTAGCTGTTAGGCGTAATAGCTTGTAATAGTTCTTGGAGGACTCATCACTCGGAGGGATGGCGCACATGGACCATGGAGATGGAGATCACCATGGTGGACAGGTTCTATGGAGATGGAGATCACCATGAGAAACGGGCCATACTGTGTCACAACTATGTGATTGCTATTCCTATTGTTTTACTCCTATGCATGTTAGATTCGTGGAAGTAGAACGATCCCTCACAAATGTTAAGTTAACATGCCCCCCCAACTAAACCTTGCACCATCCCATGTCTTCTACGATCGATGGTGGGCCTATGACAGTAGGGTGCCATCGGTTTTCGTTGGCTAGATGGGTTTGTATCGGATACTTACATGCATAAGAGTTGGTTAGCTCAACAAGGTAATCTTAACGGTTAAGCGCCTTGGGGCATAAAGGTTGGGTTTTTGACATAGAGATGTCACCCAACAACAAGAGTCATATGTGATATGATTAGCAAAGTGTTGCTTACCGAACTACCTCGTTTTCTAGCGGTGAAGCGTCCGGCTCACTAGGAGACTTGTTCGTTGTGGATCTTGAATCACTAAGTATCAACAGAGGGATGTTGGTTTTAGTGGGAGTAGACCATATTAAATTGTTTAATGTTTTACTCTATCATGGATTTTTGTCTTAGTATTTTGCATGTTTTCTGTTGTAGATCAATGGCACGTAACCAACCCACCCCTTTTGCTTTGCGTTCCATCCTTGAGAAAGAAAAGTTAACTGGAACAAACTATTCGGATTGGATCCGGAATCTGAGAATTGTTCTCAGGGCTGATAAGAAGGAAAGTGTTCTGGATACCCCAATCCCAGATGAACCTCTTGACACCGACACTGCTGCCATTAGGGCTGCCTACAAGAGAGCATGTGATGAGTCTCTTGAGGTTAGCTGCCTTATGCTTGCTTGCATGGAACCCGACCTTCAAAAGCAGTTTGATGGTCAGGAAGCGTACGATATGATCGTTGCGCTTAAGGACATGTTCCAGACCCAGGCCAGGACTGAAAGGTTCAATGTCGCTAAGGCCTTTGGTGAATGCAAGCTAGCTGAAGGAGCAGCAGTAGGCCCGCACGTGATCAAGATGCTTGGTTACGCGCAGACTTTGGACAAACTTGGTTTTCCATTGGGCCGAGAGTTGGCCACTGATTTTATTTTAGCGTCGCTTCCAGCCAGCTATGGGCATTTCATTTCGAACTACCATATGCATGGGTGGAGAAGGACCTTAATGAACTTTGTGGAATGCTCAAGACGGCAGAATGTGACATTAAGAAGTGTGCAGGGCATGGCCAAGTGTTGGCTGTGCAGAACAAGCCTAGCTTCAAGAAGCATGGCAAGGCAAGGAAAAGAAGCTAAAGATTGATCTCCAAGCCAAAGCCTAAGCCTAAGGATGGACCTAAACCTGACACAGAATGTTACTACTGCCATGAGTCTGGACACTGGAAGAGAAACTGCAGCAAGTACCTTGCTTCTTTGAAGAAGAGTGGGAGTAAGACTTCTAGCTCAGGTACGCTTGTGGTTAATGTTATAGACATTTTTCTCGCTGACTCCATTATTAACTCTTGGGTATTTGATACCGGATCGGTTGCTCACATTTGCAAATCGATGCAGGGGCTAGTAAGGAGTAGAAGCGTGAGACAAGGAGAAGTTGATCTTCGCGTCGGAAATAATGCAAAGGTTGCTGCGTTGTCCGTTGGCGTCATGCAACTGCACCTCCCTTCAGGATTTATTATGGAATTGAATAATTGTTATTATGTTCCAGCTTTAAGTCGAAACATTATTTCTCCTTCATGTTTGATGCGAGATGGTTATTCATTTGCGAGTAAAAACAATGGTTGTTCTATCTCTAAGAATGATATGTTTGTGGCTTTTGCTTCCATTGTGAATGGGTTGTTTATTTTGAATCCTGATGATGTTCATGATGATGAGCAAGTTTATAACATAAGTGCTAAAAGGCTTCGGCCTAATGATTTGAATCCCACCTATGTTTGGCATTGTCGTTTGGGTCATATAAGTGAAAAGCGCATGAAGAAACTCCATTCTGATGGACTTCTAACTTCGTTTGATTTTGAATCATACGAGACATGTGAAGCTTGTTTGCTTGGGAAGATGACCAAGTCGCCTTTCAATGGTTCTCCTGAAAGGGCGACGGACTTACTGGAACTAATACATACTGATGTATGTGGACCAATGAGCACGACCGCTAGAGGTGGTTTTCACTACTTCATAACTTTCACTGATGACTTTAGTAGATATGGATATGTCTACCTAATGAGGCATAAGTCTGAAACTTTTGAAAAGTTCAAAGAGTTCCAGAATGAAGTAGAGAATCAACGTGGCAAGAAAATTAAGGCTCTACGATCAGATCGTGGAGGAGAATATTTGAGTCACGAATTTAGCAATCATCTGAAGAGTTGCGGAATTGTTCCTCAACTTACGCCGCCCGGAACGCCTCAAAGAAACGGGGTTTCCGAACGACGTAATCGGACTTTGTTGGACATGGTTCGATCAATGATGAGCCAGTCAGATCTACCATTATCGTTTTGGGGTTTCGCTCTAGAAACAGCAGCTCACACACTAAATAGGGTACCATCTAAATCCGTAGTTAAGACACCATATGAGATGTGGAATGGGAAGAGTCCCAAGTTGTCTTTTCTAAAGATTTGGGGCTGTGATGCGTTTGTCAAGCGACTTCAGTCGGACAAGCTCACACCCAAGTCGGATAAATGCATATTCGTAGGATACCCCAAGGAAACCTTGGGATATTACTTCTACAACCGAGAAGAGGGCAAAGTGTTTGTCGCTCGAAGCGGTGTTTTCTTAGAGAAAGAGTTTCTCAAGAAGGAACAAGTGGAAAGACGGTGCTGCTTGAAGAAGTTCAAGTTGAGCCTACCGGGGAGGACTCAATGGGTGATGCCATCATGGCAGAACGAGTTGAGGAACCCGTGGCAAGAGAAACACCAGCACTACGAAGGTCAGAAAGGATTCGCAATGCGCGAGAAATATTATTGATAGACAATGATACGCGTGAAATATTATTGTTGGACAATGATGAACCTTCGACCTATGCGGAAGCAATGATGGACCCAGACTCTGAGAAATGGCAAAGTGCCATGAGATCCGAGATAGATTCCATGGATGAAAATCAAGTTTGGAACTTGGTTGACCTGCCTGATGGTCATAGGACCATCGAGTGCAAATGGATCTATAAGAAGAAGATTGATATGGATGGAAATGTTCACATCTATAAAGCTCGACTTGTTGCAAAAGGTTTTCGACAAGTTCAAGGAGTTGACTACGAGGAGACCTTCTCGCCCGTAGTGATGCTTAAATCTATTCGGATAATTCTAGCTATTGCTGCATATTTTGACTATGAGATATGGCAAATGGATGTCAAGACAGCTTTCCTGAATGGAAACCTTGCCGAGGACGTGTATATGATGCAGCCCGAGGGTTTTGTCGATCCTAAAAATGCTGGAAAGGTTTGCAAACTTCGAAAGTCCATTTATGGACTGAAGCAAGCATCTCGGAGTTGGAATATTCGTTTTGATGAAGTAGTCCAAGGATTTGGCTTCACCAAAATCGAATCAGAGTCTTGTGTTTACAAGAAAGATAGTGGGAGCTCGCTCGTATTTCTAATCTTGTATGTGGATGACATACTGCTGATTGGAAATGACATTCCTATGCTTGAATCCGTAAAGACTTCGTTGAAGAATAGTTTTTCAATGAAGGACTTAGGAGAAGCAGCATATATTCTGGGAATTAAGATCTATAGAGATAGATCGAAGAGGCTAATAGGATTGACAAGGTGCTAAAACGTTTCGGCATGGAAGAGGCTAAGAAAGGGTTCTTGCCTATGTCACATGGTATAAACCTTAGCAAGACTCAGTGTCCTTCGACTACTGATGAGCGAGAGCGCATGAAAAATATCAAATATGCTTCGGCAATTGGATCTATCATGTATGCTATGATTTGTACTCGCCCAGATATTTCTTATGCTCTAAGTGTTACGAGCAGGTACCAAGCTGATCCCGGTGAGAGTCACTGGACAGCGGTAAAGAATATCCTTAAGTACTTGAAAAGGACTAAGGATATGTTCCTAGTTTACGGAGGTGAGGAGGAGCTCGTTGTAAATGGTTACACCGATGCTAGTTTCCAAACTGATGTGGATGATTCCAAGTCGCAATCGGGCTATGTGTTCACGTTGAACGGTGGGGCGGTTAGCTGGAAGAGTTCCAAGCAGGACACAGTTGCTCATTCTACAATGGAGGCCGAGTATTATGCTGCGGCAGAAGCTAGCATGGAAAGTGTTTGGATGAAAATGTTCCTTACTGATCTTGGTGTTGTCCCTAGTGCGTCCAGTCCAGTGGATCTCTACTGTGACAACAGTGGAACCATTGCGATAGCAAAGGAGCCAAGGAATCACCAGAAGACCAAACACTTTATGCGGCGGTTTCATCTCATTCGGCAGTACATCGAACGAGGCGAAATAAACTTATGCAAAATACATACGGATCTGAATGTGGCTGATCCGTTGACAAAGCCTCTCTCACAGAAGAATCATGATAAGCACACAAGAGCTATGGGTATTAGATATCTTCTAGATTGACTCTAGTGCAAGTGGGAGACTGTAGGAAATATGCCCAAGAGGCAATCATAGAGATGATGATATTTCAATGTATCCATGATTTATAATGTGCCTTGAATAATGTCTTGTATTGATTGGCGAGTTGAGGACTTGTCTGTGAAACTCATTACTTGTATGGTTATTCTAAATATGTCCCTAGTCGGAGTTCATGTGAGGACACACTTGAATATTAGACTAGCACATGTATTAGTAGATGACTATGTTTCACAAGTCATAGACATGGAGATGTCAAACTAATAATGTGGACTTATGTTGTGAACATAGAGTTGGGCTGACCCACCTTGAGACAATGAAGCAAACGTTCATAGCTCTCTCTCTACACGATGTGTTTGCTTTGTCCCTAGACCTGAGATTGTCGTATGTACTTGAGATGTGAATTAACTTACTTTGGGGCTATCCAACGCTACACCGTGAAAGGGTAGCCATAAAGGTAGCTTACGGGTTTGTCATGAAACATGCTGCAAGGCATAGTCAGTCAAGATGGGATTTGCCCCTCTCTACTTGAGAGAGATATTTCTCTGGGCCCCTCGAGTGATCGGATCCAGAAATGCATGGCCGTGCTACATAAGGTTAATGGTTAACCTAGTATGGGATTCCGAATCACAGGATCGAGAAAGAGAGGTCAGCTGGAGGCTTGACCTAATATCGTGAGGCAAAGGGAATGGCATAAACATTGTGATGGTTCGTCCGATACGATCTTTATGTGCGTTTGGGAGTTGGCACGTTTTGCTAGAAGCCGCTACCAACTATTGGACGAGTAGTGTACTCGTGTCATGTCTAAACGTGCGTGAACCTATAGGGTCACACACTTAAGGTGTGCAGGCATAATTCGGATTGGATCCGAGTTGGGCTGGAATAGACTCCAGAATGGGCTTCGGTTGAGGCAGCCCAATATGGGGAGGTCTATATAAGGAGAGGAGGCTGGACGTTTTAGGGTTGCCCAATTCCGCACCACAATCCACCCAGCCACCGTCTCACCACGCCCCTGCCGCCCGCGCGGACCTAGCAGTCCGGCGAGCGGCGCCTCCACGCCGTACGTGTGGATACCGATAGAGGTGCTGCACTTGGAGCACTTGGACGAGCCGCCGAGAGGAGCTGTTCGTGGGAGCTGTTCGTGGGAGCGACTGGATCGGAGAGGATTGTACGTCTACCCTGCCCCGACTCGCTTCACCGACTTCGGCACGGCACAGCGCGTCTAGTGGTAATCCCGTGATCTATAACTGCAGCAGTTCCTTGGATGTCGCGGTAGAAAATTTTGATTTGCGCTAGTGTAGCCTACACGCGACCCAACACTAACCAGGGGAGCAGGCGGGCCCAGACGTGGCCTAGGGGTGACCCACGCCCCAAGGCCATGTGGGCCCCTGGTCCTCCTCAGACACCGCCATTTCACCTATAAATCACTTCGTCTCCGAAAATCATAAGTACCCGATCAAAATTCCACGAAAAGTTCCGTCACCGCCATAGTCGTCAACCCTAGATCGGGAGGGTTCTGCAGCTCTTCCCAGCATTCAGTCAAAAGGGAGATCACCACCGGAGGGCTCTACACCACCATGCCTGCCTCCGGATGTGTGAGTAGTTCTCCATGGGACTACGGGTCCATAGCAGTAGCTCGATGGTAGTCTCTCCACTTTGTGTTATAATGTTTACATCTTGTGAGCTGCCTAACATGATCAAGATCATCTTTATGTAATGCTACATGTTGTGTTTGCTGGGATCCGATGAATTGTGAAGTTGTGATCAAGTTTTTTCATCTATCTATCTACATGTGTTATTTATGTTACTGCATGCTCTCCGTTGTTAGTAGATGTTTTGGCCAAGTAGATGCTAGTGACTCCAAGAGAGGTTATTTATGCTAGATAGTGGGTTCATGTCTCCAGTAGCCTGGGGTCGAGTGACGGAAACGACTAAGTCTGTGGATGTGTTGTTTGCACTAGGGAGAAAACAACAATGTTTTGTCTACGTGTCATTTGCATTGTTTACATTACACACTTTGCTTATTGCAGTTATCTGTTGCTTGCAACTTAATACTCGTGGGAGACATGGATGCTATCTCGCAGGTGGATTATTACTCATAGATGTAGACAGCAAGCGGTCTATGTATCATGTTGTAATGCCCCATATATTTCGTAGTGAACATGTTCTTGTCATAATTGCATTGTCATGACATTGCTCTTTGTCAATTGCCCAGCTGTATTTTGTTATCCAACATGTTAGTTTATCTTTTTTATGGAGAGACACCTCTAGTGAACTGTAGAGCCACCGTATCGACCTGCTCTCTCTCCCCGCAGGCGACCCAGCTCCGCCGCTCGTCGCTTGCCGACGGTTACCCCATCCTCGCAGATCGCCGGCAACCTAGCCCCACCTCTCACCGACGGCCACCCCATCCTCGCAACTCGCCGGCGACCCAGCCCCGCCGCTCGCCGACGGTCACCCCGTCCTCGCAACTCGCCGGCGACCCAGCCCCGCCGCTCGCTGATAGTCGCCCCGTCCTTGCAGCTCGCCGACGACCCAGCCTCGCCGCTCGCTGGCAAACAACCTGTCCTCGCTGCTCACCGTCGACCCACCCCCATCGATCGCCGCTCGCCGGCGACCACCCCGTCCTCGCAGGTCACTGGCGACCCAGCCCCGCCGTCGCCACTCACCGGCGACCACCCGTCCTCGTCGCTCAACGGCGACCCAGCCCCGCCTCTCGCCGACGGCCACCCCATCCTCACCTGAATTATCTGGCTGCTTTTTCATGGACACCTGTAGAACGCGTCAGATCGAGATTTTTTTTTTTTGAGGCAAGTCAGATCACGAAATTATGTATGCGCGTGATGCATGATGCATGATCCAATTGGGCCTTGGATGTCCAACGTTACAACAGACTGGATTTTGGACGGATGTGGATACTACTCCCTCCGTTCCACAATATAAGATGTTTTACGTGTTTCACATGTTGTCTAGATTCGAACTAAAAGGAGTGAACATATACACTAAAATGTGTCTACATACATGTATATACATGTGAATGTGGAATAGGGCTAAAACATCTTATATTGTGAAACGGAGGGAGTAGGAGATAAACGTGGATCTGGAGTTGGATTGGAGCACTTCTGAGTGGACAATTCTTGGACTAGCACGTTTTGGACTTGGAGCCGTATCCAGTTCCAGATTTAATCGCCTTGTCATAATCTTTTTTCATTTGGAAATATCTGTCAACATCATCATTGACTTTGATGACGACACTTTTTTTTGAAACAAAATTATGAAACCTACCTACCTCATGTATACATCTTTGGCTAGCGTACTCACCGTTAGCTGCCGCACGGAAGCAGAAGGGGGCATGTCCCTTCGCATGGTGCCCTCTTTCCATTGCCTGCGACGCCATGGCCCATGGCGGCGGCGCTGGTTCCTTTTTTTCGTCCCTTAGGGAATTAGGGTGTATTCTTTCTCAATGAGGCTGTACGTGAATTGTGTGTTTTTTTTTTAATCTCAGGAAAACCATTTAACTACTAAGCATGATATGTCACGTGTTGGTGCTGTGTAGGTGAATATTTCGTTTCTATCTTTCTTTAAAATCTTAGCCATTAATTACAGATCTAACTGTTTAAATAATTTAGATGATGTGGATTTTGTTTTTTTTTGTATATAATAGATATCCGCCGCGACGACCGCCCTTGGAGCACCTAGCCTCGCCAGATCCGTCGATCCGGGAGGACACCACGCCGGAGGCTCGCCGACGCCGCTCCGCAGAGCGCCGCCGAGGTGGAGATCGAACCCCCGCACCTTTAGTCCAGAGCGCCGCCGCAAGCACCACCTCTCCAGCGCCGCCCAGAAAACCTACGCTACTATGAACAAGCCTCGGGCATAGATATGTGGTCTCCCCACTCCCCCACCGCCGCAACGGCGGTCGGAGAGGGAGGAGACCGACGGAACGGCCGTCGGCGGAACGGTGGAGGTGGAAAAGCTCCCTTTCGCCTCGCTCCCGAACAGTAACAGATGAGGGGAAAGTGTACAGGTGATCTTCTGGAATCTCGGAGTTCGTCTTCGGCCTTTGGTGTGGTGCTCGGGCTTCTCCGGTCGGCCATGGTGGCGTGGGCTGGAGGCGTTCTGTCACCGTGCTCTGCTTCATCTTCGCTTGGCTCCCTCTTTCTCCGGCCGGCCGTGGTGGCGAGGGGAGAAGGTTTGGTCCAGGCGTGCTTCCGACGGCGGATCCGGCAAGCCGTGTTCGAGCTCAGTGCAGGGAAGGTTGGAAGATGGGTGGCGACGGGAGGGAGGCATGGCCGTGTTCGTTCAGCGATCTTCAGCTCCGTTGCTTGCGGAGGACGGCTCCTGCGGCTTTCTACATGTGTGGGGTGCTCCCTTCCCGGGGTTCGCGGCGGCCTGGTGACTCCCTCTCCGGCGGTGCTCGGCGTTGGTGTTCTTCCTCAGGCCTGTGCGGTGGTTCAGCGGTGTTCTTCTGGCGTCGCTGTTGTGCTGTGTTCTTCGGTTTGTTCTTCTGCGTGTTCTTGCTCTTCGTTGTGTATTCTGGTTGAACTCGCAGTGTGGATTCCTTAAAAAAAAGATAGAAATAGATAGATAGATACTCACTCCGTTCCAATTTATTTGACATGCTATCATAAACATGTATAGATACATCCACATGTGGTGGATAGCATGTCAATTAAATTAAAACGGAGGGAGTTGATAGATAGATAGATAGATTTAGGACTCAGGTGACATTTAGTCGAAAGAATTAGGATCGTCCATACATTTAACCGTATGACCTCCGGTGGACAGGCAACATAATATGCACCGGAAAGTTGGCCGCGAGGACTCTGGAGTCAAGGACACCGCTACTGAAATCTGCATACAGAGGCACCGGTACCGAAACTTGCGGGCAGGGTGTGCGGTGTGTTGGCCGGGCATCCTTTGACGCGCATGTCAATGGCACACCTGCAGCATTCAAGGCCCGACAAGGAGGTCAACAACGGGCAATCGAGGACGCTCACCTCCGTGAGATGAGGGAACGCTAGTTTCGGCATGTCACACCACGCCACTAGCACCGGCATGTCCTCCAGCAGGATCTTCTTCAGCTTCGGGAACAACCCGCCCCCGGCGCAGATGCCAGCGTCAATCCTCTCAACTGAGGTCAGCTCCTTGATATCCAGAAGCTCCAGGCACGGCAACGCGCCCACGGCAGGTAGTGCCTGCAGCCTCCTGCAGTTCCTGAGGTACAGGTTCGTAAGCATCTCCAGTCCAGTCAACCATCGCGGAGACGTCGCCCCAGGATACCTCGTGATGCGCAGATCACGGAGATCGCTGTGAGGTTGGAGACCTTCTAGCACAGCCACGGCGAGGTCGGCAGCAGCAGGTCGGCCATCCTGGGGACCCCGCTGAAGCTTCAGGACCTTGATGGAACCTTTGCATACAAGCCGAGCTTCCTCGGCCTCCTCCTTGCTGGCGACGGCGTCGAGGCCCTTTATGGTCAACGTCCCTCCCAGGGAATTCATCCCGGACAGCTCCGACATGCTATGCCCTTCTTTTTCCGATCCCTTGATCACCTTGAACTCGATCGAGCCTTGCAGTTTAACGAGCCTCCCGATGCCACTGATGTTGGCGATGCACTCTGTGTCTATGTCGAGGTGTCGCACGTTGATCAGCCTGTTCATGTCTTTCGGAAACATCTGCAGAAGGCAATTCTTTGCCTTGTTCCTCTTATCGCCGACGCTCAAGGTCTGCAGAAATAGTAGCCTCGTGACTTCATCACAGAGACCCGTGATGGTGCTAGGAAGACCCAGGTACCGCACATGTTTCAGTTTACCGATACTTCCTGGCAGTTCAGTTATCCTGTCTCCGTCATATCCAGCACCCTCACACCCTTGAAAAGTCCGAGTATATCTTTGTCAATGGCACTTGAAGAATTATCATCATCACTACTATCCTTCAGTACTAGCAAGGTCCGGAGATTAGCCAGTGTGATAGAGGAGTGTGCCTTGAGCTTCTCAAGACAGCCTCTAGTAACGGACAAGTGACGAACTCTTGGAGGGATGTTCTTCGTTGCGCTATGGCTAGTAGCGCCAGAGAAGCAGATGCAATTATTGGCAGAGGCCAGCCGTAACATCCAATGGATCTGCTCATGAATGACGTAATAGGTATGCTTGCTTCCTTGATCAGTTTTTGTACCCATGCTGCAGGCCTCTTCCACTTGGAACAACGAACGATCAACGAGGCTGTCGAAATAGCCCCTTGCTAGATCTTCCATGCTTCTTGTCCCACATGCCGGAGGACAGTGGTTGTCCTCCTCGACGAAACCATGAGCTATCCACATCCTGGCCAGCTTCTCAGGCTGAAACCTCCACTTGTACGGGAATATGCTGCAGAAGGCGAAGCAACGCTGCAGGTGCGGCGGCAGGTGGTGATAGGTGAAGAAATGGGCAGAGAACACGCTGCCCATGTGGTTCTCCATGTCAGCTAAGATGTTGGAGCACCGCCTGTGGCTCCCCGCCTGTTTCTTCAACTCCTCACCAATCTCTATCGCTGCCAGCGGGGATCCCTTGAGCTTGGTCAACTGTTCGTTAAGCAGCTCCTTGATCCGTGGGTCATCATCATCGGTACCAAGTTTTGCAGTGTCGTCGAGCAGGAGCGCGATCATCTCGTTGGGTTTGATCCCATCAAGGACGATGGTTGCACCTGCACTCAGTGTTGTCGAGCAGATTTTGGCCCGGGTGGTTATCAGGATCCTACTTCCTTCTCTCACGAACCGCATGAACGAGTCCAGCACCGCCGCGGCCTGTTTTCTTTCCTGCTTGCTGCTTGCCAGTTCGTGGTTCCATACATCGTCAATCACGAGCAGGCACCTCTTTGATGCCAAGAGCTTCTCCAGCTCTCTCTGAAGGCAAGCAAGATTCATTTCGCCCACTGGCCTATCGCCGGCAACAGACTTCCAGATCTCCTTCAGGAGGTCAAATTCAGTTTGCTTGTCGAAGGCGTGCACCCATATCTGGAGATCGAACTTGCCTTTGACGTCGCGGAATGCCTGACGAGCAAGCTCCGTCTTTCCCATACCGCCATGGCCGACGATGGAGATAATCTGCTGGGAATTGCTCATCGTATCCTTGTCGCCGTGCTGCTGAACCAACATGGAGACTAGCTGGGTATACTCCTTGTGGTACCCGAAGAAGCTACTCTTGAGCCTTACCGGTACCGGTCCAGTTTCTGCTCTTGCCAACATGTGAGAAACAACACCGTGTACATGCACTAGTCTATTTGGATCTTGCTGGAGCTCCCGCGCGTTTTCGCGTAGATTGCCTAGCACTTTCACCAGCTCATCTAGCGAACCTTTGATGGTGCTAGCACTGCCGCCATAGCGCTTTGACTTCTTCTTCTTCAGCATCTTCCCCTTTAGGTTATTTGTAGCTTGGGCCTCGAGAATCTGCAGCTCGAACAAGTCCAAGATCTCCTCTGCGTCATGAATGGCATCCTTGAGCCGCCACAGACGCTCTAGCCAGGCTGAGTCGTTGACGAAGCCCATACTGGCTGGACCGAGGAAACACTTGATATCCCCCAGATCTGCCGCCAGTTGATACAGCTTCTTCTTGATACCCCTGGGTAGTTTGTACTTGCTGTTGGCTGCGCAGGATCGTGCAACCTCCATGAGCCTCGTGATGTGAGGCGAGACGAACCACCCCACAACTGCAACTATGATCGCCACTTCTCCTACTAGCACCATCGCTAGCTGTTGTCCTGCCAGTGAATATGCGACTAAAAATTAATGTCGCCAAAATGACTGACGGCATCTATGAGATATGAAGCAGCTGCCTAGCTAACAGGAGGATGAATCAAAGCGCATATGATACAAGTTTAATGCAAACCCAACAATCTCAAGTAGTATAAAGTACCTGATATACCGTAGATGTCGATCGCCAGCACCACAACCCAGATTGCTCGAAGTGCTGCTGTACCAATTAAGCAGCTGCAGGGATGTTGGTATCTAGCTAGCGCTCGTACAAGTATACAATCGAGATCTCATCCTACCAAATGGGGAGAGAGGTGTTACATGCATGACGACTATTCCACGCTAATCCAAGTCAAGTCAACCGATCGACAGACATGTTAGATCTTAGTTTCTTTTTGTACTTTTTATCGAGAAATAGAAAGAAAAA
Organism: Poa pratensis; assembly: GCA_947311845.1. Classification (NCBI taxonomy): domain Eukaryota; kingdom Viridiplantae; phylum Streptophyta; class Magnoliopsida; order Poales; family Poaceae; genus Poa; species Poa pratensis. The sequence continues at coordinate 7,353,313 of CAMZMU010000128.1, read as the reverse complement.
AAATCATCAAGTGGTGGTTATAAACGTGCTGGGGTTTGTGGTCCACATGAAACAAAATTGAAGGAGGCGGGTGGCCCTGACTGTACAAGCCCCCGCTTGGATTGTAGCCCGTGCAGGATTTTCAGCGGGAGGTTAGATGCCCCGTAAAACTGCCTAATAGTATTGGCTGAAATCCAGCAAACCAATCGGGGCCTAACAAGTTGAGCTATACCCCGCGCCTTGCACTTTATTTTGTAGATAAAAGGGTTAGAGCGCATGAACATTGAGTATTATAAATATGCGCTCTAATGATTGTGTTTTTGGCCAATTAGAACTCAGAATTTACAAATGTCTCTGATTGATTGATTTAGCATGCAAATTTAACTAAATTTATAGCAAGATGAAATCAACGGCCTGAAAATAATGGTGTGCATAACATGCATAAAGAGATAGACTATCATAATTGCAGTATTGACGTTTACTTTACAAGAAGTACAACTAATTAAGGGTAACCTCTAGTGTTTGCTCTCCGCAGTGCCTACATCGGCAATCCTAACTTTTGTCAACAACATTTGGTATATATGTCATGCCTCCGCCCTCAGTCCCCAGTTCCCCACACTAGTAAACATAATGTCTTTTAGGGTCTGTTCATAGAAGCGCTTTTTCATATCTAAATTATGAGCCGACTCAAAATCTTATAGTCAGTATCTTGTAGAAACCCGACTAAATGAAACGGGTGGTAATAATATATATACGATCTTAGCTAGCTTTTTTGTACAAGCCGACTCCTTACGAATTTAGAGTTGGTTACTAATTCCAACCCACGCGGTATTATTATGTAGTCAGGCCAAATCCAAAACCTACTTGGATAAAATTAGTTTTATGGTCGGGCCCATATCCCAAACCGGTTAAATGGGCCCACGGGGTTGCACCAACCGGGTATCTCTTTTGTTTCATCTCCCTCTATTCTTTCCTCCCTTGTTCCGCCACCTCTCCTCCTGTTAGATATGGCCTTCTTTGCACTTCGTTGTTGCACCGTGCTACACCCCCACTCCAGCGCCCTCACACCCTTGAAAAGTCCGAGTATATCTTTGTCAATGGCACTTGAAGAATTATCATCATCACTACTATCCTTCAGTACTAGCAAGGTCCGGAGATTAGCCAGTGTGATAGAGGAGTGTGCCTTGAGCTTCTCAAGACAGCCTCTAGTAACGGACAAGTGACGAACTCTTGGAGGGATGTTCTTCGTTGCGCTATGGCTAGTAGCGCCAGAGAAGCAGATGCAATTATTGGCAGAGGCCAGCCGTAACATCCAATGGATATGCTCATGAATGACGTAATATATCTGCTTGCTTCCTTGATCAGTTTTTGTACCCATGCTGCAGGCCTCTTCCACTTGGAACAACGAACGATCCACGAGACTGTCGAAGTAGCCCCTTGCTAGATCTTCCATGCTTCTTGTCCCACATGCCGGAGGACAGTGGTTGTCCTCCTCGACGAAACCATGAGCTATCCACATCCTGGCCAGCTTCTCAGGCTGGAACCTCCACTTGTACGGGAATATGCTGCAGAAGCCGTAGCAACGCTGAAGGTGCGGCGGCAGGTGGTGATAGGTGAAGAAATGGGCAGAGAACACGCTGCCCATGTGGTTCTCCATGTCAGCTAAGATGTTAGAGCACCGCCTGTGGCTCCCCGCCTGTTTCTTCAACTCCTCACCGATCTCTACCGCTGCCAGCGGGGATCCCTTGAGCTTGGTCAACTGTTCGTTAAGCAGCTCCTTGATCCGTGGGTCATCATCATCGGTACCAAGCTTTGCAGTGTCATCGAGCAAGAGCGTGATCATCTCGTTGGGTTTGACCCCATCAAGGACAATGGTTGCACCTGCACTCAGTGTTGTGGAGCAGATTTTGGCCCGGGTGGTTATCAGGATCCTACTTCCTTCTCTCACGAACCGCATGAACGAGTCCAGCGCCGCCACTGCCTGTTTTCTTTCCATCTCGCTGCTTGCCAGTTCGTGGTTCCATACATCGTCAATCACGAGCAGGCACCTCTTTGATGCCAAGAGCTTCTCCAGCTCCCTCTGAAGGCAAGCAAGATTCATGTCGCCCACTGGCTTGTCACCGGCAAGAGACTTCCAGATCTCCTTGAGGAGGTCAAATTCGGTTTGCTTGTCGTAGGCGTGCACCCATATCTGGAGATCGAACTTGCCTTTGACGTCGCGGAATGCCTGGCGAGCAAGCTCCGTCTTCCCCATACCGCCATGGCCGACGATGGCTATAATCTGCTGGACCTTGCTCATCGTGTCCTTGTCGCCGTGCTGCTGCACCAACATGGAGACTGGCTGGGTATACTCCTTGTGGTACCCGAAGAAGCTACTCTTGTGCCTTACCGGTACCGGGCCAGTTTCTGCTCTTGTCAACATGGGAGAAACAACACCGTGTACATGTACTAGTCTATTTGGATCTTGCTGGAGCTCCTGCGCCTTGTCGCGTAGATTGCCTAGCACTTTCACCAGCTATCTAGCGAACCTTTGATGATGCTAGCACTGCCGCCATAGCGCTTCGACTTCTTCTTCATCATCTTCCCCCTTATGTTATTTGCAGCATGAGCCTCCAGAATCTGCAGCTCGAACAAGTCCAAGATCTCCTCCGCGTCATGAATGGCATCCTTGAGCCGCCAAAGACGCTCTAGCCAGGCTGAGTCGTTGACGAAGCCCATACTGGCTGAACCGAGGAAACACTTGATATCCCCCAGATCTGCCGCCAGTTGATACAGCTTCTTCTTGATACCCCTGGGTAGTTTGTACTTGCTGCTGGCTGCGCAGGATCGTGCAACCTCCATGAGCCTCGTGATGTGAGGCGAGACGAACCACCCCACAACTGCAACTATGATCGCCACTTCTCCTACTACCACCATCGCTAGCTGCTGTCCTGCCAGTGAATATGCGACTAAAAATTAATGTCGCCGAAATGACTGACGGCATCTATGAGATATGAAGCTGCTGCCTAGCTAACAGGAGGATGAATCAAAGGGCAGATGATACAAGTTTAATGCAAACCCAACAATCTCAAGTATAGTATAGACTATAAAGTACCTGATATTCCGCAGATGTCGATCGCCAGCGCCACAGCCCTGATTGCTCGAAGTACTGCTGTACCAATTAAGCAGCTGCAGGGATGTTGGTATCGAGCTAGTGCTCGTACAAGTATACAATCGAGATCTCATCCTACCTAACGGGGAGAGAGGTGTTACATGCATGACGACTATTCCACACTAATCCAAGTCAAGTCAACCGATCGACAGACATGTTAGCTCTTAGTTTCTTTTTGTATTTTTGATCGAGAAATAGAAAAAATATCATCAAGTTGTGTTTATAAACGTGCTGGGGTTGGTGGTCCACATGAAACAAAACTGAAGGAGGCGGCTGGCCGTGACTGCATAACAAGTACCCCGCGCGTTGCACTTTATTTCGTAAATAAAAGGGTTAGAACGCATGGACATTAAGTATTATAAATATGCGCTATAATGATTGTGTTTTTGACCAATTAAAAGTCAAAAATTTCGAAATGTCTCTGATTGATTGATGTTGGATGCAAATTTAATTGAAGTTATAGCAAGATGAAATAACCGACCTGAAAATAATGATGTGGATAACATGCATAAAGAGATAGACTATCATAATTGCAGTTATTGAAGTTTACTTTACTAGAAGTACACCTAATTAAGGGTAGTTTATCTAATCAATAGTGCTCACTCTTTCTGGTAGGAAAAAAAAGAAAGTAATATGTGTCACACATTTCATTTGATATTTCTTACTTTTCAATGCTAAAATTGAGCACTTCTGTATTACAGAAAATCATTTTGACTCCTGAACTCCACTCTATGTACTAGGACTATACATACACGTAACAAACAACTATACCGTGCACCCCGAAAAACATAAACTATACACCACACGCGCTGAATCTTTATAATAATGTGCACAGGCTCATGGCCTGATATTTACACACACATAACCATTTGCACCAGTCTACAGAAAATATTTACATACATAGAACCAAGTCTACAAATATTTACATTCACGAAAACATTTGCATACACCCTCTACAAGTCTGGTACCCATTCATCCCAAATATTTACATACACAAACATTTGCCTACAACCTTTACAAGTCTGGTACCCTTTCATCCCAAATATTTACATACACGAAACATTTGCCTACAACCTTTACAAGTCTGGTACCCTTTCATCCCTGCTGCCTCGGTGTTATCTTTCAAATAAATCTCTGATCGCCTCTTCAACTTGCGCACCAGTTTCTAGTTCCTGTGCCTTGGCTCGCCATATCCCCTTCAACCCAGAAAGTCGTCGCGAACTTGGATTGGCCTGCAGCGCCACTAAGAAGTTTGCATATGGTAGAACAATCAGATCCACTATATCTTCACGCAGTATCTTCTTGAGCCCAGTTCGAACCTTCCAAGCCCTCTCCCTGCGACGGATTCTTTTGAATTCTTCAGTAAATTTATTCAATGATGAAAGGCGTGGGTTGTTCAGAAAATCACCATCCAGGTATCTCACAAGTGGAATCCAACAGGTATCAAGGTAGCTCTTTCTGTATTGCTGGATCAGCGAGTAGATAATCTTTTGCAGTTCTATATTCGAAAGGAATCCTCCAGGACGATCCTTCACTTCATAAACATAATATATGTTGTTCAAGAGGAATATGCACCTTTGTCCCTTCTCTTGGAACATTGTTTCTGCATCTTCCTTGAGCTTGGAGACCCAAGAATCAATTATCGTAATCTCAATTGTCCAATGCCCTGTGCCAAGTACTGACTGCATCATCTCACCGTTACGGTACAAAAATTCCAGGTATTGTATGAGAATAACAGTTGATCGATGGATGCTCAATTCTCTGCAGCGATGCATGTCATATGTAGTCCCCTCAAGTATTCCTCTGAAATCAATCACCATCTTGTAGAAAATATGTGCAGCCACATTATGGATGGACTTATATATGTTGGCAGTCAAGTCCGGTGTATCAGCAACCTCACTAAGAATGAACTCGTTTCTATCAAAAGGCAAGTCCCTGATGCTGTATAGGACATCAACATGTGCATCAAAGATTGTCAGCATTTGCAAAGTATTGTCACTAGACCACCCTGCGTTGCTGAATGAAAGTGCAACATCAAGGAGCTTCTGCACAGATTGCCCGGCAACCTCTCGAAAGCATTCCTTTTTCACTTCCTTACATAGCTGCCAATTCTGCCCATCTAATTCGAACCAGATCAAATGAAGAAGTTTGGCAGTAATCTTTGACATCATGACCAAAGTCCCAATTGATTTGCCATTCAACGCACAAGGATCTGCATCGATATCTGTGCCTGCGTGGAGAATCCATTGGTCCTCAATAGCATCGGACAATCTGTTTAAGGGGCAAGATTCAAACTTCAGCATGTACTGCAAATCACGTGCAATGTTTAAGAAAACCATTGGGGTTGTGGAATCGCAGTTATCCCCAAAACGAAACCAAACAGAATGGAGTAATTTGTAGCCATACCTATAGAAGCCATCGGTTTGTTGCACATCTCCGACCGCCCTCCGTACCGTGTCGACAGCATCAGCTTGAGACAAGTCTCGAACCATCTCTTGGAGCTGATGGACGTAGTGAGGGACGATTAGATGGTTCGCCCCAGCATCCAAAGCGTGCACACGCGTATACCAAACGTTGCTGCGTATTTCATCGTCGCTGCTGCTGGACCCGCCCCCATCGGAGTCAGACGACTCGGCACGGGCCGGACTGACGGCGTGGATTGGACGGGTGGTGCCTTGGCAGCGGCGGATAACAGCCGCCACTTGTTTCGCATCCAGCATGCTCCCGGTGAGACGGGTCTGCCTCTGCTGAATCTGTGGAGCTGGAGTCGTCAGGATATGGGCAGATCTGTCGGGGAACTCCTTCTCCGCTAGACGAGGCGGATGCCTCAGCAAAAGAAGGACGATCAGAGCAGCAACAACCGCAGCGGCAAGACCTCGGTATCCGTACCAAGGCGGCGGCGGCGGAGTAATCCAGAGCCACATGAGCATGGCAGATCCAAGAGCCACACACAAACCTGCAAGCGGGCTGCCGTCGTACGGCTGGGCACGGGGGTGGGTCAGAAGGAGAGCGTAAGGGTCCATCGCCTGTCCTTGAGCATGCCGGGACCCGGGGCGAGGCGACGTGCCCACGGACCGTGCTCGGACCGCGTCTGGACGGACGGCACCGCGAAGCCGAGACCGCGGGCGGGGCGGGGTCCCCGCGCCCATGGCCTGTGCTCGGGCCTGCTCGGCACGCACGGCGGAGGCGTGGCGAGATCGGGGGCGAGGAGGCAGGGGGAGGTCCGGCCTCACTCTCTGCCGCCCACGACTTTCCACCGTCGCCATTGAAGAGGAAGAACAGAGAGTGGAAAGAAGGTGAGAAAAGAGAAAGGACGACCGGATAGAAAGGATGGAAGAGCATTCGATCGAATATCCTTTCTCCCGTCTCTTTTTTCTCGAGACCCCAAACACTGGATGTATCGCCACGTACCCCCTTTCTTTTTTCATCACGTACCTCTCTCTCGTCACGTACCATTTCGCAAAATAAAAGAAAATCCGTATGAGCGACTTCAAAAGATCGAGTCATCAGATTTGAAACTGATGAAATCACCACGAGCGACTCATTGTTGACAGTCCTGTCACTACCAATGAAAGAATAGCCTCGCTTAAATCCTAGATTAAATCAACATAACAATACAAAAAAAAAAACCTGAGACGGATTTGCCATGAGTGTTCTTTCACCAACCGGACCTGCGAGATATGGTGCTAGCTGCCTGCAATCTCCACATGCACTCCACCGTCAGACGACGGATCAGGACTTTGGCGGATGGTGGCTTGACTGGATTGAGATCCAGTGCCTTTTGACACAGGCGAGGCACTGGTGAACAGTACCATGTCTTAAACCTCGTTTTCGTCTGTTAGATCAAAAATTGATGGCTGGATAAACATGAACAGACACTGCTACATGATCTTTTTACAATACCCCTTCTATAGCGTTGCGTCCATAGGACTCTGTTACAGTACTCTGCTACAGTGTTTCACCTACGGATTTCCAATCGTGCCTCTCCATTTTCAATCCAACGTCCAAACAGTCAAGGCACGAAACAGTTCATCCGTGATTCGCCTCTAGCAAGTCACCGGATCTCAATCCGGCTAGACTACATCGCCAACTTATCGAAGTAGGAGAATGGGGCTGCTGTTGGCATCATCACCTACATCATTTTTGGTGTGTCGAAGATAGGAGGGTCTTCTGCAATGTGTCGCTCCCTTTGCGGGATGTGCACTAAGATTGTAGAGAAGGTTGTTGCTTTTTCGCATGACCCGGGAGACCGAGCTGCCAAGGTTTTATTTTTCTTGCCTTTTATCGGATTTTTGCTCCTTTCTAACCTTCTTTGAGGTTCCGTGTAAATAAATGCTTCATATATATAATCGAATGATAAAGTGTCTGTCTTAACCCTAAAAAAACACGCATGTCAAATCTAGAACTTGAATCTAGGAGGGATGGTTCCACCACAAGGATCCATACCATATGAGCTACGCTTAGTTCACACTTCTTTGGATTCTACTTCTTGCCTAACCAACCCTCTTACAGTAAGCTTTAGAAAACCTATCTTATAATAAATAAATGGGAGTAACAGGTATGAGGTTTTTTTTTTTTTAAAGAGTCTATCCGGAAGGAAAGAGAGATCTCATAAAAGCTGGACGATGGATTTACAACGTGCAAGCAGAACGCTGAAAGAAAGAAAATTACAGTCACATTAAAAAAAATTACAGTCACATTTCACACAAAGGAACTCAGATCTATTGAAAAAAACTCAATCCAGTCCATCTCCTTCTCCACCGAGCGTTGCAAGCATCCAGACGCGGTCTACTACTTCACCACCAGGGACATAACCACTTGGGTCCCAGCAGCGGGAGCTAGTCGCTCTTAAGCTGAAGAGCGTACGATCTTGGAGGTTGAATATGACCTTGAGCCAGACAATCGACGGTGACAACCAAGGGGAGTGGCCGCCCTTCGTCCTGAACGGTCGACGACGGAATCATCGCCCAGGACGCACTCCCCGGAACAACACCTGCATATAAATAGCAGCTCGTCACTACTGAAGAACACCAGGAAGGTGTCACCAATAGATGAGGAACAATTCCATTTTGGATTATACAGTAGCTAAGGATGACTCCAACGGGGCGACTCAAACGGACGCGCGTTTGGTCCATGTTTTATCCGTTTGGGTCTGTAAACGGACAGGCCTGATCCACGCGTGTCTGCCCTACATGCTAGTGCCCCCAACGGGGCAACGCATCGCAAACGGATCAGCGTCTTTTTTCAAGTTTTTTGATTAAAAAGGCCATACATGGACCTTTTCTCTCTAGTATATAGGGGGTGGGTCACAAACGGCCATATTACACTCATATTTTAAAAAAGAAAAATAATTAAAACTTATATTTTCCCTTTCGCGGGGTTCTACTCCTCCTCGTACTCGGAGAGGACGATGTACGGCGGCGCCTGCCAGAGGTGCGACGGTGGTGGGGCGACGGCCGGCGGCTGCTGCTCCTGCTCATGCTCCGGGTGGCGCGCGCGGCACGTCCCAGCTGCCGCCATTCCAGACCCAGCTCTGCCCGAGCAGGCCTTGTGGTAGCGGCGGCGCCGGTGGCAGGTCCACGGCCATGGCCTACCACCATGTATGTGGCTCCTCCATCACCGCGGCCTGCTGCGCCTGCAGGGCCTCCTCCTGCTCCCGGGCGACGGCCTGCAGGACCTTCTCCATAACCATCCTCATCCTCATCATCACAAGATGTAGAGGTTTTCAAAGGTGATACCTTTGAATCCCTAGCCATAAGGCACAAGTGAGAACCGGAAGGTGGCCATGAGGGAATACTTGAAGCTCCATGGAGTTCCATGTCTTGTTCCAACAAATGTTGGGTTTCCTCTACATTGTTAGTCATACAAGTACTAGAGGATATGGAAGCATTATTTTCATGACAACAAGACATAGAGAGCATATCATCATGAGATTTAGTTAAGCAACTATTACATGATATGCAAGGACTACAACTCTAGCATGTATGACATTTGGAGTGTTAGAAGAGTTTAAGTACAAAGATAGAACTTTACAATGAGATAGAGATGAAGTATAGTCTGTAGAATATTCACCATCAACAAAGCAATTTATATCACCACTCACCATATCATTATCTTGTAACAAATCACATGTTGGTGAAGTGGAAGAAGTTGTGAACTTATCACGGCCGGAGGTGGAGGGAGAACAATCATCCTCAATAATGTTGGACACTTCATATTTATCTTGAATCTTGGTCCACAACTCATGTGCATTCCTAAAAGGCATGATTGATGCAAGAACTACATCGCTCAAAATACAAATAAGACCATTAGATACTAGAGTATCGAGATAAGAGTTTTCCTCATCCTCTATAGATAATTCTTGGGAATCCATAGGAGAAGAAAAACCCATATCTACAATACTCATTATATAATTTGGACCCATGGCACTAAAAAGATTAAGCATACGAATTTTCCAAACATCATAATTTGTGCCATCGAATATGAAAGTGGGATCGTGCACTAATTCTCTAAATGACATCTTTACTCTCTAGGCGGTAAAGCCCAAAAAGAGAGCCGAGGCTCTGATACCAATTCAAAGGACAAGGATATATGTCGCCTAGAGGGGGGTGAATAGGCGATTAAAACTTTTCCGGTTTAGTCTTGATAATTGCGGAATAAAACTAGGTGTTTAAATTAACAAGCTAACAACCTAAATACTAGGCTCACCTATGTGTACCAACAACTTATGCTAAGCAAGACAAGCAACAAGGTGATAGCAATATAGAATACTTCAAGCACGAAGACTAACACAAAGTAAAGTGCATAAGTAAAGAGCTCGGGTATAGAAATAACCGAGGCACGTGGAGACAAGGATGTATTCCCGAGTTCCTCCTTTTTAGGGGAGTATGTCTCGTTGGAGAGGTGTGAGCCACCACAACAGGTCGGTCTCAATGCCACAAAGGCTTCACCTTCTTCTCCGATGAACCGCACCACAAAAGGTTTGGTTCACCTTCCACTATCGGAATCTTTTAAGGCGGAGTCCGGAGCCTTTACAACAACAACCCGGAGCACAACCCACAACTGGATTGGGGGCTCCCGGATGGCTACAAGTGACCACAAAAGGTCTCAACCACCACAAAGGCGTCTAGGGTCCAAAGACCCAAGAGTAACAAGCTCACAAATTTTCAACTTCCACGAATCTTCGTGGAGAGCACAAACCGATGCACAAAGCAATGGCAAGAGCACAAGTGCTCAAATCCTTCACTCTCAAATCCCACCAAAAGCAACTAATGCTTATGGGGGGGGGGAGAGAGGAAAAACAAAGAAGAACTCAACAAATGGAACTCCACACTACAAGAAATATGTCAACTAGTGACTTTTGATAGTGACTTTCAAAATATTGGTCATAGCACTATGACCATTTTAACCCACTTGGTCATGAGCTGATTTGTAGGGTCCTAATCCAAAAAATTAACGACCAATTTGGTCAAAAAAGTCATAATTTATTTACACAAATTGGTCATAATGTAGACAGCAGTTGCGTATGACCTTATTTACGGCCCTTCTGATTGGTCATGATGAACGACTGGACAGCCACCTCATCAATCATGCCCACGTGGCAGCCATATGTCGCTTACGTGTCCATATTCAGTCATGGTGAACTCGCTGACAGGTGGGAGCCATTACCAGGATGTGTTGGTATGACTAGACTGACACCTCAGCGGTCTCGCCTACATGTCACTTCATCGCACCTACATGTCACCGCCTATGTGTCATTTGTGCTTACGTGTCACCACACTGCCATGTGACCTGTTGACAGGAGGTGTTGACTGTTGACAAATCTGTCAAGTGGGACCCACAAATATGACATGTGGGACCCGCCCGGCTCCACTTGACAAGTGGGACCCACCCCACCTCGCATGACATGCGGGACCCACCACGCCCAGGTGAGACTCGCCTGTGGGGCCCACCATGCTGACCAGTGGAACCCACGTATCAGGACATGAGACCCATACAGCGCACATGAGTAATAATCAAAAAAATGTTCATTTCAAGACTCGAACCTGGGATCTCACCCATGAGCACGGCGCACCCAACCAACAGGCCACCATGCCTACGTTGAAAAATGTTGGCGCACAATTTATTTATCCCTTGTGCTTGTGTCCCTAGGCTTGGGCCATGGTGGGCGAGGCCACATCCTTCCTTTTTTTTCTGCTTCCTACCTGTGCCGAGTACGCTGGGCTGGGCTGGGCTGCTAGGCTGCTAGACTTCCTGATTCGGCTGCTAGGCTGGGCTGGGCCGGCTCGATTTGGCCGATTCACCTTTTTTTCTTTTCGTTTATTCTTTTCTTCTTTTTTTATAACTTTTGATTTTGAACTTCAATTTCAACCAAAGTAATTTCGAAAAATTTATAAAGATTGCAAGGATCATGTTGGAAATGTTAAAGAATGACTACTTGTGTAACTAAAATTTATTTTCTCAATGAATAAAAAGAAAACTATCAAACACATCTAGTATTTTTTTGTGGTATAATTTTGTACATAAAATGTGGTATAGTATTTTTTTTAAATCTTGTGGTATAATTTTGCAACATATATTTTGTAGGTCCTTCACAAAAACACCATTTTTGACATTTGGAAAATGAAAAATGATTTTTTGTTCAAAGAAAATGAAATCTTTCTTCGGCAACATTGTTCGTCATTCCAAGATGCATACTTGTGCATGAGATGAGATCTTTCTAACAAACTATGACATGATTTGAAGAATTCGATTTTTTATTAATCTATTAAATTCAATACATTTCTGAGAACACGTTTTCAATATATTTCCATTTTTTGTCTTTGTTTTTGAATTTCGTGTGCTCATTTGAAAATCTAGTCGAATTCGTGGCCGTGACCGTTCGTGTCTAGTGTTTGAATCATGTGGATATTTTGATGTATCTATGATGAAATGGATACTTGTGAATCTAAAAATGAAATTTAGGAAAAATAACGGGCAAGCTGTGTGGCAGTTGCAGTTCAAAATCTAGCCGTTTCCACTGAATCGGCAGGAAGCCGTTTAAATGGCCGGAAATAGACAGAGAGCTCGAAAATGCATGCCTTTTGGTGATTATACATGAAATGATGTCTAATTTGTGAAAACAATTTATCGGTGCCATTTTGGATGACTCTCTCGGTACCCGCTTCACAAAAAATGCTATTTTAAGCACTTGAAAAATGAAAAGTGGGTTTTTTTGTGAAACATGTCGAAATCTTTGTTCGGAACATTGCTTGCCATCCCACAATGAACACATGTGCCAATTTTGGGCTCATTTGGACAAACTATGTCATGAATGTGGCCAAAACATTGCTCCTTCATCTTGAAAGCTTTGAATGTTCGTTCGTGATAGCAAGTTTCTGAGAACACTTTTCCAGTAAAACCCCAACGCAAGTTTATAATTTTTTGTGGTAACTAGGTCACATATGATGACGCTACGTGAAGGTTTTCTATTATTTTGATTTTTTTGAATTTCATGTGCTCATTTGAAAATCCAGTCGAATTCGTGGCCGTGACCGTTCATGTCTAGTGTTTGAATCATGTGGATATTTTGATGTATCTATGATGAAATGGATACTTGTGAATCTAAAAATGAAATTTAGGAAAAATAACGGGCAAACTGTGTGGCAGCTGCAGTTCAAAATCTAGCCGTTTCCAGCTGAATCCACAGAAATTTGTCTTTTTCACGAGAGGTGAATGGAAACACTTTGAGACATAACATTTGGATATTTGTAGATACAATGTGGTCTTGTATTTTTAGAAAATTTATTGCTCCAATTTTGCAACATAGTTTTGGTAGGTGCTTCACAAAAAACCCACTTTTCGCATTCGGAAAATGAAAAATGATTTTTTTGTGAAAGGAAAATGAAAACTTTATTCGGCAACATTGTTCGTGGTTCCAAGATGAACGTTTGTGCCCAATATGGGTACATTTGAACAAACTATGCAATGAATGTGGCAATAACATTCGTCATTTGGCCTCAAAGTTATGAATCTTCGTAGATGATAGCTCATTTCTGAGAACACTTTTCAAAACAAAATCCGTATTCCAAGTTTATTGTTTTGTATGGATACTAGGACACACATAGTGACACAAGGCGAAGGTTTTCCATTTATTTGAATTTTTTTGAATTTTGATGCCGATTTCAAAATACGGTCACAACGGCGGACATGACCGTTTGTAGCTAGGGGTTGAATATGGTGAAACTATTGTTGTATCTATGATGAAATAGGTACTTGTGTACCCAAAAGTGATTTTTAAAAAAATCATGAGCAAACTACGAGGCAGTTGCAGTTCAAATTTGACCCGCTTCCTACTGAATCCACAGAAATTTGTCTTTTTCACGAGAGGTGAATGGAAACACTTTGAGACATAACATTTGGATATTTGTAGATACAATGTGGTCTTGTATTTTTAGAAAATTTATTGCTCCAATTTTGCAACATAGTTTTGGTAGGTGCTTCACAAAAAAACCATTTTTCGCATTCGGAAAATGAAAAATTATTTTTTTGTGAAGGAAAATGAAAACTTTATTCAGCAACATTGTTCGTGGTTCCAAGATGAACGTTTGTGCCCAATATGGGAACATTTGAACAAACTATGCAATGAATGTGGCAATAACATTCGTCATTTGGCCTCAAAGCTATGAATCTTCGTAGATGATAGCTCATTTATGAGAACACTTTTCCAATAAAATTGCCGTATTCCAAGTTTATTATTTTTTATGGATACTAGGACACATATAATGACACAACGCGAAGGTTTTCCATTTCTTTATTTTTTTGAATTTCATGTGCCGATTTCAAAATACGGTCAAAACGGCGAACATGACCGTTAGCACGAAGGTTTCTTGCATTTAAATTTGGTATAATATTTAAAAAATTGTGGCCCATGTTTTCAACAAATATTGGGTAGGTTATTCACATAAATTAAGCCCTAAAACATTTTTATTTCAGCCTAAAAGTTTTTTTCCTTCATAACTACTCTGTCTAACTGGGCCGAAACTGGCCCAGGCCAGCTCTTAGGCCTGTTTGACAGCTTCTGGAGCGCGACAGGCCATCAGATGCCGATCCGACGGTCCGGAGCACGCTCGTCTGGTATAAAGTCAGCGCGTCGCCTCCTTCCAGACGTAAAACCCTAGCTCCTTTCTTTCTTCTCTCTTGCGACGGCGCCGACCATTCGATCCCGTCAGTCCGTCTGAGGTGACACCTCGCTCGCCTCCTCCCCTCTCACGCTCCACATCCCGCACCACCCCACCGCACAGGCGACGTCCCTCCTTTTCCCCAGCGCCGCCGCCATCACATCCCGCGGCACCCCGGATCCGTCCTGCCATGGTGAGATCCACCCACGATGACTTCGACCCTGGCGTGTAGCGGCTCGCGGTCCTCCTCCGTCTTCAGCCTCTGGGAGAGGCGGAGGGTGTGGGGCGAGTGGGACGCGAGCTCACCGCCTCTCCCTTCCTCGCAGCAGCCGCAACCCGCCATGGCCGCCAGGATTGTGGGGCCTCGCCCACCACCGGCTTCCCTGACCACGCCTTGCTCCATCTCTCACTCTTCCCTCGGGCCGCATCATCTCCTGCTCACCCCCCTCTAACGCGCTTTCTCTGTTGAAGCAGGAACCTTCGATGTCGATCTCCCTGCAGAACCGCGACCTCCTTGCTTAGCTCGGACCAGATTTTGCCCGGGCTTATCCCTCCCCCTGAACGTGGATGGAACCGACAGGAGCTGGACCCCTGCAGCACGAGGGTGAAGGGACCCGTGAGGATTCCCACCAAGGTGTTCAGCATCACCACCAGGATTGCGCCATGTGCAGAATGTGAAAACCAGGTGTTGTTTGATTCCCGTCCCCAAGATCGTGCTTCTAGGTTAATAGTCTTAATACTTGCTTGCTCCGAGCATTTCTTCCTGCAATACCTACCTGGTGATGTTTGTTTGCACTCACCTGCGACTAGTATTATTAGATCTTGGCAGTTCAATGGATTGTAACGGTAGTTGGATGATATTTTCTTCTGCTTAATGTTTGGCGTTGAAGTTTTCTTGTACTGTTTGCTGCTGTGCCATGATGCTCCACTGGTAGTCGTGTCTCCTGATTACCATCTCAGTTGGTCAGACATTGTAGAATTCTTTGGTACTTTGAGGAATTACTGGCAGTTGATTTAAATACTTGAATAATATAATGTTATGGACCTAAACATGATCCTTGTTTCAATGTAGTGGTAGCTAAATTACTAGATGATTGCAGTATGCTAATCCATGTCCATGTGAGGTTAGAGTTTAAGTCATAACTATTACTACCAACACTATGTATTTGTAGCATTGATCTTTCATTGTCAGCTATTTGGTTTCATTCTATCCATATGAATATATAAAATGAATCAGCATGTGAATGTTATTTTGATTAGTCTAGCTAAAATTTAAAGAACTGCAATAGAATACTGTTATATGTGTACATGCCTCCTCATTACTGTTATCTGCTTAAAATACTATGTAAACCTCCTGTTTTCCTTGAAGGCAAGCTAGCCTCCGTGGAATCTCGAGGTGTCTTTGCCGCGTGCTTGAGCTCATAGACGCACTGAACGGAACAAGGATTGCCGATTGGATGATCGTCGGTGACTACTCAGTTCTTCTGAAAGTGAGCCCATTGCTCCATCCTCTTGCTTTCCCCTCCTTTTTTTTATCTTTATCTATGCAGATCGTGTGCAATGGCCAGATTTTGTTATGTGATGTGATGGTTGTTGGCAAGTAATTCAATGCTGATGTTTCCTCTTTTCAATTCTGTTTTAGATGTTCGATGCATGTTAAATGGATAGTTGCTCATGTCCAACAAAACGCTATAGTTGGTATGCTCCACAAGCATGAAAACATGGGTATTCTATCAGTATCTAATAGTATAAGTTGGGTATTCTTTTCCCATAAACTCCTCCAAGAAATTGGGTATTCTTATTCTACTAGTAGCTAATAGTATAAGTTGGAGCTTGCTGTATAGGAATTTCTTCTATATATATTCAAGTAGATAAAGTACAAGTACATTAGTTGGTCATATCTGCTATCAATAAAATGTCCAAGTCATGAATTTCCTGAACACATGTATATATTTGGGAGCTATTTAATTAGAAAAGGCTGTGATTAGAAAATGTGTTCATTTAGTCTTGTGTGATGAATTTCCTGACTAGTTCTTGACTGATATCTCAGCTTACTGTTTTAACTTTATTTTGTGTATCCTGTGAATATTGTATAACTGATAAATGGTTCATATAATCACCATTCTGTTGCGATGGTTATGGTTTTCTGAAACTCATGCATACTGACTTGTAGTAAATCTGAATCAATTGCATCGTGTACGCCTCACTTACACCTGGTGAATTCCTTTGTTAGTTTATTCTTTGTGTTTTCATATAAACATGCTTCTTGATTTTAGTTTCTGTTTATAATTATTTTGTTGAACTGTTGGCAGATATTATCTTTGTCAAGACTATGAACATAACCTAAAGTGGCATTTAGAGTATATCCTGTCGTTTACAAGAGCTACAGGTTGAAGAAGTTAGAGGAAGCCTGAAGACGTTCCAGCCTATCAAAGAGTAGCTAGCTTGTATACTTGCTGACATTTTTATTTGTAGAGTGTTATATTTGTGATTTTGTGGAATATTGTATGGTTATATCCCTGAAGTTTCAGATATGTGAACTAGTCTGGAATTTCTGTCAGTACCTGTACTGACGAGAATATTGTAATAAACTGATTTTGGCTGTAATTTTGAAGTTATCGTGTGTTCTCTCTCTGCTTTGTGATTTGTATATTTGATACTGATACGATGAGGAAAAAAAAAGCCTGATGACTGGGACCCACTACCGTGATGAATCTGAGAATTGGGACCTATTTGAAAACTGATCTGATAAAAAAGGCCGAAAAGAGAAATAAATGGGCTATAAAAAGGCCAACGCCCAAGAAACGAAAAAGGCCAAAATGTTGAATTTAGCCCATTAGGTCGCCCAGAAATTATAGAAAAAATAATATAAACGGGCTGAATTGTTAGGCTTGGCCCATCTGGATGACCACCATGGACTGGGCTGAATCTGTTCTATGACCTTCTAATTTGGTCACAATCTTGCCACGTAGGATTGGCCACGTAGGATCTGACGTGTCTACGCCAGACAGTGCGTGACCAAATAAATTGGTCATAAGAGTTATGACCATCAGATTTGGTCATAGATGGTTATGACCAATTCAAAAAAAAGGTCACATATGACCGTTTGAGACGCTCCGTATGTGACCTTCAGATTTTGGTCATAAAAAGGTCATAGATGAAAAATTATGACCTTTTAGTGACCAAATTTGTGAGTCACTAGTTAGCATATTTCATGTAGTGCCAAGATCTAGATCCAAAGGGTTCCCCCCACTTAGAGGAGAGATGGATTGGTGGAAATGTGAATCTAGATCTCCTCTCTCTTTTCCCTCTAATTTGAGGCAAGAATCATGGATGAATAGAGAGAAATCAAAGCTTCAAGAGGTCAACAATGGGGGGCAATTTCGTGATTGGAACTCTGCTCACTTTGGGCAAGAAGTGAGCATTTTATAGGTCCCCACGAAAAATAGCCGTTGCAGGAAAACTAGGGCCGGAATATTCGGCCTGGAAACAAATATTCCGGCCCAAAGGTCCAGTTTTGACAGAGGCTCGCACAAAACTCTGGAAGCTGGTCCTTAGCAGAAATTCGAGCAATCCCGGAATATTCTGGCTTGGAACCAAAAGTTCCGGTCCAAATTTCCGGTTTAACCAAGAGCTCGCACGAAACGAGTCCAGAGAAACATCTGCAAAAACTAGAATATTCAAATATTCCGCCCCCCCCCCCCCGGAAATTCCGGTTTTGGCAGAAACAGAGATACGAAAACTGTAATAACTTTTACATCCGGACTCCGTTTTCGATGATCTTGGGCTCGTTGCAATCGTAATGAAGAGCTCTACAAGGTCATGCAGAGAAACATCCTAGTCCAACAAGGGGGGATAAAACCAAATGTAGAAAGGTAAACCTCTCTAAAAAGGAACAACCGGTAAATCTTCCAACAACAAAAACGCAACAAGATATTCATATGAAATCCGTTTTGATGAACTAGAGCTTGGTATGGAGATGAACACAAGCTCTAAATTCTCACATGGATAAAAGTCAAATAAGAACCAAGAAAGATGATATGCCAAGTATGCAAAGGTTTGAGCTCTCCACAAAGATGCGATCAAGTTACTCAATTCAGAGCCCCTCTTGACAGTACGCCATATATCCTATAACCCGGTCTTCCACTAACACCATGAGACCGGTAAAATAGAAACCCTATCAAGATCATATCTTTGCCTTGCGTATTCCACTTGAGCTAGATGATGACGATCTTGATCTTTTCAAGTGGAGCACCTTTCTTGATTGTGCTTGCTAGCACATGCTTGATGAAGACTTCTCAAATACTCTCACATACTCCATTATGGGAGAGCCTCGCTAAGCTCCGTCTTCATGTATCCATTGCAAGTTTCAATCAAATGATATCTTCCGAGATGGATCATATTGAACTTGCACTTCATAATCTTCTCTCTCTTCACAAAGATGATGTCCTGAATCCTTCAAGACATATTTGCAATATGCTCAACTCTACACATGACCATTCTACATATAAACCCTTGAATAGAGCATTGATCATCATGTAATCTTCTAGAGTCCAACACATGAATTCCAATCTTTTCCTATGGACAAGATCTACAATGATATCTTAATATAAACATTAGTCCATAAGGATTGTCATTAATTATCAAAACCACACATGGCGACACCATGCACTTTCAGAAGTTCATATGGAGCATTTTTTTATGGATCAATCAGCTAGCCATACGTCCGGCCGTCCGGCTGTATTTGTACAGATCAGAAAGATCCACCTGTGATCTTACAAGAATAGAAGTGCAAGCAAGGAGGAGTGTGCTTATACCTACCTACCTCATTTTTTTCGATAAAGGGAGTTTTTTTTACTTAAAGAGTATTAAGCATTACACACAGACTCTACATAACTAAAATGCACACAGCCGACACGAGTTTGAAAATACGAAACAGAAAGGCGAGTTACATATTATGATTAGAAATTGTAAAAATGCCTATGAAGGTGGAGGGCCAATCCGCAAAATATGTTGTCATCCATGTTGGGATAAAAAGTCTCTCGCCGTATACTCCAGTCTTATACACACCTCCGTAAACAGATCTCGATGCTCCACATGTTGCAACAGAGACCACAAACGGAGCGTAGCTGTACTCCTGTAGATAACCTGGATAAGAGATAAATTTTTATCATTAAAAACCTTGTCATTTCTACATAGCCAAAGCGACCATATAACGGCAAACGCTCCCACCCTAATAAGTGATATCGCACTTGGGCCAATATACTTTCTGCTCAGTAGAGTTTGCCACACCCCATGTTCGGTAAGAAGTTTGAACAACCATTTATCAAGAAGGGCTCTATTCTTGACTTCAAGGTCATGAATCCCCAGACCACCATGGTTTTTGGGGCGGCACACTACATCCCACTTAACCAGTCTATTTTTTTCGTTATCCCCTTGCCAAAAAAATCTTGATCGAAAATAATCTAATCGATGCAAGACTCTATTTGTTAATTGGAAGAAGGAAATCATATACAGTACATATTACTTAGGACTGAATTTATGAGAAGCAATCTACCACCCAAGGATAGCAATTTTCCTTTCCAACTACTCAACCTCTTTTGTAGACTTTGCTCGACATGTTTTCATTGAGCAATCGTAAGCCTCCTGAAATGAATTGGGATGCCTAGATAACTTATTGGAAACTGACCTTGTCCACAGCCAAATAATTCAGCATACTGGGTGGCGTCGTCCTGAGGTTCGCCGAAACAAAACAATTCACTTTTATGGAAGTTAATTTTTAGACCAGAAAATTGTTCGAATGCTGATAAAATTAATTTCAAATTTTTTTCGCCTTTTCCATGTCATGTTTCATAAATAGAATCATATCGTCAGCATATTAAAGAATAGATAACCCGCCATTTACTAGATGCGGGACTACACCTTCAATTTGCCCGTCCAATTTTGCACGCTCAATGATTATGGTTAGCATATCAGCAACTATATTAAATAATATAGTTGATAATGGATCGCCTTTAAATCTGGAACTGGACCTCTTATGTCCACGAACTTTGGACCTCAAATTAACTGGAACGAATTGGATTGGGCATTATTGGACATGGACCTCAACTGGATATTAGGTTGAGTTGACTTGGACAACTTTGGACGTGAGAGTTGGATAATCTAGTATCCATTGGACATGTACGCCACCGTATCGACCTGCTCTCTCCCCGCAGGCGACCCAGCTCCGCCGCTCGTCGCTCGCCGACGGTTACCCCATCCTCGCAGATCGCCGGCAACCTAGCCCCACCTCTCACCGACGGCCACCCCATCCTCGCAACTCGCCGGCGACCCAGCCCCGCCGCTCGCCGACGGTCACCCCGTCCTCGCAACTCGCCGGCGACCCAGCCCAGCCGCTCGCTGATAGTCGCCCCGTCCTTGCAGCTCGCCGACGACCCAGCCTCGCCGCTCGCTGGCGAACAACCTGTCCTCGCTGCTCACCGTCGACCCAGCCCCATCGCTCGCCGCTCGCCGGCGACCACCCCGTCCTCGCAGGTCACTGGCGACCCAGCCCCGCCGTCGCCACTCACCGGCGACCACCCGTCCTCGCCGCTCAACGGCGACCCAGCCCCGCCGCTCGCCGGCGACCCCAGCCCCGCCGCTCGCCGACGGCCACCCCATCCTCACCTGAATTATCTGGCTGCTTTTTCATGGACACCTGTAGAACGCGTCAGATCGAGATTTTTTTTGAGGCAAGTCAGATCACGAAATTATGTATGCGCGTGATGCATGATGCATGATCCAATTGGGCCTTGGATGTCCAACGTTACAACAGACTGGATTTTGGACGGATGTGGATACTACTCCCTTCGTTCCACAATATAAGATGTTTTACGTGTTTCACATGTTGTCTAGATTCGAATTAAAAGGAGTGAACATATACACTAAAATGTGTCTACATACATGTATATACATGTGAATGTGGAATAGGGCTAAAACATCTTATATTGTGAAACGGAGGGAGTAGGAGATAAACGTGGACCTGGAGTTGGATTGGAGCACTTCTGAGTGGACAATTCTTGGACTAGCATGTTTTGGACTTGGAGCCGTATCCAGTTCCAGATTTAATCGCCTTGTCGAAATCTTTTTTCATTTGGAAATATCTGTCAACATCATCATTGACTTTGATGACGACATTTTTTTTGGAAACAAAATTATGAAACCTACCTACCTCATGTATACATCTTTGGCTAGCGTACTCACCGTTAGCTGCCGCACGGAAGCAGAAGGGGGCATGTCCCTTCGCATGGTGCCCTCTTTCCATTGCCTGCGACGCCATGGCCCATGGCGGCGGCGCTGGTTCCTTTTTTTCGTCCCTTAGGGAATTAGGGTGTATTCTTTCTCAATGAGGCTGTACGTGAATTGTGTGTTTTTTTAATCTCAGGAAAACCATTTAACTACTGAGCATGATATGTCACGTGTTGGTGCTGTGTAGGTGAATATTTCGTTTCTATCTTTCTTTAAAATCTTAGCCATTAATTACAGATCTAACTGTTTAAATAATTTAGATGATGTGGATTTTTGTTTTTTTTGTATATAATAGATATCCGCCGCGACGACCGCCCTTGGAGCACCTAGCCTCGCCAGATCCGTCGATCCGGGAGGACACCACGCCGGAGGCTCGCCGACGCCGCTCCGCAGAGCGCCGCCGAGGTGGAGATCGAACCCCCGCACCTTTAGTCCAGAGCGCCGCCGCAAGCACCACCTCTCCAGCGCCACCCAGAAAACCTACGCTACTATGAACAAGCCTCGGGCACAGATCCGTGGTCTCCCCACTCCCCCACCGCCGCAACGGCGGCCGGAGAGGGAGGAGACCGACGGAACGGCCGTCGGCGGAACGGTGGAGGTGGAAAAGCTCCCTTTCGCCTCGCTCCCGAACAGTAACAGAGGAGGGGAAAGTGTACAGGTGATCTTCTGGAATCTCGGAGTTCGTCTTCGGCCTTTCGCCGTGTTCGTTCAGCGATCTTCAGCTCCGTTGCTTGCGGCGGACGGCTCCTGCGGCTTTCTACATGTGTGGGGTGCTCCCTTCCCGGGGTTCGCGGCGGCCTGGTGACTCCCTCTCCGGCGGTGCTCGGCGTTGGTGTTATTCCTCAGGCCTGTGCGGTGGTTCAGCGGTGTTCTTCTGGCGTCGCTGTTGTGCTGTGTTCTTCGGTTTGTTCTTCTGCGTGTTCTTGCTCTTCGTTGTGTATTCTGGTTGAACTCGCAGTGTGGATTCCTTAAACATGTATAGATACATCCACATGTGGTGGATAGCATGTCAATTAAATTAAAACGGAGGGAGTTGATAGATAGATAGATAGATTTAGGACTCAGGTGACATTTAGTCCAAAGAATTAGGATCGTCCATACATTTAACCGTATGACCTCCGGTGGACAGGCAACATAATATGCACCGGAAAGTTGGCCGCGAGGACTCTGGAGTCAGGACACCGCTACTGAAATCTGCATACAAAGGCACCGGTACCGAAACTTGCGGGCAGGGTGTGCGGTGTGATGGCCGGGCATCCTTTGACGCGCATGTCAATGGCACACCTGCAGCATTCGAGGCCCGACAAGGAGGTCAACAACGGGCAATCGAGGACGCTCACCTCCGTGAGATGAGGGAACGCTAGGCAATTCTTTGCCTTGTTCCTCTTATCGCCTGTTCATGTCTTTCGGAAACATCTGCAGAAGGCAATTCTTTGCCTTGTTCCTCTTATCGCCGACGCTCAAGGTCTGCAGAAATAGTAGCCTCGTGACTTCATCACAGAGACCCGTGATGGTGCTAGGAAGACCCAGGTACCGCACATGTTTCAGTTTGCCGATACTTCCTGGCAGTTCAGTTATGCCTGTCTCCGTCATATCCAGCACCCTCACACCCTTGAAAAGTCCGAGTATATCTTTGTCAATGGCACTTGAAGAATTATCATCATCACTACTATCCTTCAGTACTAGCAAGGTCTGGAGATTAGCCAGTGTGATAGAGGAGTGTTCCTTGAGCTTCTCAAGACAGCCTCTAGTAACGGACAAGTGACGAACTCTTGGAGGGATGTTCTTCGTTGCGCTATGGCTAGTAGCGCCAGAGAAGCAGATGCAATTATTGGCAGAGGCCAGCCGTAACATCCAATGGATCTGCTCATGAATGACGTAATAGGTATGCTTGCTTCCTTGATCAGTTTTTGTACCCATGCTGCAGGCCTCTTCCACTTGGAACAACGAACGATCAACGAGGCTGTCGAAATAGCCCCTTGCTAGATCTTCCATGCTTCTTGTCCCACATGCCGGAGGACAGTGGTTGTTCTCCTCGACGAAACCATGAGCTATCCACATCCTGGCCAGCTTCTCAGGCTGAAACCTCCACTTGTACGGGAATATGCTGCAGAAGGCGAAGCAACGCTGCAGGTGCGGCGGCAGGTGGTGATAGGTGAAGAAATGGGCAGAGAACACGCTGCCCATGTGGTTCTGCATGTCAGCTAAGATGTTGGAGCACCGCCTGTGGCTCCCCGCCTGTTTCTTCAACTCCTCACCAATCTCTATCGCTGCCAGCGGGGATCCCTTGAGCTTGGTCAACTGTTCGTTAAGCAGCTGCTTGATCCGTGGGTCATCATCATCGGTACCAAGTTTTGCAGTGTCGTCGAGCAGGAGCGCGATCATCTCGTTGGGTTTGATCCCATCAAGGACGATGGTTGCACCTGCACTCAGTGTTGTCGAGCAGATTTTGGCCCGGGTGGTTATCAGGATCCTACTTCCTTCTCTCACGAACCGCATGAACGAGTCCAGCGCCGCCGCGGCCTGTTTTCTTTCCTGCTTGCTGCTTGCCAGTTCGTGGTTCCATACATCGTCAATCACGAGCAGGCACCTCTTTGATGCCAAGAGCTTCTCCAGCTCTCTCTGAAGGCAAGCAAGATTCATTTCGCCCACTGGCCTATCGCCGGCAACAGACTTCCAGATCTCCTTCAGGAGGTCAAATTCAGTTTGCTTGTCGAAGGCGTGCACCCATATCTGGAGATCGAACTTGCCTTTGACGTCGCGGAATGCCTGACGAGCAAGCTCCGTCTTTCCCATACCGCCATGGCCGACGATGGAGATAATCTGCTGGGAATTGCTCATCGTATCCTTGTCGCCGTGCTGCTGAACCAACATGGAGACTAGCTGGGTATACTCCTTGTGGTACCCGAAGAAGCTACTCTTGAGCCTTACCGGTACCGGTCCAGTTTCTGCTCTTGCCAACATGTGAGAAACAACACCGTGTACATGCACTAGTCTATTTGGATCTTGCTGGAGCTCCCGCGCGTTTTCGCGTAGATTGCCTAGCACTTTCACCAGCTCATCTAGCGAACCTTTGATGGTGCTAGCACTGCCGCCATAGCGCTTTGACTTCTTCTTCTTCAGCATCTTCCCCTTTAGGTTATTTGCAGCTTGGGCCTCGAGAATCTGCAGCTCGAACAAGTCCAAGATCTCCTCTGCGTCATGAATGGCATCCTTGAGCCGCCACAGACGCTCTAGCCAGGCTGAGTCGTTGACGAAGCCCATACTGGCTGGACCGAGGAAACACTTGATATCCCCCAGATCTGCCGCCAGTTGATACAGCTTCTTCTTGATACCCCTGGGTAGTTTGTACTTGCTGTTGGCTGCGCAGGATCGTGCAACCTCCATGAGCCTCGTGATGTGAGGCGAGACGAACCACCCCACAACTGCAACTATGATCGCCACTTCTCCTACTAGCACCATCGCTAGCTGTTGTCCTGCCAGTGAATATGCGACTAAAAATTAATGTCGCCAAAATGACTGACGGCATCTATGAGATATGAAGCAGCTGCCTAGCTAACAGGAGGATGAATCAAAGCGCATATGATACAAGTTTAATGCAAACCCAACAATCTCAAGTAGTATAAAGTACCTGATATACCGTAGATGTCGATCGCCAGCACCACAACCCAGATTGCTCGAAGTGCTGCTGTACCAATTAAGCAGCTGCAGGGATGTTGGTATCTAGATAGCGCTCGTACAAGTATACAATCGAGATCTCATCCTACCAAATGGGGAGAGAGGTGTTACATGCATGACGACTATTCCACGCTAATCCAAGTCAAGTCAACCGATCGACAGACATGTTAGATCTTAGTTTCTTTTTGTACTTTTTATCGAGAAATAGAAAGAAAAAAATCATCAAGTGGTGGTTATAAACGTGCTGGGGTTTGTGGTCCACATGAAACAAAATTGAAGGAGGCGGGTGGCCCTGACTGTACAAGCCCCCGCTTGGATTGTAGCCCGTGCAGGATTTTCAGCGGGAGGTTAGATGCCCCGTAAAACTGCCTAATAGTATTGGCTGAAATCCAGCAAACCAATCGGGGCCTAACAAGTTGAGCTATACCCCGCGCCTTTCACTTTATTTTGTAGATAAAAGGGTTAGAACGCATGAACATTGAGTATTATAAATATGCGCTCTAATGATTGTGTTTTTGGCCAATTAGAACTCAGAATTTACAAATGTCTCTGATTGATTGATTTAGCATGCAAATTTAACTAAATTTATAGCAAGATGAAATCAACGGCCTGAAAATAATGGTGTGCATAACATGCATAAAGAGATCGGAAAGTCACAAGTGCACCCGGGAGCACATGCTCCCGGTTTTTTCGAAAAAAATTCGAAAATTGAAAACTTGTCAAAAAGTTCCGAAAAAAATCACGCACGTACCCGAGCATGTCACGCACCATCGTGTAAATTTACGCGACGAAACGACATCGCGGCTGACCTGTGCAAAAATGACAAATTTCTGACAGCAAATAGCATCCAAAATTTTGAATTTTCAGATCTGAGATTTGTCATTTTTGCACAGAGCGGCCGCGATGTCCTTTCGTCGCGTAAATTTACACGATGGTGCGTGACATGCTCGGGTACATGCATGATTTTTTTCGGAATTTTTTGACAAGTTTTCAATTTTCAAACTTTTTTCGAAAAAACCGGGAGCATGTGCTCCCGGGTGCACATCGTCCTAACCTCTAGTGTTTGCTCTCCGCAGTGCCTACATCGGCAATCCTAACTTTTGTCAACAACATTTGGTATATATGTCATGCCTCCGTCCTCAGTCCCCACACTACTAAACATAATGTCTTTTAGGGTCTGTTCATAGAAGCGCTTTTTCATATCTAAATTATGAGCCGACTCAAAATCTTATAGTCAGTATCTTGTAGAAACCCGACTAAATGAAACGGGTGGTAATAATATATATACGATCTTAGCTAGCTTTTTTGTACAAGCCGACTCCTTACGAATTTAGAGTTGGTTACTAATTCCAACCCACACGGTATTATTATGTAATCAGGCCAAATCCAAAACCTACTTGGATAAAATTAGTTTTATGGTCGGGCCCATATCCCAAACCGGTTAAATGGGCCCACGGGGTTGCACCAACCGGGTATCTCTTTTGTTTCATCTCCCTCTATTCTTTCCTCCCTTGTTCCGCCACCTCTCCTCCTGTTAGATATGTCCTTCTTTGCACTTCGTTGTTGCACCGTGCTACACCCCCACTTCAGCGCCATCCACACACTACCGAAATTCGCTCATTTTCCTATGTCTGAGACCTCGGCAAAGCTAGTTTTCCTCTCGAGAAGGATGCTCGACATAGGCCTTAACGGACAAGTGACGAACTCTTGGAGGGATGTTCTTCATTGCGCTATGGCTAGTAGCGCCAGAGAAGCAGATGCAATTATTGGCAGAGGCCAGCCGTAACATCCAAAGGATATGCTCATGAATGACGTAATATGTCTGCTTGCTTCCTTGATCAGTTTTTGTACCCATGCTGCAGGCCTCTTCCACTTGGAACAACGAACGATCCACGAGACTGTCGAAGTAGCCCCTTGCTAGATCTTCCATGCTTCTTGTCCCACATGCCGGAGGACAGTGGTTGTCCTCCTCGACGAAACCATGAGCTATCCACATCCTGGCCAGCTTCTCAGGCTGGAACCTCCACTTGTACGGGAATATGCTACAGAAGCCGTAGCAACGCTGAAGGTGCGGCGGCAGGTGGTGATAGGTGAAGAAATGGGCAGAGAACACGCTGCCCATGTGGTTCTCCATGTCAGCTAAGATGTTAGAGCACCGCCTGTGGCTCCCCGCCTGTTTCTTCAACTCCTCACCGATCTCTACCGCTGCCAGCGGGGATCCCTTGAGCTTGGTCAACTGTTCGTTAAGCAGCTCCTTGATCCGTGGGTCATCATCATCGGTACCAAGCTTTGCAGTGTCATCGAGCAAGAGCGTGATCATCTCGTTGGGTTTGACCCCATCAAGGACAATGGTTGCACCTGCACTCAGTGTTGTGGAGCAGATTTTGGCCCGGGTGGTTATCAGGATCCTACTTCCTTCTCTCACGAACCGCATGAACGAGTCCAGCGCCGCCACTGCCTGTTTTCTTTCCATCTCGCTGCTTGCCAGTTCGTGGTTCCATACATCGTCAATCACGAGCAGGCACCTCTTTGATGCCAAGAGCTTCTCCAGCTCCCTCTGAAGGCAAGCAAGATTCATGTCGCCCACTGGCTTGTCACCGGCAAGAGACTTCCAGATCTCCTTGAGGAGGTCAAATTCGGTTTGCTTGTCGTAGGCGTGCACCCATATCTGGAGATCGAACTTGCCTTTGACGTCGCGGAATGCCTGGCGAGCAAGCTCCGTCTTCCCCATACCGCCATGGCCGACGATGGCTATAATCTGCTGGACCTTGCTCATCGTGTCCTTGTCGCCGTGCTGCTGCACCAACATGGAGACTAGCTGGGTATACTCCTTGTGGTACCCGAAGAAGCTACTCTTGTGCCTTACCGGTACCGGGCCAGTTTCTGCTCTTGTCAACATGGGAGAAACAACACCGTGTACATGTACTAGTCTATTTGGATCTTGCTGGAGCTCCTGCGCTTTGTCGCGTAGATTGCCTAGCACTTTCACCAGCTCATCTAGCGAACCTTTGATGATGCTAGCACTGCCGCCATAGCGCTTCGACTTCTTCTTCATCATCTTCCCCCTTATGTTATTTGCAGCATGAGCCTCCAGAATCTGCAGCTCGAACAAGTCCAAGATCTCCTCCGCGTCATGAATGGCATCCTTGAGCCGCCAAAGACGCTCTAGCCAGGCTGAGTCGTTGACGAAGCCCATACTGGCTGAACCGAGGAAACACTTGATATCCCCCAGATCTGCCGCCAGTTGATACAGCTTCTTCTTGATACCCCTGGGTAGTTTGTACTTGCTGCTGGCTGCGCAGGATCGTGCAACCTCCATGAGCCTCGTGATGTGAGGCGAGACGAACCACCCCACAACTGCAACTATGATCGCCACTTCTCCTACTACCACCATCGCTAGCTGCTGTCCTGCCAGTGAATATGCGACTAAAAATTAATGTCGCCGAAATGACTGACGGCATCTATGAGATATGAAGCAGCTGCCTAGCTAACAGGAGGATGAATCAAAGGGCAGATGATACAAGTTTAATGCAAACCCAACAATCTCAAGTATAGTATAGACTATAAAGTACCTGATATTCCGCAGATGTCGATCGCCAGCGCCACAGCCCTGATTGCTCGAAGTACTGCTGTACCAATTAAGCAGCTGCAGGGATGTTGGTATCGAGCTAGTGCTCGTACAAGTATACAATCGAGATCTCATCCTACCTAACGGGGAGAGAGGTGTTACATGCATGACGACTATTCCACACTAATCCAAGTCAAGTCAACCGATCGACAGACATGTTAGCTCTTAGTTTCTTTTTGTATTTTTGATCGAGAAATAGAAAAAATATCATCAAGTTGTGTTTATAAACGTGCTGGGGTTGGTGGTCCACATGAAACAAAACTGAAGGAGGCGGCTGGCCGTGACTGCATAACAAGTACCCCGCGCGTTGCACTTTATTTCGTAAATAAAAGGGTTAGAACGCATGGACATTAAGTATTATAAATATGCGCTATAATGATTGTGTTTTTGACCAATTAAAAGTCAAAAATTTCGAAATGTCTCTGATTGATTGATGTTGGATGCAAATTTAATTGAAGTTATAGCAAGATGAAATAACCGACCTGAAAATAATGATGTGGATAACATGCATAAAGAGATAGACTATCATAATTGCAGTTATTGAAGTTTACTTTACTAGAAGTACACCTAATTAAGGGTAGTTTATCTAATCAATAGTGCTCACTCTTTCTGGTAGGAAAAAAAAGAAAGTAATATGTGTCACACATTTCATTTGATATTTCTTACTTTTCAATGCTAAAATTGAGCACTTCTGTATTACAGAAAATCATTTTGACTCCTGAACTCCACTCTGTATACTAGGACTATACATACACGTAACAAACAACTATACCGTGCACCCCGAAAAACATAAACTATACACCACACGCGCTGAATCTTTATAATAATGTGCACAGGCTCATGGCCTGATATTTACACACACATAACCATTTGCACCAGTCTACAGAAAATATTTACATACATAGAACCAAGTCTACAAATATTTACATTCACGAAAACATTTGCATACACCCTCTACAAGTCTGGTACCCATTCATCCCAAATATTTACATACACAAACATTTGCCTACAACCTTTACAAGTCTGGTACCCTTTCATCCCAAATATTTACATACACGAAACATTTGCCTACAACCTTTACAAGTCTGGTACCCTTTCATCCCTGCTGCCTCGGTGTTATCTTTCAAATAAATCTCTGATCGCCTCTTCAACTTGCGCACCAGTTTCTAGTTCCTGTGCCTTGGCTCGCCATATCCCCTTCAACCCAGAAAGTCGTCGCGAACTTGGATTGGCCTGCAGCGCCACTAAGAAGTTTGCATATGGTAGAACAATCAGATCCACTATATCTTCACGCAGTATCTTCTTGAGCCCAGTTCGAACCTTCCAAGCCCTCTCCCTGCGACGGATTCTTTTGAATTCTTCAGTAAATTTATTCAATGATGAAAGGCGTGGGTTGTTCAGAAAATCACCATCCAGGTATCTCGCAAGTGGAATCCAACAGGTATCAAGGTAGCTCTTTCTGTATTGCTGGATCAGCGAGTAGATAATCTTTTGCAGTTCTATATTCGAAAGGAATCCTCCAGGACGATCCTTCACTTCATAAACATAATATATGTTGTTCAAGAGGAATATGCACCTTTGTCCCTTCTCTTGGAACATTGTTTCTGCATCTTCCTTGAGCTTGGAGACCCAAGAATCAATTATCGTAATCTCAATTGTCCAATGCCCTGTGCCAAGTACTGACTGCATCATCTCACCGTTACGGTACAAAAATTCCAGGTATTGTATGAGAATAACAGTTGATCGATGGATGCTCAATTCTCTGCAGCGATGCATGTCATATGTAGTCCCCTCAAGTATTCCTCTGAAATCAATCACCATCTTGTAGAAAATATGTGCAGCCACATTATGGATGGACTTATATATGTTGGCAGTCAAGTCCGGTGTATCAGCAACCTCACTAAGAATGAACTCGTTTCTATCAAAAGGCAAGTCCCTGATGCTGTATAGGACATCAACATGTGCATCAAAGATTGTCAGCATTTGCAAAGTATTGTCACTAGACCACCCTGCGTTGCTGAATGAAAGTGCAACATCAAGGAGCTTCTGCACAGATTGCCCGGCAACCTCTCGAAAGCATTCCTTTTTCACTTCCTTACATAGCTGCCAATTCTGCCCATCTAATTCGAACCAGATCAAATGAAGAAGTTTGGCAGTAATCTTTGACATCATGACCAAAGTCCCAATTGATTTGCCATTCAACGCACAAGGATCTGCATCGATATCTGTGCCTGCGTGGAGAATCCATTGGTCCTCAATAGCATCGGACAATCTGTTTAAGGGGCAAGATTCAAACTTCAGCATGTACTGCAAATCACGTGCAATGTTTAAGAAAACCATTGGGGTTGTGGAATCGCAGTTATCCCCAAAACGAAACCAAACAGAATGGAGTAATTTGTAGCCATACCTATAGAAGCCATCGGTTTGTTGCACATCTCCGACCGCCCTCCGTACCGTGTCGACAGCATCAGCTTGAGACAAGTCTCGAACCATCTCTTGGAGCTGATGGACGTAGTGAGGGACGATTAGATGGTTCGCCCCAGCATCCAAAGCGTGCACACGCGTATACCAAACGTTGCTGCGTATTTCATCGTCGCTGCTGCTGGACCCGCCCCCATCGGAGTCAGACGACTCGGCACGGGCCGGACTGACGGCGTGGATTGGACGGGTGGTGCCTTGGCAGCGGCGGATAACAGCCGCCACTTGTTTCGCATCCAGCATGCTCCCGGTGAGACGGGTCTGCCTCTGCTGAATCTGTGGAGCTGGAGTCGTCAGGATATGGGCAGATCTGTCGGGGAACTCCTTCTCCGCTAGACGAGGCGGATGCCTCAGCAAAAGAAGGACGATCAGAGCAGCAACAACCGCAGCGGCAAGACCTCGGTATCCGTACCAAGGCGGCGGCGGCGGAGTAATCCAGAGCCACATGAGCATGGCAGATCCAAGAGCCACACACAAACCTGCAAGCGGGCTGCCGTCGTACGGCTGGGCACGGGGGTGGGTCAGAAGGAGAGCGTAAGGGTCCATCGCCTGTCCTTGAGCATGCCGGGACCCGGGGCGAGGCGACGTGCCCACGGACCGTGCTCGGACCGCGTCTGGACGGACGGCACCGCGAAGCCGAGACCGCGGGCGGGGCGGGGTCCCCGCGCCCATGGCCTGTGCTCGGGCCTGCTCGGCACGCACGGCGGAGGCGTGGCGAGATCGGGGGCGAGGAGGCAGGGGGAGGTCCGGCCTCACTCTCTGCCGCCCACGACTTTCCACCGTCGCCATTGAAGAGGAAGAACAGAGAGTGGAAAGAAGGTGAGAAAAGAGAAAGGACGACCGGATAGAAAGGATGGAAGAGCATTCGATCGAATATCCTTTCTCCCGTCTCTTTTTTCTCGAGACCCCAAACACTGGATGTATCGCCACGTACCCCCTTTCTTTTTTCATCACGTACCTCTCTCTCGTCACGTACCATTTCGCAAAATAAAAGAAAATCCGTATGAGCGACTTCAAAAGATCGAGTCATCAGATTTGAAACTGATGAAATCACCACGAGCGACTCATTGTTGACAGTCCTGTCACTACCAATGAAAGAATAGCCTCGCTTAAATCCTAGATTAAATCAACATAACAATACAAAAAAAAAAACCTGAGACGGATTTGCCATGAGTGTTCTTTCACCAACCGGACCTGCGAGATATGGTGCTAGCTGCCTGCAATCTCCACATGCACTCCACCGTCAGACGACGGATCAGGACTTTGGCGGATGGTGGCTTGACTGGATTGAGATCCAGTGCCTTTTGACACAGGCGAGGCACTGGTGAACAGTACCATGTCTTAAACCTCGTTTTCGTCTGTTAGATCAAAAATTGATGGCTGGATAAACATGAACAGACACTGCTACATGATCTTTTTACAATACCCCTTCTATAGCGTTGCGTCCATAGGACTCTGTTACAGTACTCTGCTACAGTGTTTCACCTACGGATTTCCAATCGTGCCTCTCCATTTTCAATCCAACGTCCAAACAGTCAAGGCACGAAACAGTTCATCCGTGATTCGCCTCTAGCAAGTCACCGGATCTCAATCCGGCTAGACTACATCGCCAACTTATCGAAGTAGGAGAATGGGGCTGCTGTTGGCATCATCACCTACATCATTTTTGGTGTGTCGAAGATAGGAGGGTCTTCTGCAATGTGTCGCTCCCTTTGCGGGATGTGCACTAAGATTGTAGAGAAGGTTGTTGCTTTTTCGCATGACCCGGGAGACCGAGCTGCCAAGGTTTTATTTTTCTTGCCTTTTATCGGATTTTTGCTCCTTTCTAACCTTCTTTGAGGTTCCGTGTAAATAAATGCTTCATATATATAATCGAATGATAAAGTGTCTGTCTTAACCCTAAAAAAACACGCATGTCAAATCTATAACTTGAATCTAGGAGGGATGGTTCCACCACAAGGATCCATACCATATGAGCTACGCTTAGTTCACACTTCTTTGGATTCTACTTCTTGCCTAACCAACCCTCTTACAGTAAGCTTTAGAAAACCTATCTTATAATAAATAAATGGGAGTAACAGGTATGAGGTTTTTTTTTTTTAAAGAGTCTATCCGGAAGGAAAGAGAGATCTCATAAAAGCTGGACGATGGATTTACAACGTGCAAGCAGAACGCTGAAAGAAAGAAAATTACAGTCACATTAAAAAAAATTACAGTCACATTTCACACAAAGGAACTCAGATCTATTGAAAAAAACTCAATCCAGTCCATCTCCTTCTCCACCGAGCGTTGCAAGCATCCAGACGCGGTCTACTACTTCACCACCAGGGACATAACCACTTGGGTCCCAGCAGCGGGAGCTAGTCGCTCTTAAGCTGAAGAGCGTACGATCTTGGAGGTTGAATATGACCTTGAGCCAGACAATCGACGGTGACAACCAAGGGGAGTGGCCGCCCTTCGTCCTGAACGGTCGACGACGGAATCATCGCCCAGGACGCACTCCCCGGAACAACACCTGCATATAAATAGCAGCTCGTCACTACTGAAGAACACCAGGAAGGTGTCACCAATAGATGAGGAACAATTCCATTTTGGATTATACAGTAGCTAAGGATGACTCCAACGGGGCGACTCAAACGGACGCGCGTTTGGTCCATGTTTTATCCGTTTGGGTCTGTAAACGGACAGGCCTGATCCACGCGTGTCTGCCCTACATGCTAGTGCCCCCAACGGGGCAACGCATCGCAAACGGATCAGCGTCTTTTTTCAAGTTTTTTGATTAAAAAGGCCATACATGGACCTTTTCTCTCTAGTATATAGGGGGTGGGTCACAAACGGCCATATTACACTCATATTTTAAAAAAGAAAAATAATTAAAACTTATATTTTCCCTTTCGCGGGGTTCTACTCCTCCTCGTACTCGGAGAGGACGATGTACGGCGGCGCCTGCCAGAGGTGCGACGGTGGTGGGGCGACGGCTGGCGGCTGCTGCTCCTGCTCATGCTCCGGGTGGCGCGCGCGGCACGTCCCAGCTGCCGCCATTCCAGACCCAGCTCTGCCCGAGCAGGCCTTGTGGTAGCGGCGGCGCCGGTGGCAGGTCCACGGCCATGGCCTACCACCATGTATGTGGCTCCTCCATCACCGCGGCCTGCTGCGCCTGCAGGGCCTCCTCCTGCTCCCGGGCGACGGCCTGCAGGACCTTCTCCATAACCATCCTCATCCTCATCATCACAAGATGTAGAGGTTTTCAAAGGTGATACCTTTGAATCCCTAGCCATAAGGCACAAGTGAGAACCGGAAGGTGGCCATGAGGGAATACTTGAAGCTCCATGGAGTTCCATGTCTTGTTCCAACAAATGTTGGGTTTCCTCTACATTGTTAGTCATACAAGTACTAGAGGATATGGAAGCATTATTTTCATGACAACAAGACATAGAGAGCATATCATCATGAGATTTAGTTAAGCAACTATTACATGATATGCAAGGACTACAACTCTAGCATGTATGACATTTGGAGTGTTAGAAGAGTTTAAGTACAAAGATAGAACTTTACAATGAGATAGAGATGAAGTATAGTCTGTAGAATATTCACCATCAACAAAGCAATTTATATCACCACTCACCATATCATTATCTTGTAACAAATCACATGTTGGTGAAGTGGAAGAAGTTGTGAACTTATCACGGCCGGAGGTGGAGGGAGAACAATCATCCTCAATAATGTTGGACACTTCATATTTATCTTGAATCTTGGTCCACAACTCATGTGCATTCCTAAAAGGCATGATTGATGCAAGAACTACATCGCTCAAAATACAAATAAGACCATTAGATACTAGAGTATCGAGATAAGAGTTTTCCTCATCCTCTATAGATAATTCTTGGGAATCCATAGGAGAAGAAAAACCCATATCTACAATACTCATTATATAATTTGGACCCATGGCACTAAAAAGATTAAGCATACGAATTTTCCAAACATCATAATTTGTGCCATCGAATATGAAAGTGGGATCGTGCACTAATTCTCTAAATGACATCTTTACTCTCTAGGCGGTAAAGCCCAAAAAGAGAGCCGAGGCTCTGATACCAATTCAAAGGACAAGGATATATGTCGCCTAGGGGGGTGAATAGGCGATTAAAACTTTTCCGGTTTAGTCTTGATAATTGCGGAATAAAACTAGGTGTTTAAATTAACAAGCTAACAACCTAAATACTAGGCTCACCTATGTGTACCAACAACTTATGCTAAGCAAGATAAGCAACAAGGTGATAGCAATATAGAATACTTCAAGCACGAAGACTAACACAAAGTAAAGTGCATAAGTAAAGAGCTCGGGTATAGAAATAACCGAGGCACGTGGAGACAAGGATGTATTCCCGAGTTCCTCCTTTTTAGGGGAGTATGTCTCGTTGGAGAGGTGTGAGCCACCACAACAGGTCGGTCTCAATGCCACAAAGGCTTCACCTTCTTCTCCGATGAACCGCACCACAAAAGGTTTGGTTCACCTTCCACTATCGGAATCTTTAAGGCGGAGTCCGGAGCCTTTACAACAACAACCCGGGCATAACCCACAACTGGATTGGGGGCTCCCGGATGGCTACAAGTGACCACAAAAGGTCTCAACCACCACAAAGGCGTCTAGGGTCCAAAGACCCAAATAACAAGCTCACAAATTTTCAACTTCCACGAATCTTCGTGGAGAGCACAAACCGATGCACAAAGCAATGGCAAGAGCACAAGTGCTCAAATCCTTCACTCTCAAATCCCACCAAAAGCAACTAATGCTTATGGGGGGGGGAGAGGAAAAACAAAGAAGAACTCAACAAATGGAACTCCACACTACAAGAAATATGTCAACTAGTGACTTTTGATAGTGACTTTCAAAATATTGGTCATAGCACTATGACCATTTTAACCCACTTGGTCATGAGCTGGTTTGTAGGGTCCTAATCCAAAAAATTAACGACCAATTTGGTCAAAAAAGTCATAATTTATTTACACAAATTGGTCATAATGTAGACAGCAGTTGCGTATGACCTTATTTACGACCCTTCTGATTGGTCATGAGGAACGACTAGACAGCCACCTCATCAATCATGCCCACGTGGCAGCCATATGTCGCTTACGTTCCATATTCAGTCATGGTGAACTCGCTGACAGGTGGGAGCCATTACCAGGATGTGTTGGTATGACTAGACTGACACCTCAGCGGTCTCGCCTACATGTCACTTCATCGCGCCTACATGTCACCGCCTATGTGTCATTTGTGCTTACGTGTCACCACACTGCCATGTGGGACCTGTTGACAGGAGGTGTTGACTGTTGACAAATCTGTCAAGTGGGACCCACAAATATGACATGTGGGACCCGCCCGGCTCCACTTGACAAGTGGGACCCACCCCACCTCGCATGACATGCGGGACCCACCACGCCCAGGTGAGACTCGCCTGTGGGGCCCACCATGCTGACCAGTGGAACCCACGTATCAGGACATGAGACCCATACAGCGCACATGAGTAATAATCAAAAAAATGTTCATTTCAAGACTCGAACCTGGGATCTCACCCATGAGCACGGCGCACCCAACCAACAGGCCACCATGCCTACGTTGAAAAATGTTGGCGCACAATTTATTTATCCCTTGTGCTTGTGTCCCTAGGCTTGGGCCATGGTGGGCGAGGCCACATCCTTCCTTTTTTTTCTGCTTCCTACCTGTGCCGAGTACGCTGGGCTGGGCTGGGCTGCTAGGCTGCTAGACTTCCTGATTCGGCTGCTAGGCTGGGCTGGGCCGGCTCGATTTGGCCGATTCACCTTTTTTTTTCTTTTCGTTTATTCTTTTCTTCTTTTTTTATAACTTTTGATTTTGAACTTCAATTTCAACCAAAGTAATTTCGAAAAATTTATAAAGATTGCAAGGATCATGTTGGAAATGTTAAAGAATGACTACTTGTGTAACTAAAATTTATTTTCTCAATGAATAAAAAAAAAACTATCAACACATCTAGTATTTTTTTGTGGTATAATTTTGTACATAAAATGTGGTATAGTATTTTTTTAAATCTTGTGGTATAATTTTGCAACATATATTTTGTAGGTCCTTCACAAAAACACCATTTTTGACATTTGGAAAATGAAAAATGATTTTTTGTTCAAAGAAAATGAAATCTTTCTTCGGCAACATTGTTCGTCATTCCAAGATGCATACTTGTGCATGAGATGAGATCTTTCTAACAAACTATGACATGATTTGAAGAATTCGATTTTTTATTAATCTATTAAATTCAATACATTTCTGAGAACACGTTTTCAATATATTTCCATTTTTTGTCTTTGTTTTTGAATTTCGTGTGCTCATTTGAAAATCTAGTCGAATTCGTGCCGTGACCGTTCGTGTCTAGTGTTTGAATCATGTGGATATTTTGATGTATCTATGATGAAATGGATACTTGTGAATCTAAAAATGAAATTTAGGAAAAATAACGGGCAAGCTGTGTGGCAGTTGCAGTTCAAAATCTAGCCGTTTCCAGTGAATCGGCAGGAAGCCGTTTAAATGGCCGGAAATAGACAGAGAGCTCGAAAATGCATGCCTTTTGGTGATTATACATGAAATGATGTCTAATTTGTGAAAACAATTTATCGGTGCCATTTTGGATGACTTTCTCGGTACCCGCTTCACAAAAAATGCTATTTTAAGCACTTGAAAAATGAAAAGTGGTTTTTTTGTGAAACATGTCGAAATCTTTGTTCGGCAACATTGCTTGCCATCCCACAATGAACACATGTGCCAATTTTGGGCTCATTTGGACAAACTATGTCATGAATGTGGCCAAAACATTGCTCCTTCATCTTGAAAGCTTTGAATGTTCGTTCGTGATAGCAAGTTTCTGAGAACACTTTTCCAGTAAAACTCCCAACGCAAGTTTATAATTTTTTGTGGTAACTAGGTCACATATGATGACGCTACGTGAAGGTTTTCTATTATTTTGATTTTTTTTAATTTCATGTGCTCATTTGAAAATCCAGTCGAATTCGTGGCCGTGACCGTTCATGTCTAGTGTTTGAATCATGTGGATATTTTGATGTATCTATGATGAAATGGATACTTGTGAATCTAAAAATGAAATTTAGGAAAAATAACGGGCAAACTGTGTGGCAGCTGCAGTTCAAAATCTAGCCGTTTCCAGCTGAATCCACAGAAATTTGTCTTTTTCACGAGAGGTGAATGGAAACACTTTGAGACATAACAATGTGGTCTTGTATTTTTAGAAAATTTATTGCTCCAATTTTGCAACATAGTTTTGGTAGGTGCTTCACAAAAAAACCCACTTTTCGCATTCGGAAAATGAAAAATGATTTTTTTGTGAAAGGAAAATGAAAACTTTATTCGGCAACATTGTTCGTGGTTCCAAGATGAACGTTTGTGCCCAATATGGGAACATTTGAACAAACTATGCAATGAATGTGGCAATAACATTCGTCATTTGGCCTCAAAGCTATGAATCTTCGTAGATGATAGCTCATTTCTGAGAACACTTTTCAAAACAAAATCCGTATTCCAAGTTTATTGTTTTGTATGGATACTAGGACACACATAGTGACACAAGGCGAAGGTTTTCCATTTATTTGAATTTTTTTGAATTTTGATGCCGATTTCAAAATACGGTCACAACGGCGGACATGACCGTTTGTAGCTAGGGGTTGAATATGGTGAAACTATTGTTGTATCTATGATGAAATAGGTACTTGTGTACCCAAAAGTGATTTTTAAAAAAATCATGAGCAAACTACGAGGCAGTTGCAGTTCAAATTTGACCCGCTTCCTACTGAATCCACATAAATTTGTCTTTTTCACGAGAGGTGAATGGAAACACTTTGAGACATAACATTTGGATATTTGTAGATACAATGTGGTCTTGTATTTTTAGAAAATTTATTGCTCCAATTTTGCAACATAGTTTTGGTAGGTGCTTCACAAAAAAACCATTTTTCGCATTCGGAAAATGAAAAATTATTTTTTTTGAAGGAAAATGAAAACTTTATTCAGCAACATTGTTCGTGGTTCCAAGATGAACGTTTGTGCCCAATATGGGAACATTTGAACAAACTATGCAATGAATGTGGCAATAACATTCGTCATTTGGCCTCAAAGCTATGAATCTTCGTAGATGATAGCTCATTTATGAGAACACTTTTCCAATAAAATTGCCGTATTCCAAGTTTATTATTTTTTTATGGATACTAGGACACATATAATGACACAACGCGAAGGTTTTCCATTTCTTTATTTTTTTTGAATTTCATGTGCCGATTTCAAAATACGGTCAAAACGGCGAACATGACCGTTAGCACGAAGGTTTCTTGCATTTAAATTTGGTATAATATTTAAAAAAATTGTGGCCCATGTTTTCAACAAATATTGGGTAGGTTATTCACATAAATTAAGCCCTAAAACATTTTTATTTCAGCCTAAAAGTTTTTTTCCTTCATAACTACTCTGTCTAACTGGGCCGAAACTGGCCCAGGCCAGCTCTTAGGCCTGTTTGACAGCTTCTGGAGCGCGACAGGCCATCAGATGCCGATCCGACGGTCCGGAGCACGCTCGTCTGGTATAAAGTCAGCGCGTCGCCTCCTTCCAGACGTAAAACCCTAGCTCCTTTCTTTCTTCTCTCTTGCGACGGCGCCGACCATTCGATCCCGTCAGTCCGTCTGAGGTGACACCTCGCTCGCCTCCTCCCCTCTCACGCTCCACATCCCGCACCACCCCACCGCACAGGCGACGTCCCTCCTTTTCCCCAGCGCCGCCGCCATCACATCCCGCGGCACCCCGCCGCCCCGGATCCGTCCTGCCATGGTGAGATCCACCCACGATGACTTCGACCCTGGCGTGTAGCGGCTCGCGGTCCTCCTCCGTCTTCAGCCTCTGGGAGAGGCGGAGGGTGTGGGGCGAGTGGGACGCGAGCTCACCGCCTCTCCCTTCCTCGCAGCAGCCGCAACCCGCCATGGCCGCCAGGATTGTGGGGCCTCGCCCACCACCGGCTTCCCTGACCACGCCTTGCTCCATCTCTCACTCTTCCCTCGGGCCGCATCATCTCCTGCTCACCCCCCTCTAACGCGCTTTCTCTGTTGAAGCAGGAACCTTCGATGTCGATCTCCCTGCAGAACCGCGACCTCCTTGCTTAGCTCGGACCAGATTTTGCCCGGGCTTATCCCTCCCCCTGAACGTGGATGGAACCGACAGGAGCTGGACCCCTGCAGCACGAGGGTGAAGGGACCCGTGAGGATTCCCACCAAGGTGTTCAGCATCACCACCAGGATTGCGCCATGTGCAGAATGTGAAAACCAGGTGTTGTTTGATTCCCGTCCCCAAGATCGTGCTTCTAGGTTAATAGTCTTAATACTTGCTTGCTCCGAGCATTTCTTCCTGCAATACCTACCTGGTGATGTTTGTTTGCACTCACCTGCGACTAGTATTATTAGATCTTGGCAGTTCAATGGATTGTAACGGTAGTTGGATGATATTTTCTTCTGCTTAATGTTTGGCGTTGAAGTTTTCTTGTACTGTTTGCTGCTGTGCCATGATGCTCCACTGGTAGTCGTGTCTCCTGATTACCATCTCAGTTGGTCAGACATTGTAGAATTCTTTGGTACTTTGAGGAATTACTGGCAGTTGATTTAAATACTTGAATAATATAATGTTATGGACCTAAACATGATCCTTGTTTCAATGTAGTGGTAGCTAAATTACTAGATGATTGCAGTATGCTAATCCATGTTTAGTTTAAGTCATAACTATTACTACCAACACTATGTATTTGTAGCATTGATCTTTCATTGTCAGCTATTTGGTTTCATTCTATCCATATGAATATATAAAATGAATCAGCATGTGAATGTTATTTTGATTAGTCTAGCTAAAATTTAAAGAACTGCAATAGAATACTGTTATATGTGTACATGCCTCCTCATTACTGTTATCTGCTTAAAATACTATGTAAACCTCCTGTTTTCCTTGAAGGCAAGCTAGCCTCCGTGGAATCTCGAGGTGTCTTTGCCGCGTGCTTGAGCTCATAGACGCACTGAACGGAACAAGGATTGCCGATTGGATGATCGTCGGTGACTACTCAGTTCTTCTGAAAGTGAGCCCATTGCTCCATCCTCTTGCTTTCCCCTCCTTTTTTTTATCTTTATCTATGCAGATCGTGTGCAATGGCCAGATTTTGTTATGTGATGTGATGGTTGTTGGCAAGTAATTCAATGCTGATGTTTCCTCTTTTCAATTCTGTTTTAGATGTTCGATGCATGTTAAATGGATAGTTGCTCATGTCCAACAAAACGCTATAGTTGGTATGCTCCACAAGCATGAAAACATGGGTATTCTATCAGTATCTAATAGTATAAGTTGGGTATTCTTTTCCCATAAACTCCTCCAAGAAATTGGGTATTCTTATTCTACTAGTAGCTAATAGTATAAGTTGGAGCTTGCTGTATAGGAATTTCTTCTGTATATATTCAAGTAGATAAAGTACAAGTACATTAGTTGGTCATATCTGCTATCAATAAAATGTCCAAGTCATGAATTTCCTGAACACATGTATATATTTGGGAGCTATTTAATTAGAAAAGGCTGTGATTAGAAAATGTGTTCATTTAGTCTTGTGTGATGAATTTCCTGACTAGTTCTTGACTGATATCTCAGCTTACTGTTTTAACTTTATTTTGTGTATCCTGTGAATATTGTATAACTGATAAATGGTTCATATAAT
Organism: Poa pratensis; assembly: GCA_947311845.1. NCBI lineage: Eukaryota > Viridiplantae > Streptophyta > Magnoliopsida > Poales > Poaceae > Poa > Poa pratensis. The sequence goes on along the minus strand of CAMZMU010000128.1, from coordinate 7,311,184 downwards.
CACCATTCTGTTGCGATGGTTATGGTTTTCTGAAACTCATGCATACTGACTTGTAGTAAATCTGAATCAATTGCATCGTGTACGCCTCACTTACACCTGGTGAATTCCTTTGTTAGTTTATTCTTTGTGTTTTCATATAAACATGCTTCTTGATTTTAGTTTCTGTTTATAATTATTTTGTTGAACTGTTGGCAGATATTATCTTTGTCAAGACTATGAACATAACCTAAAGTGGCATTTAGAGTATATCCTGTCGTTTACAAGAGCTACAGGTTGAAGAAGTTAGAGGAAGCCTGAAGACGTTCCAGCCTATCAAAGAGTAGCTAGCTTCTATACTTGCTGACATTTTTATTTGTAGAGTGTTATATTTGTGATTTTGTGGAATATTGTATGGTTATATCCCTGAAGTTTCAGATATGTGAACTAGTCTGGAATTTCTGTCAGTACCTGTACTGACGAGAATATTGTAATAAACTGATTTTGGCTGTAATTTTGAAGTTATCGTGTGTTCTCTCTCTGCTTTGTGATTTGTATATTTGATACTGATACGATGAGGAAAAAATAAAGCCTGATGACTGGGACCCACTACCGTGATGAATCTGACAATTGGGACCTATTTGAAAACTGATCTGATAAAAAAGGCCGAAAAGAGAAATAAATGGGCTATAAAAAGGCCAACGCCCAAGAAACGAAAAAGGCCAAAATGTTGAATTTAGCCCATTAGGTCGCCCAGAAATTATAGAAAAAATAATATAAACGGGCTGAATTGTTAGGCTTGGCCCATCTGGATGACCACATGGACTGGGCTGAATCTGTTCTATGACCTTCTAATTTGGTCACAATCTTGCCACGTAGGATTGGCCACGTAGGATCTGACGTGTCTACGCCAGACAGTGCGTGACCAAATAAATTGGTCATAAGAGTTATGACCATCAGATTTGGTCATAGATGGTTATGACCAATTCAAAAAAAAGGTCACATATGACCGTTTGAGACGCTCCGTATGTGACCTTCAGATTTTGGTCATAAAAAGGTCATAGATGAAAAATTATGACCTTTTAGTGACCAAATTTGTGAGTCACTAGTTAGCATATTTCTGTAGTGCCAAGATCTAGATCCAAAGGGTTCCCCCCACTTAGAGGAGAGATGGATTGGTGGAAATGTGGATCTAGATCTCCTCTCTCTTTTCCCTCTAATTTGTGGCAAGAATCATGGATGAATAGAGAGAAATCAAAGCTTCAAGAGGTCAACAATGGGGGGCAATTTCGTGATTGGAACTCTGCTCACTTTGGGCAAGAAGTGGCATTTTATAGGTCCCCACGAAAAATAGCCGTTGCAGGAAAACTGGGCCGGAATATTCTGGCCTGGAAACAAATATTCCGGCCCAAAGGTCCGTTTTGACAGAGGCTCGCACAAAACTCTGGAAGCTGGTCCTTAGCAGAAATTCGAGCAATCCCGGAATATTCTGGCCTGGAACCAAAAGTTCCGGTCCAAATTTCCGGTTTAACCAAGAGCTCACACGAAACGAGTCCAGAGAAACAGCTGCAAAAACTAGAATATTCAAATATTCCGCCCCCCCCCCCCCCCCGGAAATTCCGGTTTTGGCTGAAACAGAGATACGAAAACTGTAATAACTTTTACATCCGGACTCCGTTTTCGATGATCTTGGGCTCGTTGGAATCGTAACGAAGAGCTCTACAAGGTCATGCAGAGAAACATCCTAGTCCAACAAGGGGGGATAAAACCAAATGTAGAAAGGTAAACCTCTCTAAAAAAGGAACAACCGGTAAATCTTCCAACAACAAAAACGCAACAAGATATTCATATGAAATACGTTTTGGATGAACTAGAGCTTGGTATGGAGATGAACACAAGCTCTAAATTCTCACATGGATAATAGTCAAATAAGAACCAAGAAAGATGATATGCCAAGTATGCAAAGGTTTGAGCTCTCCACAAAGATGCGATCAAGTTACTCAATTCAGAGCCCCTCTTGACAGTACGCCATCTATCCTATAACCCGGTCTCCACTAACACCATGAGACCGGTAAAATAGAAACCCTATCAAGATCATATCTTTGCCTTGCGCATTCCACTTGAGCTAGATGATGACGATCTTGATCTTTTCAAGTGGAGCACCTTTCTTGATTGTGCTTGCTAGCACATGCTTGATGAAGACTTCTCAAATACTCTCACATACTCCATTATGGGAGAGCCTCGCTAAGCTCCGTCTTCATGTATCCATTGCAAGTTTCAATCAAATGATATCTTCCGAGATGGATCATATTGAACTTGCACTTCATAATCTTCTCTCTCTTCACAAAGATGATGTCCTGAATCCTTCAAGACATATTTGCAATATGCTCAACTCTACACATGACCATTCTACATATAAACCCTTGAATAGAGCATTGATCATCATGTAATCTTCTAGAGTCCAACACATGAATTCCAATCTTTTCCTATGGACAAGATCTACAATGATATCTTAATACAAACATTAGTACATAAGGATTGTCATTAATTATCAAAACCACACATGGCGACACCATGCACTTTCAGAAGTTCATATGGAGCATTATTTTATGGATCAATCAGCTAGCCATACGTCCGGCCGTCCGGCTGTATTTGTACAGATCAGAAAGATCCACCTGTGATCTTACAAGAATAGAAGTGCAAGCAAGGAGGAGTGTGCTTATACCTACCTACCTCATTTTTCGATAAAGGGAGTTTTTTTTACTTAAAGAGTATTAAGCATTACACACAGACTCTACATAACTAAAATGCACACAGCCGACACGAGTTTGAAAATACGAAACAGAAAGGCGAGTTACATATTATGATTAGAAATTGTAAAAATGCCTATGAAGGTGGAGGGCCAATCCGCAAAATATGTTGTCATCCATGTTGGGATAAAAAGTCTCTCGCCGTATACTCCAGTCTTATACACACCTCCGTAAACAGATCTCGATGCTCCACATGTTGCAACAGAGACCACAAACGGAGCGTAGCTGTACTCCTGTAGATAACCTGGATAAGAGATAAAATTTTATCATTAAAAACCTTGTCATTTCTACATAGCCAAAGCGACCATATAACGGCAAACGCTCCCACCCTAATAAGTTGTTTATACTTATTATCCACATCATTCAACCAATTGCCAAAAAATATTAGCAATATTTTTTGGTGGGTATAGGGTAGAACATATCTGGATGATTGACCATATAGAACTAGCAACTTTACACTCAAAAAATTAGTGCTTGATTGTCTCATCATTATGACAGAAGACACACTTTTTACTTTCGTGCCAATTGCGTTTTGCAAGGTTATCTTTAGTAAGAATTACTCCTCGACAAAGATACCACGCAAAGACCTTGTTGTTTAGTAGAATCTTCATCTTTCAGATTTCTTATTATTATCGACTGGCACATCTGGCTGGATTAGCACTTTATACATAGAGTCCATCGAGAATTTACCACTCTTGTGTAAATTCCAACGAAACTCATCAGTCCCTTGCGTCATATTGACGAAAGCGAGCCGCTGTAGCAACTCGTGCCAAGCTACTAGCCTAGGACCAACAAGATCTCTTCTAAATGTCACATTTGGAGGATTATCCGTCAGCACATGAACGAGCGTATCACTTTTGTGACGTCCAAGGACAATGTTGTATAAGGCTGGATATTGTTCTCGGTGTGAGGTAGTGTCTAGCCGCCTATCCTCGTAGAACCTAATTTCTGAACCATCCTTAATGAAGAAATAACCATATGAGAAATAGAATTTCTTTGTCGCATAATGCCAGCCCAAAAATGGAATCACCTGATTTCCAAGAAACCTGTGATATCGCACTTGGGCCAATATACTTTCTGCTCAGTAGAGTTTGCCACACCCCATGTTCGGTAAGAAGTTTGAACAACCATTTATCAAGAAGGGCTCTATTCTTGACCTCAAGGTCATGAATCCCCAGACCACCATGGTTTTTGGGGCGGCACACTACATCCGACTTAACCAGTCTATTTTTTTTCGTTATCCCCTTGCCAAAAAAATCTTGATCGAAAATAATCTAATCGATGCAAGACTCCATTTGTTAATTGGAAGAAGGAAATCATATACAGTACATATTACTTAGGACTGAATTTATGAGAAGCAATCTACCACCCAAGGATAGCAATTTTCCTTTCCAACTACTCAACCTCTTTTGTAGACTTTGCTCGACATGTTTTCATTGAGCAATCGTAAGCCTCCTGAAATGAATTGGGATGCCTAGATAACTTATTGGAAACTGACCTTGCCCACAGCCAAATAATTCAGCATACTGGGTGGCGTCGTCCTGAGGTTCGCCGAAACAAAACAATTCACTTTTATGCAAATTAATCTTTAGACCAGAAAATTGTTCGAATGCTGATAAAATTAATTTCAGATTTTTCTCGCCTTTTCCATGTCATGTTTCATAAATAGAATCATATCGTCAGCATATTAAAGAATAGATAACCCGCCATTTACTAGATGCGGGACTACACCTTCAATTTGCCCGTCCAATTTTGCACGCTCAATGATTATGGTTATCATATCAGCAACTATATTAAATAATATAGTTGATAATGGATCGCCTTTAAATCTGGAACTGGACCTCTCATGTCCAAGAACTTTGGACCTCAAATTAACTGGAACGAATTGGATTGGGCATTATTGGACATGGACCTCAACTGGATATTAGGTCGAGTTGACTTGGACAACTTTGGACGTGAGAGTTGGATAATCTAGTATCCATTGGACATGTACGCCACCGTATCGACCTGCTCTCTCTCCCCGCAGGCAACCCAGCTCCGCCGCTCGTCGCTCGCCGACGGTTACCCCATCCTCGCAGATCGCCGGCAACCTAGCCCCACCTCTCACTGACGGCCACCCCATCCTCGCAACTCGCCGGCGACCCAGCCCCGCCGCTCGCCGACGGTCACCCCGTCCTCGCAACTCGCCGGCGACCCAGCCCAGCCGCTCGCTGATAGTCGCCCCGTCCTTGCAGCTCGCCGACGACCCAGCCTCGCCGCTCGCTGGCGAACAACCTGTCCTCGCTGCTCACCGTCGACCCAGCCCCATCGCTCGCCGCTCGCCGGCGACCACCCCGTCCTCGCAGGTCACTGGCGACCCAGCCCCGCCGTCGCCACTCACCGGCGACCACCCGTCCTCGCCGCTCAACGGCGACCCAGCCCCGCCGCTCGCCGGCGACCCCAGCCCCACCTCTCGCCGACGGCCACCCATCCTCACCTGAATTATCTGGCTGCTTTTTCATGGACACCTGTAGAACGCGTCAGATCGAGATTTTTTTTGAGGCAAGTCAGATCACGAAATTATGTATGCGCGTGATGCATGATGCATGATCCAATTGGGCCTTGGATGTCCAACGTTACAACAGACTGGATTTTGGACGGATGTGGATACTACTCCCTTCGTTCTACAATATAAGATGTTTTACGTGTTTCACATGTTGTCTAGATTCGAACTAAAATGAGTGATCATATACACTAAAATGTGTCTACATACATGTATATACATGTGAATGTGGAATAGGGCTAAAACATCTTATATTGTGAAACGGAGGGAGTAGGAGATAAACGTGGACCTGGAGTTGGATTGGAGCACTTCTGAGTGGACAATTCTTGGACTAGCATGTTTTGGACTTGGAGCCGTATCCAGTTCCAGATTTAATCGCCTTGTCGTAATCTTTTTTCATTTGGAAATATCTGTCAACATCATCATTGACTTTGATGACGACACTTTTTTTGAAACAAAATTATGAAACCTACCTACCTCATGTATACATCTTTGGCTAGCGTACTCACCGTTAGCTGCCGCACGGAAGCAGAAGGGGGCATGTCCCTTCGCATGGTGCCCTCTTTCCATTGCCTGCGACGCCATGGCCCATGGCGGCGGCGCTGGTTCCTTTTTTTCGTCCCTTAGGGAATTAGGGTGTATTCTTTCTCAATGAGGCTGTACGTGAATTGTGTGTTTTTTTTTAATCTCAGGAAAACCATTTAACTACTAAGCATGATATGTCACGTGTTGGTGCTGTGTAGGTGAATATTTCGTTTCTATCTTTCTTTAAAATCTTAGCCATTAATTACAGATCTAACTGTTTAAATAATTTAGATGATGTGGAGTTTTGTTTTTTTTTGTATATAATAGATATCCGCCGCGACGACCGCCCTTGGAGCAACTAGCCTCGCCAGATCCGTCGATCCGGGAGGACACCAAGCCGGAGGCTCGCCGACGCCGCTCCGCAGAGCGCCGCCGAGGTGGAGATCGAACCCCCGCACCTTTAGTCCAGAGCGCCGCCGCAAGCACCACCTTTCCAGCGCCGTCCAGAAAACCTACGCTACTATGAACAAGCCTCGGGCACAGATCCGTGGTCTCCCCACTCCCCCACCGCCGCAACGGCGGCCGGAGAGGGAGGAGACCGACGGAACGGCCGTCGGCGGAACGGTGGAGGTGGAAAAGCTCCCTTTCGCCTCGCTCCCGAACAGTAACAGAGGAGGGGAAAGTGTACAGGTGATCTTCTGGAATCTCGGAGTTCGTCTTCGGCCTTTGGTGTGGTGCTCGGGCTTCTCCGGTCGGCCATGGTGGCGTGGGCTGGAGGCGTTCTGTCACCGTGCTCTGCTTCATCTTCGCTTGGCTCCCTCTTTCTCCGGCCGGCCGTGGTGGCGAGGGGAGAAGGTTTGGTCCAGGCGTGCTTCCGACGGCGGATCCGGCAAGCCGTGTTCGAGCTCAGTGCAGGGAAGGTTGGAAGATGGGTGGCGACGGGAGGGAGGCATGGCCGTGTTCGTTCAGCGATCTTCAGCTCCGTTGCTTGCGGCGGACGGCTCCTGCGGCTTTCTACATGTGTGGGGTGCTCCCTTCCCGGGGTTCGCGGCGGCCTGGTGACTCCCTCTCCGGCGGTGCTCGGCGTTGGTGTTCTTCCTCAGGCCTGTGCGGTGGTTCAGCGGTGTTCTTCTGGCGTCGCTGTTGTGCTGTGTTCTTCGGTTTGTTCTTCTGCGTGTTCTTGCTCTTCGTTGTGTATTCTGGTTGAACTCGCAGTGTTGATTCCTTAAAAAAAAGATAGAAATAGATAGATAGATACTCACTCCGTTCCAATTTATTTGACATGCTATCATAAACATGTATAGATACATCCACATGTGGTGGATAGCATGTCAATTAAATTAAAACGGAGGGAGTTGATAGATAGATAGATAGATTTAGGACTCAGGTGACATTTAGTCGAAAGAATTAGGATCGTCCATACATTTAACCGTATGACCTCCGGTGGACAGGCAACATAATATGCACCGGAAAGTTGGCCGCGAGGACTCTGGAGTCAAGGACACCGCTACTGAAATCTGCATACAGAGGCACCGGTACCGAAACTTGCGGGCAGGGTGTGCGGTGTGATGGCCGGGCATCCTTTGACGCGCATGTCAATGGCACACCTGCAGCATTCAAGGCCCGACAAGGAGGTCAACAACGGGCAATCGAGGACGCTCACCTCCGTGAGATGAGGGAACGCTAGTTTCGGCATGTCACACCACGCCACTAGCACCGGCATGTCCTCCAGCAGGATCTTCTTCAGCTTCGGGAACAACCCGCCCCCGGCGCAGATGCCAGCGTCAATCCTCTCAACTGAGGTCAGCTCCTTGATATCCAGAAGCTCCAGGCACGGCAACGCGCCCACGGCAGGTAGTGCCTGCAGCCTCCTGCAGTTCCTGAGGTACAGGCGTAAGCATCTCCAGTCCAGTCAACCATCGCGGAGACGTCGCCCCAGGATACCTCGTGATGCGCAGATCACGGAGATCGCTGTGAGGTTGGAGACCTTCTAGCACGGCCACGGCGAGGTCGGCAGCAGCAGGTCGGCCATCCTGGGGACCCCACTGAAGCTTCAGGACCTTGATGGAACCTTTGCATACAAGCCGAGCTTCCTCGGCCTCCTCCTTGCTGGCGACGGCGTCGAGGCCCTTTATGGTCAGCGTCCCTCCCAGGGAATTCATCCCGGACAGCTCCGACATGCTATGCCCTTCTTTTTCCGATCCCTTGATCACCTTGAACTCGATCGAGCCTTGCAGTTTAACGAGCCTCCCGATGCCACTGATGTTGGCGATGCACTCTGTGTCTATGTCGAGGTGTCGCACGTTGATCAGCCTGTTCATGTCTTTCGGAAACATCTGCAGAAGGCAATTCTTTGCCTTGTTCCTCTTATCGCCGACGCTCAAGGTCTGCAGAAATAGTAGCCTCGTGACTTCATCACATAGACCCGTGATGGTGCTAGGAAGACCCAGGTACCGCACATGTTTCAGTTTACCGATACTTCCTGGCAGTTCAGTTATGCCTGTCTCCGTCATATCCAGCACCCTCACACCCTTGAAAAGTCCGAGTATATCTTTGTCAATGGCACTTGAAGAATTATCATCATCACTACTATCCTTCAGTACTAGCAAGGTCCGGAGATTAGCCAGTGTGATAGAGGAGTGTGCCTTGAGCTTCTCAAGACAGCCTCTAGTAACGGACAAGTGACGAACTCTTGGAGGGATGTTCTTCGTTGCGCTATGGCTAGTAGCGCCAGAGAAGCAGATGCAATTATTGGCAGAGGCCAGCCGTAACATCCAATGGATCTGCTCATGAATGACGTAATAGGTATGCTTGCTTCCTTGATCAGTTTTTGTACCCATGCTGCAGGCCTCTTCCACTTGGAACAACGAACGATCAACGAGGCTGTCGAAATAGCCCCTTGCTAGATCTTCCATGCTTCTTGTCCCACATGCCGGAGGACAGTGGTTGTCCTCCTCGACGAAACCATGAGCTATCCACATCCTGGCCAGCTTCTCAGGCTGAAACCTCCACTTGTACGGGAATATGCTGCAGAAGGCGAAGCAACGCTGCAGGTGCGGCGGCAGGTGGTGATAGGTGAAGAAATGGGCAGAGAACACGCTGCCCATGTGGTTCTCCATGTCAGCTAAGATGTTGGAGCACCGCCTGTGGCTCCCCGCCTGTTTCTTCAACTCCTCACCAATCTCTATCGCTGCCAGCGGGGATCCCTTGAGCTTGGTCAACTGTTCGTTAAGCAGCTCCTTGATCCGTGGGTCATCATCATCGGTACCAAGTTTTGCAGTGTCGTCGAGCAGGAGCGCGATCATCTCGTTGGGTTTGATCCCATCAAGGACGATGGTTGCACCTGCACTCAGTGTTGTCGAGCAGATTTTGGCCCGGGTGGTTATCAGGATCCTACTTCCTTCTCTCACGAACCGCATGAACGAGTCCAGCGCCGCCGCGGCCTGTTTTCTTTCCTGCTTGCTGCTTGCCAGTTCGTGGTTCCATACATCGTCAATCACGAGCAGGCACCTCTTTGATGCCAAGAGCTTCTCCAGCTCTCTCTGAAGGCAAGCAAGATTCATTTCGCCCACTGGCCTATCGCCGGCAACAGACTTCCAGATCTCCTTCAGGAGGTCAAATTCAGTTTGCTTGTCGAAGGCGTGCACCCATATCTGGAGATCGAACTTGCCTTTGACGTCGCGGAATGCCTGACGAGCAAGCTCCGTCTTTCCCATACCGCCATGGCCGACGATGGAGATAATCTGCTGGGAATTGCTCATCGTATCCTTGTCGCCGTGCTGCTGAACCAACATGGAGACTAGCTGGGTATACTCCTTGTGGTACCCGAAGAAGCTACTCTTGAGCCTTACCGGTACCGGTCCAGTTTCTGCTCTTGCCAACATGTGAGAAACAACACCGTGTACATGCACTAGTCTATTTGGATCTTGCTGGAGCTCCCGCGCGTTTTCGCGTAGATTGCCTAGCACTTTCACCAGCTCATCTAGCGAACCTTTGATGGTGCTAGCACTGCCGCCATAGCGCTTTGACTTCTTCTTCTTCAGCATCTTCCCCTTTAGGTTATTTGCAGCTTGGGCCTCGAGAATCTGCAGCTCGAACAAGTCCAAGATCTCCTCTGCGTCATGAATGGCATCCTTGAGCCGCCACAGACGCTCTAGCCAGGCTGAGTCGTTGACGAAGCCCATACTGGCTGGACCGAGGAAACACTTGATATCCCCCAGATCTGCCGCCAGTTGATACAGCTTCTTCTTGATACCCCTGGGTAGTTTGTACTTGCTGTTGGCTGCGCAGGATCGTGCAACCTCCATGAGCCTCGTGATGTGAGGCGAGACGAACCACCCCACAACTGCAACTATGATCGCCACTTCTCCTACTAGCACCATCGCTAGCTGTTGTCCTGCCAGTGAATATGCGACTAAAAATTAATGTCGCCAAAATGACTGACGGCATCTATGAGATATGAAGCAGCTGCCTAGCTAACAGGAGGATGAATCAAAGCGCATATGATACAAGTTTAATGCAAACCCAACAATCTCAAGTAGTATAAAGTACCTGATATACCGTAGATGTCGATCGCCAGCACCACAACCCAGATTGCTCGAAGTGCTGCTGTACCAATTAAGCAGCTGCAGGGATGTTGGTATCTAGATAGCGCTCGTACAAGTATACAATCGAGATCTCATCCTACCAAATGGGGAGAGAGGTGTTACATGCATGACGACTATTCCACGCTAATCCAAGTCAAGTCAACCGATCGACAGACATGTTAGATCTTAGTTTCTTTTTGTACTTTTTATCGAGAAATAGAAAGAAAAAAAATCATCAAGTGGTGGTTATAAACGTGCTGGGGTTTGTGGTCCACATGAAACAAAATTGAAGGAGGCGGGTGGCCCTGACTGTACAAGCCCCCGCTTGGATTGTAGCCCGTGCAGGATTTTCAGCGGGAGGTTAGATGCCCCGTAAAACTGCCTAATAGTATTGGCTGAAATCCAGCAAACCAATCGGGGCCTAACAAGTTGAGCTATACCCCGCGCCTTGCACTTTATTTTGTAGATAAAAGGGTTAGAACGCATGAACATTGAGTATTATAAATATGCGCTCTAATGATTGTGTTTTTGGCCAATTAGAACTCAGAATTTACAAATGTCTCTGATTGATTGATTTAGCATGCAAATTTACTAAATTTATAGCAAGATGAAATCAACGGCCTGAAAATAATGGTGTGCATAACATGCATAAAGAGATAGACTATCATAATTGCAGTATTGACGTTTACTTTACAAGAAGTACAACTAATTAAGGGTAACCTCTAGTGTTTGCTCTCCGCAGTGTCTACATCGGCAATCCTAACTTTTGTCAACAACATTTGGTATATATGTCATGCCTCCGCCCTCAGTCCCCACACTAGTAAACATAATGTCTTTTAGGGTCTGTTCATAGAAGCGCTTTTTCATATCTAAATTATGAGCCGACTCAAAATCTTATAGTCAGTATCTTGTAGAAACCCGACTAAATGAAACGGGTGGTAATAATATATATACGATCTTAGCTAGCTTTTTTGTACAAGCCGACTCCTTACGAATTTAGAGTTGGTTACTAATTCCAACCCACACGGTATTATTATGTAGTCAGGCCAAATCCAAAACCTACTTGGATAAAATTAGTTTTATGGTCGGGCCCATATCCCAAACCGGTTAAATGGGCCCACGGGGTTGCACCAACCGGGTATCTCTTTTGTTTCATCTCCCTCTATTCTTTCCTCCCTTGTTCCGCCACCTCTCCTCCTGTTATATATGGCCTTCTTTGCACTTCGTTGTTGCACCGTGCTACACCCCCACTTCAGCGCCATCCACACACTACCGAAATTCGCTCGTTTTCCTATGTCTGAGACCTCGGCAAAGCTAGTTTTCCTCTCGAGAAGGATGCTCGACATAGGCCTTGATGGAAAAGGCTTGTTTACAGAGTGCTTAGGGGCTCTCGGCAAAGAAAAATGTGCATACTCTAAAGACAAAGATAATGGTGCCATGCGACACGGGGATTTTCCGCAAGTCACATGAAGGCCACACTCATCAAAGGTTGAGCACTATGCCGAGTGTTAGAAAACAAAAGGTCGGCAAAGAGCTGACTGGCGGGGCCATGGTCAGGATTTTTTTGGGTACCTTGTGCTCGATAGTTGGAAAAGTGTTAAGAGTTTGTCGAGTGTAAGGCAGAGGACACTCGGCAAAAATCCTGCCATTAGTGTTGGATGTATACCCAATAGGCAATAAAGATTAACATCTGATTTATAATTATGCTTTGTGATTCTATGCTATAACTGTTGTGGCTCTTGAATATGAGATTCAGAGGAAAAAAAACTCACACGCACGTGCAAAACATCAACTAGAATAAAGATATACCTTAGTCTTGTCTTTAGACTAATTTGTTGATTTCTAGATGACCATGTTTTCCTGATCAAGGACATTGTTTATGTCAGAATTAATGAACAACATATTGTTGGTGAAAACAATATGGCTGGATAAACCCAAATTGTTGATATGCTAAGAGATTCCAAAGTGTATTTTTCCCTTAGTGACTATCACAGCAAAGTTATTATACAACACATACTTAGACTATGATGTTATAAAGGTTATACATTCATGGAGTGTTGCTTTGGTGCCATTGGTAATCACACCGTAAACTGGGTTATCAAGACGGTTGTTACTGGGTAATTCCAAAGGAATGTATTAATCTTGATGTTCCAAGATAGGAAATTACTCCTCTACAAAGAGGTACATACTGGGCCCATTCGGTATATATGGTATCCAATATGTTCTACACACAATGCATGATGAAGTTACATCGTGTGGTATATCAATACAGGAACGAGTAAAAAGATACTTTGCCAGTTAACGAGATTGACAAAGATATAAAGAATCAAGAATTGATTCACGGAAATATCGGAATAACTAATCTCGGGTGAAGTTCAGTATCATGAGGAATATTATTGATGTACAAGTAGCCAACAGGTTCATTAGAATGTCTTCATATAACAATAGTAGTTGACGTGGAAGTCCATGGTCCTAACATTGACTATTGATTAGATAAGTACTTGTAATTATAACTACTCGTTGTCGAACCTATAGGGGTTGCATGCTGAAGTTAGGTCTGGTTAGTTGTGTATACTGGTTTGTCTGGATAACGACACACGAGGGAGAATCATCGGAATGTTCTTTCCGCGTGATCGACATATGTTATATATATATCAGAGAGATTGATTAAACGAACATTGGATGTCCCGGAGTAATAGGAAGAGTTTCTATTACTGTCGGATTTATTCTGAGGGTTTATATACAGAGGGAATATTTTACTTGGAGATTTTTTTCGCGGACATGGTATGTCCCGGATCATATAACGTAAGGAAATATTCAGTTTAGAATTAATTAGACAAAATATAAATAAAGGAAAAATATTTGAAGCCCACGAAGAGGAGCTGCTGAGTGGAACCATGGGGCCCACAAGGCAGCCGCACCTCCGTGGAGGCGGGTGGGCATGGGGCCACATGGGGAACTTCCCCCATAGCAGAACCCTAATGGGTCTCAAGGCCCATGAAGGGGGAGGTTGGCAACTAGTGCAGGAGGGGGGGTGCGTCCCACCCCAACCCTAGGTCGGCTCGGGTGGGCCCCTTGGGGCGGCGGTGGAAGGTTTGCCCCCCCCCCCTCCCCAAGCACCCATCCCCATTTGCCTCTTATATAAACCTCCCACCCCCTCCCTTTGAACACACAAATTTCTCCCTTGGTAGAAACATAAAGATTGATTCTAGTCTAAAAGGGTTCAGGCGTCCTCTTTTTTTTTTGAGGTGTCCCCCCCCCCTCCCATTAGATTTATGTATAATTTCTCTCTTTTTTATGTGTTGAGATCGACACCTTCATATAAACCAGTAGAGGCTAAGCTTTGAAACAGCGAAACTCTACTGAACCATATATGACGGATGCGTACGAACTCTCAGATGGCTGAGACGTTGGTGTACCGACATTTGACCTATGCTCTGTTGGATCCAAAAAGCTGGACATAGGGAGTCGGCAACATTCTCTCCACTACGTTCATTTTTCCCGCTTCAGCGGTGTTGGTAGCGAATTACAGTTAGATCATGGAATTGTTATTTGCTTGTATCTTTATAGATAGATTTTGATTGTGCGTAGTTTGTGGCTATTATTTTTATTTTCCGTTATGCAACCCTGTAATTAGCTGTTCGTTCTTTGTCCCATGAACTGTTGATCTCGTGACATTGGGTGAAGCAACAACAGAAAAATCAAAATTAGAACTTGATGATAATGCATCCGGCCAAGTTTGATTCTTACTCGTGTGGTTGTCCTTCTTGTAGAACTTAGGCATGCAGCCGTGCTCTCTCTTGTGCTCTTTCTTGGGCTGGTGATGATCTTTTCGCTGATAGGTTTCCGCATCTGTTCTCGTTCTCTTGAGAAACAGGATATGAAGGTTCAAGCTATGGTCTCTTTGAAAAACTGGAGCTCTTCTTTCTCGCTGCCTTTTGTTAGCTACTGCCACCCCGATCTATATTGCTCACAATACATAGGATTCAGAGTACAATATGCTGTCTGGATACAAGCACAACGGTGCCGAATAGATGAACTAGGGTTTGTAGTTGGGTAGGGTAGATAGGATTCGCCGCCGGGTTCGGGTTCGTGATCGATCTTCGATCCCCTCTTCTCCGCTTGCGTGTCTCTATATCAGTTGTGTGCCCAGGTCTCACCAACCACTCTCGGGTTGGGCTTGCGTGTGCGGGTGCCGATGCGGCGAGTTGTCACTGGGCTGGGCTGGTCTTGGGCTGGCAGCCCAGTAGTGGTAGCAGAGGTGCTAACACCCCCACCCCTTGAAGTTCGGTTTGACCCCAAGCCGCAGCAAACGAAAACTTGGCCATCAGCTCCTCCTTGTTCTCCCACGAGTCCGGCAGAGAATCACCGGACCAACGAATCAACACCTGGTCTTGGATTCGGTTGTCTTTGTTCTTGCGTCGATGATCCAGAACTTGCACAGGAATCACAAACTGATTAGCTTCGAAAGGTAACGAAGATGATACCTGGACATCTGGTTTGAGAGCCTTGCGAAGTAGTGAAACATGGAAAACAGGGTGGATAGCAGATGTTTCTGGTAAAGCCAATCGATACGCCACCTGCCCAATGTGCTCCATAACTGGGTATGGTCCATAGTAATGGAAGGACAACTTATGACAAGCCATGCGTGCCACGGTGCTCTGAACATAAGGCTGCAACTTGATGAACACCTTGTCACCCACCTCCAATACCCGTTCAGAGCGATTTTTATCTACCTGCTGCTTCATCCTGTTGCGTGCACGCTCCATATGTAATTTGATCAAGTCAGTCATTTCCTGACGAGATGACAGCCAAGTGTTCAGTTCTGATACAGGAGTAGCACTAGCAGCTTCAATACCCTAGTGGCGTGGTTCATGACCGTAAAGCACATGGAAGGGTGATTTGCCCAGGGCACTATGGCAAGATGTGTTATACCAGTACTCGGCTAAAGGTAGCCAGGTGCTCCACTTTGAAGGGCAAGAATGAACAAAGCAATGGAGAAATGTCTCCATACATTGATTTACTCGTTCGGTCTGGCCATCAGTCTCTGGGTGGTATGATGTACTCATCCTGAGCTGCGTGTAAGTAAGCTTGAAAAGTTCCTTCCAAAAGCGACTAGTAAAAACTGGATCTCTGTCAGAAATGATAGATTCCGGCATACCATGCAAACGATAGACTTGATCCACGAAGACCGAAGCAATTTGGGAAGCTGAGAAAGGGTGAGCCAGAGGAATGAAGTGACTGAACTTTGAGAACTTATCCACAACCACCAAGATGCAATTGAAGTGTCCCGAACGAGGTAATCCTTCCACAAAATCGAGGGAAACAATCTGCCACGACTGGTCAGGAACTGGGAGTGGTTCTAATAGACCCGGGTATCGGTTGCGATCTGGTTTTGCTTGCTGACAGATGGAACAGGCTTGCACAAAGGTAGTGACAACAACCTTCATTTTAGGCCAAGCAAAGAGAGAGTGCAGACGCTGATAGGTTGCTGGTGCCCCAGAATGACCACCAATAGATGAAGCATGCCCTTGATGCATAATTGCTTGCTGAAGTTCCTTGTTGTGACCCAGCCAAATGCGATTTTTGTAACGCAAAATGCCATCACAGAAGGTAAAATGAGAGTGCAAAGAGGGGTCAGTTGCTAGATCAGTTATGATCTTGGATGTGTGTGGGTCAGATTGGTAACCATGTTTGATGTCATCAAGCCAGGCTGGCTTGCAAAAAGAGATTGCAGTGAGAGTTTCAGCAACTATGCATGGTCTCCTCGACAGTGCATCGGCTGCCCCATTGTTGGCACCTTTGCAGATTTTGTATCGCAACCCCAATAGTTTTGTGAATGCCCTCTGCTGCCAAGGTGTATGAAGCCTTTGTTCTTCTAAATGTACTAGGCTACGATGGTCTGTTTTAATGACAAACTCAGAGCTCTGCAAGTACTGCCGCCAGTGTTCCATTGCCATGATAAGGGCCATCAAATCCTTCTCATATGTGGACAATCCCTTGTTATGAGGAGCTAGAGATTTGCTCAAATATGCAATGGGGTGACCATCTTGTTGTAACACAGCTCCAATGCCATTATCACTAGCATCAGTTTCAACTACAAATGGTCGATTGAAGTTGGGAAGAGCAAGGACTGGAGCTGTGGTGAGGCTAGTCTTGAGCAATTGAAATGCTGTATCACATTCAGTTGTCCACATGAAAGGTGTGTTCTTCCTCAAAATATTGGTTAGTGGTCTTGCAATGACACCATAATGGGGAACAAATTTTCTTTAGTAACCAGTGAACCCCAGAACTTGACGCAGTTCTTTTGCATTGCCGGGAGTTGGCCATTTCTGAACCTTCCATATCTTTTCTGGTTCTGTAGATACGCCCTCAGTACTAATTACAAAGCCCAGGTAAGCCAGCTTCCCTTGAGCAAAGCTGCACTTGGATTGTTTCACATTCCATTGATCCTTGATCAGCAATTCAAAGACCTCTCTGAGATGGGTAATGTTCTCTGCCAGGGTTTTTGAATAGATGAGGATATCATCGAAAAATACAAGCGCACATCGACGCAGGACTTGTTTAAGAGTATCATTCATCGCACCATGGAAGGTTGCAGGTGCTCCGGCCAAGCCAAACGGCATCACTTTATACTCATAGTGCCCCGAATGACTATGAAATGCAGTCTTATACTCTTCTCCTTCTGCTATTCGTATCTGGTGGTAACCGGCCCTCAAATCTAATTTACTTAACCAACTAGCTCCAGCGAGTTCATCCAAAAGCTCATCAATTACTGGAATAGGAAATTTAGTTGGAACTATGAGAGCATTCAATCTTCTGTAGTCAATGCACATTCTCCACTCACCCCCTTTCTTTTTAACTAGGATTACCGGAGAGGCAAAAGAGCTTGTACTGCGTTGAATAATTCCACTCTGCAACATTTCTTCAATTTGCTTCTCAATCTCATCCTTGGTGTCCGGTGCATGTCTGTAAGCTCGGATATTGATGGGCTGTGCCCCCGGTATGAGTGGTATAGTGTGATCACAAGACCTCCGAGGCGGTAATCCGACAAGGATTGAAAATAGCTCTTTCAACTCTGCAATCACTTGCTTCACTGCCTCAGGAATCTGCTCAGGATTAAGGGAAACTGAGTCTTCTTCTGTGCATAAGAAAACCACATGCTCCACTTCATTTTGTGCAATCATTTCGTGTAACAGTAGTACTGAAACTTGTGGACAGGGGTTACTCAACGATTGATAACCTTGTAGGTAGATAGGAGACTCGCCAAACAGCAATGAAAGTTGCTTTGTAACCCAATCAATATTGGGATTATGCTTTTCTAGCCAATCCATTCCCAAGATAATATAAAAACCACCCAATGGTAAAATCTTGAATGTAGTTTTGAAGGAGTGTTGCTGTACTTGCCATGGTCAGTCAACCACTTCCTGAGTACACTGGAGTTCGACACGATTTGCTATTTTCACCCGAACTGGTTTATGCAGAGAACTAATGCCAAAGAAATTGGATACTAATTTTGCATTGATGAAGGAGCTACCCGAATCAACCAGTATAGACACTGTTGTGTTTTGAACTGTTGCAGCCAATTGCGGAAGGATCGAGGCATCATTACCATTGAATGCCTGCAACGAAATAGCTACCATTATCTCATTTGGTTCAGTTTCCAATTGTTTGAGCTCTTCCAGTTCCAATTCTGTAATTCCCATAAAGTCAATGAACTCCTCCAATACATGCATCTGAATTGTGGCCGGACAAATGTGTTCCGGGCCCCATTTTTCTCCACACTTGAAACAAAGGCCTCTAGCTCTGCGATAAGCTCACAATGTTGCCAACTGATTCTGGTCAGCAGCCTGTGGACGAGCTGCATTTGCTCGTAGAGGTCGAGTACCTTCTTGTACTCGGCGATCGGGCTTTGCTTGAGTTGCCAACAGTCGCTGCTGTTGCTGTAATGCCACTGGAGCAATGGGCTGCACAGGGCGATAAGAGGATTCAGCAAAGCATCCGTAATCTTGAGGAAATCCATCATGAACCTCCTCCTGAACTAATGCGAGTGCACAAGCAGAATCCAGATCCGGGGGTCTTTATACCATAACAGCTTCGCGTAAATCCAGTCGGAGACCGCCAATAAACCTCATCAAGAAATAGTATGGATGAATCTCATCAGAATATGCAATCAATTGGTTCATCAAATTTTCAAAAGCATCAATATACTCCTGAACACTAGCAGACTGATTGATAGCATAGAATTGTCTAATGAGTAATTGGTGCCTATCTCTACCAAAACGCACGCATAAGGTATTACATAAACTATCCCAATTGCATCCTAACAGCTTTTTCCGAACTGACTGTAACCAAACTGCCGTAGCCGGAGAGAAATTAAGGGTGGCCATGTGAACCCAATGGGATTCATGAACATTGTAGACCATGAAATATTGCTCACACAAATCCTTCCAGAGATGAGGATTTTCACCATCGAATACCGGAAACGGCATCGATGGAGGTGCTGGCGCACTGATCTGGTGGGAAACAACATGCTGGGTAGTAATAAGCTGTGTATTCGGAAGCGCGACCATACCGTTGGCCGGAGGGACCTTCGGAACCATGGTTCCGTCGGTCGCCGTCTGTGGAGATGTTGCACCGCCGTGGCCCTTGGCCCGAGGAGTGGGATTCAGCGGGTCTATAGTTGGTGGGGACTCCCACGACGCGCCGAGATCTTGTAGATCGCACGGAGACGCCTCCTCTGTGTCATGGAAGTTGTCGGTGTAGACGTGCTGCTGGAGCATGTCGACGGCAACTTGGAGGCCGTAAATCTGCTTGTCCACCTTCGGAGCCCACGAACTGAGCTCCTCCTGGACCGCGACCTTGATCTCTGCCTTCCAGTCCTTGAACAGCTCCTTCAGGTCAGCCTTGGTGATCTTCTCGTCATCCCCCATGGCTTCCGTGATGCGCGTGGCCTTTTGCTCGCGAGTCTTGATGATTGATGCCGCCAGATCGAAGGATTGTGAATTTTTTTGGCTCTGATTGGAGGCTCTGATACCACTTTGTTAGCTACTGCTACCCCGACCTATATTGCTCACAGTACATAGGATTCAGAGTACAATATGGTGTCTGGATACAAGCACAATGGTGCCGAATAGATGAACTAGGGTTTGTAGTTGGCTAGGGTAGATAGGATTTGCCGCCGGGTTCGGGTTCGTGATCGATCTTCGATCCCCTCTTCTCCGCTTGCGTGTCTCTATATCAGTTGTGTGCCCAGATCTCACCAACCACTCTCGGGTTGGGCTTGCGTGTGCGGGTGCCGACGCGGCGAGTCGTCACTGGGCTGGGCTGGTCTTGGGCTGGCAGCCCAGTAGTGGAAGCAGAGGTGCTAACACCTTTATGGGAGTAAGCTTTCAGTGAACTACAAGATCTTCAACGTCTATGTGAAGAGCTTCTTATCTCCGAGGACACTAACAACATAATTTAGTTTGTAGTAGAACTTCTATCACCTCCGCAGACTTCTATCGATACATGTTCCAATGCTTGCCCAATGACAAAACTCTTTCCTAAGTTTGGAAATCCCGCTGTCATCCTAAACTCGATGTATTATGCTGGCTATTGATTAACGACCGTCTAAACACCAAAGACATGATGAACAGTAAGCATTGGCAGGTGGATGGTGGATCTTTTTTTTTACAAATGGGGAGAAGCCCCAGCCTCTCCATCAAGCGATGCACACATCTTTTTATTGCATAGTTTCATGTATCTCAAGTTTACAAATCACAGATCAAAAAAGTTTGATACATGTATCAACAGACGAAAAAAGAACAACATAAAGCAACTAGGCATCCCTAATGCGATTAATATGTTGCAACGAAGCTCGGCTGAAGATATCCTAGGTAATCGCCAATAGCTGGGTACACCCAATAGCCATAATGTTCCGCTGATCCGTAGGTAGCAGGAATGCCCAAAGCTGAATTCCTGGGATACTATCGGTCTCTCCTGGAATTTCTCTAAAAACATTAAGCTCCAGAATTACAATCAATGCAAATTTATTTAGTGGCAATATTTTTTGGGACATTTTTGCTTCATCAGCGTTGATACTTGGATGCAGCGCAACGATCTTATCTTCAATGGTTTATCACCCTCTTTGGACAATTGGATGAGACATACCCGTCAACATCTCTTACTACATCAATTTAAGATCCTCTCTGTTTTTGGCCGGGTCATAGTGTTTTGATTTTTTAGAGGCCTTTTTGTAATGACTCTTTTTTCTTATTTGTGGAAATTCCCTATAGAAAACCCTGAAATTGACTTTTTTTGGAAGACTTTGCTCTCTAGAAAAATATAGGAGGGTTCTCGGGGGGGGGGGGGGGGATTCACGCAAATACGAAACAAATATTTCAACTTTTATTTAATTCAAACTAGTTCCAAATTTGAAAATATCATATTAACTTTATTTTGAGCATAACAAATTTCAAAGTGAGGTTTTGATTTTGCAGAAGTATTTTTTAAGTCCAGATAATTGGGCAGTTACACACAAAACTTCCCGAGAATCTGGCTCTGGACCTAAGAGCATATGCACCTGCGGCACCCAAAGCATCCTCAAAAGCCTATTGGAGTGCTAGACAGAAAATATCGCCCCACCGGCACCACCTAACGATCCGGATCGACCCAAAATCTGTCTGGCACTCTCGAGCAGCCCCCAACTTTTGAGGCCCCTCGGGGGTGTCAGACAGTGCCTGGACAAGCCATCCGACAGGAGGATCCCACAAGTTAGTGACACGCGGGAGGCAGAATGGCCGTTCAAGAAAAATAATGACCTCGCCAGTTTCCGAGACGGCTCCGCGGCTTGTCCATGCATTGCTATGTTGCGTGTCAATGTGTTATCGACATTGATGCCGATCGTGCCTCGACTGCTTCGTCTGCCAACTGCCCCCACTTTATAGCCCCGGCGCCCCGCTCGCATACGGCCACCACCAGACACCCCTCCCCCTGATGGGGCACAAGGATAAGGCCCGGGCTCGAACGCCGCCGACGAGGTCTACCGCGGCCACAGCCTCGTCACGGACGAGGCGTGGCTATTCGAGCAGTACGATCTTTACATGTCGGTGGACTATCGCCTGCCCAACAAGTGGCAATTGAGTCCCGCTGGCTGCGCCGTCACACTGCTGCCCAATGGCCGTGAATTAGCCTACGCATTCTAGAGCGGTGAGACAGGATGACGGCGGTGCAGCGGCGCCACCCCGACAACGCCGCCACCAACTATGCCTCATGTTTCAACCGCTTCAGCCAGGAGAGGGACTTGGCCCTCGACCGTTGGGACGACACGGAGTGCTACATAATGGAGCGTCGCAAGGAGTGGTGGCGCGCTGCACGCTAGAGGAGGAAACGGGGGGTGAAGCAGCGTGCTGCCGCCGTCAAGGAGGAACCCCAGCCGCTCGAGCCCAAGGAAGACATCCCCCAAGGATGGCGTGTTCCATCTCCTCTGTGAGACACCGTCGGTAATGGAGACACAACCGGCTTCATCATAGCTCTCCTCTGGTCAACCGGCGACCCCGTGTCGCCGCCGCGACACCCATTCAACCAAGAAGACTGACTGGGCTACTACCTGGCGATGCACGGGTCGCTGGAGCAACAGCCTACTGTGCCACTTCGGCCGTGAACTGATACGTCCAAAACGTATCTATAATTTTTGATGCTCCATGCTTATTATATGTTGATTGCCACATGTTTTAATTGCACTTTATATCACTTTTATGCATTTTCTGGGACTAACCTATTAATAAGATGCCACAGTGTCAGTTCCTGTTTTCTGTTGTCTTTTTGTTTCAGAAAAACTCTTCTGGAAATATTCTCGGAAAAGGACACCAATTTAACTGATTTATTTCTGGACTGGGATGAAGCACCTGCCCGAAGGAGAAGCCCAGGAGGCAACCCTAGGAGGGAGGCAGGCCCACGGCGCGGCCAAGGGTGGGCCCGTGCCGCCAGCCCGCCTAGCCCCCTGGCTGTCCTCTGAAGCCGCCCTTTCGCCTATAAATCACATCTATTCGGAAAACCCTAAGTACCCGAGCAAATAACCACGAAAAGTTCCGATGACGTCGTCATCGTCAACCCTAGTTCGGGAGGGTTTCTGCAATTCTTTCCGGCACCCTGCCGGAGGTGAAATCATCACCGGAGGGCTCTACATCACCATGCCTGCCTCCGGAGTGATGCGTGAGTAGTTCTTCACGGGACTACGGGTCCATAACAATAGCTAGTTGGTAGTCTCTCCACCTTGTGCTATCATGTTTAGATCTTGTGAGCTGCCTAACATGATCAAGATCATCTTTATGTAATGCTATATGTCGTGTTTGCTGGGATCCGATGAATTGTGAAGTTATGATCAAGTTTGTTCATCTATTTATATCATGTTTCATCTATGTTCCTACATGCTCTCCGTTGTTAGTAGATGCTTTGGCCAAGTAGATGCTAATGACTGCAAGAGGGGGTATTTATGCTAGATAGTGGGTTCATGCCTCTATGTGCCTGGGCTCGAATGACAGAAACGACTAAGGCTGTAGATGTGATGTTGCCACTAGGGAGAAAACAACTTTGCTATGCTTATGGGTTCGCTTATCTGTCATATGCATTGTTTACATTACACACTTCGCTTAATGTTATTTGTTGCTTGCAATTTAATACTCGCGGGAGACACGGAAGTTATCTCGGGTGTGGATTATTAGTCATAGATGCAGCTAGTAAGCGGTCTATGTATATTGATGTAATGCCTAATAGATCTAACAATGAACATGTTCTTATCATATATTGCATTGTCATGTGTTTGCACTTTGTCAATTGCCCAGTTGTAATTTGTTTACGCAACATGTATGCATATTTATCTGTCTTATGGAGAGACACCACTAGTGAACTATGAACTCCGGTCCTTTATTCCACACTGATACAAACACCGTTTTCACCACGCTCTACACTTGTTTCCTCGCTGTTCCTTTTTGTACTCATTTTCATATTCCACACCATACGTTTAATCCTTTGTATTCAGCAAGCCGGGGAGATTGACAACCTTCCTGTTTCGTTGGGGCAAAGTAGTTTGATTGTGTTGTGTGCAGGTCCACGTCAGTAATCGTAAACGGCGCCACTGACACCGTGTTGAAGCTTTTCCAATTCCTACTGGATCTGACAACCTTGATTTTGTAATCAAGGGAAAACTTGCTGCTGAACTACATCATACCTTCCTCTTGTGGTCTCCCAACGAACGTGTCTTTCCACGTCATCACGCACATTTTCTGGCACCGTTGTCGGGGAATTGGAAGCTACAGCAAGGGGAGTTTCACATCACCAATCTCTTTACTTTGGTTTTGTCTTGCTTAGTTTATTTTTATTTTATCTTATTTGCTTTTAAAATCAAAAATCACAAAAAATTTAAAATTCAGCTTTTTGCTTATTTCGGTTTATCAAGTTTATATCTCATGTTTTGCCATCGTGCTTTTGCCTGAGTTTGTCATGAAGGATATAAAAGTAGGAAGTGGTTCTATCATTGGAAGAAATAATATTGAGGAATTCTTAAATCATGTGAGCATGCTTAATGATTTTGAGGATAAATCTTTGGTAGAACTTGCTCATAATTATAAAATTGCTATAGCTTCTTTGGTGCATATGTTTGAAGCCAGGTTTGTAAACCTTAAACCTATATTACAACAAATGTTTCTTAAACTTGATAGCATGTAAAACGGAGAGAAAAAGGATTTTGTTTTAGAAACCATGCTTAAAGAGTTTGAAGATGTTGATATGGAAGCTAGAAAGATATTTGTTCACTATAAGATGCTTGGTTGTTATATTGATGTCAAGAGTACTTTAGAAACTTTGGAAAGTGATACCATGAAATATTCTAGGAGAACTGAATATAAGGGGGAAATTAAAACTCCCATTCCATTTAAACTTATGGGGATACATGAAGCCATAGAAAAGAATTTTGATTGGATCGTCCCTGAAAACCCTTTTGATGAGAACAGTAAGCCTAAGAGAAGTGAGATGGGAGAATCTGAAACTTATATAGATAGCATACAATGCCTTACTGAAAAGTGTTCTAACCTCTCTTTGGGAACTACTCTTGATAATACTTGATCTTTTTGCTACTGTGCCTAGCTGAAAGACGTTAAAGAAAAACGCTTTTGGGAGACAACCCAATTTTATTTCCTGTTATTTTAGTTTTCTTGAGTCAAGGATGTTGCTTACTTCTGTAACAACTCCTTTGTATCTTTTATTTTCGTTTTTGTTGTGCCAAGAAAAGGCTCTATTGCAAGAAAGTGTTAAAGTTTTGTTTACTGTCCAGAAACAGATTTCTGCCTCACGGTAAAATTCGTGAAAAATCACGGATCATATTTTAATCTGCCAAATTTTGAGCGAAGCCTAAGCTTTATACCTATCTTTCGTTAACAGTTTTCTGATTTGAGCATCGGAAGTGCCTCGAAAAAATTCATCTTTACGGACTGTTCTGTTTTAACAGATTATGTTTTTGTTTTGCATTGTCTCTTTTGCAAGTATAGATTTACGTTCTTCGGGGGAGACCAGGATCTTGCTTAGTAACAGTAGCTAATGTTTAAATAAAATTATGCAATGTGTCTTTACAGAACCAAGTGAGCTTATGTTTTGATGCACTAACCCCTCTAATGAAGTTTGCAAGTTGTCTTTGTGTGAAGGAAGTTTTCAAGTATTAAGAGAGGAGGATGATATA
>CAMZMU010000128.1:6556017-6686019 GCA_947311845.1 Poa pratensis | reverse complement strand
CTTGCAGGTAGCTGCTGAAGGCTATCACATCTACGGCATCAAGATGTTTTCTGGCGCCGTTGCCGGGAATCGTAGCTGAGAGATTTATCCAAGGGTGTGCATCATCGCATTCATCTCACAACGAAGAAACATCACCAACTTTGCTAACACTCTAAGCTTGGGAGGTTGCAACCTACGTTGAGCACCATCTTATCCATCTTTACTTACAAAGCAATTTATTTGTTTTGTTTGTGTCATTGCATTGTCTTGCATTTGTAATTCGTTTGCACTTGTGAGAACACATTTTATTTTCAGTTTTTGCATATCAAAATTAAAAATACCAAAAAAAAACTTGCTAAAATGGAGAAAGAACCTTTTGCCATTGATACGTCTCCAACGTAATCTATAATTTCTTTTGTTCCATGCTAGTTTTATGCCAATAGCTACATGTTTTATTCACACTTTATATCATTTTTATATGCATTTTTCTGGGACTAACCTATTAACAAGATGCCACAGTGCCAGTTCCTATTTTCTGCTGTTTTTGGTTTCAGAAAAGTTGTTCTGCAAATATTCTCGGAATTGGACGGAACAAAAGCCGAAGTCCCTATTTTTCCCACACGTACACGGAGTCCGAAGGAGAGACGAAGGGGGGCCGTGGGCCGCTCCTCACCATATGGTGGCGCGGCCCCACCTTCTGCCGTGCCGCCACGTGGTGAGGAGGCCTCGGGCCTCCACCGACGTCGCCCCTTCGCCTATATATTGCCCCAGACGCAAAAACCCTAAAACAACTAGTCATATTCTAGAAAGGGTTCCGCAGCGCCGCCGCCATCGACGACAAGTTTCGGGGGACAGAAGTCTCGTTCCGTACCTTGCCGGGATATGGAATTGCCCCCGGAGCCATCTCCATCGACTCCATCGCCATCTTCATCGCCGCTGCTGACTCCCATGATGAGGAGGGAGTAGTTCTCCCCCGAGGCTAAGGCTCTACCGGTAGCTATGTGGTTCATCTCTCTCTCCCATGGTGTGATCTTTATGTGATCATGAGCTTTGTAATCTAGTTGAATATGTAGATGTTACTCTTTGTCAATTATGCCACTCTAGAGGTTACTTTAATATGAACTCCGGTACTCTCCACGGTGTAAAGGTGACAGTGTGTGCACTGTGTGTGATACCTTTATGATGTTGTGGCGCTTGTTTACTCCGGCTTGAGGTGTGCTTTTGCAGCCCTACACAATGAATGGTGTTTATTATCAACAAGAGAGTGTTTGAGAGTAGTACTTATTTATTCAATTATGAGATCATTGTTGAGAGTGTCCACTAGTGAAAGTATGATCCCTAGGCCTTGTTTCAAAGCATTGAAACACCGTTTACGACAAGTTCTGCTACATGTTGCTTGCTGCCATTTTTATTTCAGATTGCAATTACTACTTACAATCATCCATATTACTTGTATTTCACTATCTCTTCGCCGAACTAGTGCACCTATACATCTGACAAGTGTATTAGGTGTGTTGGGGACACAAGAGACTCTTTGTATCTTAATTGCAGGGTTGCTTGAGAGGGATATCTTTGACCTCTACCTCCCTGAGTTCGATAAACCTTGGGTGATTCACTTAAGGGAAACTTGCTGCTGTTCTACAAACCTCTGCTCTTGGAGGCCCAACACTGTCTACAGGAATAGAAGTGTGCGTTGACATCAGCCATTTAGTGTTAAGAACTTTCCCCAAGATATGAATATCCCTGTTGATAAATGTGTGTGATCCTAATATCATGAAAATGATTTATGAACACCGTTTTTATGGGAAACCGAAAGAAGATCCTATATCTCATCTTAAGAAGTTTGATGAAAGGTGCAAAATGTTAAACTTGAGCCATGCTAATGTTAAAATTAAGCTTTTTCCTTACTCTCCTAGGTGGAAAAGCTTAGATTGGATATTAAGATGGCCACCTGGAAATTTTAGCACTTGGTTTAATTTAAAAGCTGCTTTTATTGAAAGATTTTGTTCCATTGAAAAATTTGTAACCTAAGACAAGTACTTATCACCTTTAAACAAGAAGAGGATGAACCTCTAGTGAAAACATGGGAAAGGTTTAGAGGCATAGCTTTTGGAATGGAACATGGTCTTAGAGATTGGATGCTCATGCATGTGTTTTATAGAGGTTTGACTGAAACCTCTAAGGCTTTTTTGGATAATGAATGTGAGGGTTCTTTATGAATACTGCTGCTAATGATACTCACTATTTACTTGATGGCTTGCTTTTGGAAGTGAGAATTAAAGAAAGTTTAGAAAAAGCCCAAGTACCTGAAGATGTCTTTGATGACGTTATGAAATATTCAACCTATACAATAGGGAAAAGAAAGTTGAGGAAGTTAAAATGCTTAATGAAGTCAAGGATCCTTTGCTTGACTTAGAAAATTGTAGCTTGCATGAATTAATATCTATCTTACAAAAATTTGCAAGTGATCCTTCCATCAACACTAACCAAGCAGGTTTTGGTTCTTATATTGCTAATCATGTCTTGAAAGAAAAGATTGCTAGGTACAACCAAGAGGCTATGATACCACCTAAGCTTGGGGATATGTGGATACCTAAGGTACTAGTAACTATTGGAAAAGAGACACACCATGCCATACTTGATCTAGGATCTAGTGTCTCTGTTTTATCTAAAGAACTATATGAAGTGCTTGAATTGAAAAATCTTGAAAAATGCTCTATTGAACTAGCACTTGCTGATGACTCTATTAAACATGCTTTGGGAAAAGTAAGTGATGTTATGGTAGAGTTACATATGACTTTTGTGCCTGTGGATTTTCTAATCATGGACATGGGGAATAAAACCTCTAGTCCTATTATTCTTGGAAGACCTTTTCTTCGTACCACAGGTGCTATCATTGATTCAAAGGAAGGGAATGTAAAGTTTCAGTTTCCACACAAGAAGTGCATGGAACACTTTCCAAGGAAGAGGGAACCACAAAGTTCAAGCTCCCTCATGAGCTTCGTCCACAATAAAACAACAAGTAAGAAGCCTAGCTATATGGCTATAAAGAAAGCGCTTTGCGGGAGGCAACCCGGTTATTTTTTGTGTGATTTTTCTTTGTGTCCTCTTGCTGTAACAAGAGATTTTGTTTTTAGTTCTGGAGTTTTTAATAAAGTGCCAAGTTTTACCCTTTTTGGTTTGAAAAAGTTGCTTATAGCGTTCGGAGATTTTATTCCTGCACGAGTCAGTGCACGGTATGATTTTTAATTCTTATTCTGTAACTCCGAATGAGCTCATATTTGAACTGTAGTTGCAACTTTTCATCCTCTGTATGCATGAATTTTTTGGAATTTTTCGAGAAAGTTTGGTAGGGTAGAAAAATACGTTTTGCTGCTGCTGTTTTTCTGGACAGATTCTGTCCCATTTTGTTTGATGCATGCTTTGAGCTTTTAAGTTGAATCTTTTTGATCCAATTGAGTTTATGAGTAGGCATACAACATTATACACTTTCTGGACATTCATATGAATTTTTGTTCAAGGATTATATGCAGCAAGGAACCTATTTGTTTATCACTATTAATGCACCCCACAGAAAAGAGATGGGAGAAACGGTGTTTTGAAGTTTTTTCACAGGGATTGGAGGAGATGCACCAAGAGCTATCCAAGGATGGTGAAGACCATAAGCTTGGGGATGTGAAGACAACCCCGCTGGACCTACACACTCTCGGTTTGCACACGTCCAACTTCTGTTTTTCGATCGAAACACTTTATCGCATAAACTTGGAGCGTCGTTTTTTGTTTTTGTTTGAGTCTTGAGAGACCACCACACTATCAATTATATATGAGAGAGCTACTGGAAATATGGGTTGAAATATGTTGGATGCTTTTATAAGATTGGGAAAAGGGATGTTTGACTTGATTTTTAATGATACATATAGTTGCATGATTCATGAGCTTGTTTATGAGTAATAGTTTGCAAATTCTTTTTGTAGAGCTATCACTTATTCATGTTTTGGTGCTGATTGTTATTTACTTGGTTTAACATGGATTAGTTAGTTCTATGGACACTCATGCATGCATCTAGATGGTCAACTTTCTCCCTTTTGCTAGCCCAAAAACTCCAACAAGCAAAAACTTGTTTCCAACACCTTCAACCAAAGTTATTCCAGTGAGTCCACCATATCTACCTATTGGCTTTATGCTATTCCGAGTATGTTTAACATGTTGTTTGTGTTATCTTACCTCTGAATGAAAATGTTTATGTTATTGATTGCAATGGAAAAAATTGGTTATATAGCTCTCACGAACTTGATGCACAATGTTCTTTTATTGCATAATAAAACTTGACCCATTGTGATTAAGATTATGATGTAGTGGCTTGATAATGTTTTGGGTTGGAAGTTAGCCCATATGTGCTGTCACATGGCAAGCTTTCAACACGCTCTTCATCTCATTTAGTTGATATCATGTGCTTTTGTCTATGGATGCTTATCATGTTGAAATAAATGTGGAAATGAGTTTAAATGAGTTTGTGTAAATGGTTAGAGAGACGCCTGGGCCGCTAATCTAAGCCATGCATCATTCATGGTGGAAATTTACTTACATACTATGGTGAACCTTCTGTGATACACCTTGCAATAAAAAACTATTCCAAATGGTAAATAAAAAGGGTGTTGAGATTGTTCATTTTGTTTGTTTGTCTTGTCATTTTGATATGGGCTTGTTCCATATCTTGGGACAAGAGGTACCCCAGTTGACGCTCTTGATGATACTATTATGCTTACAATGATATTTAATTGAACTTGCTTTGTTTCCCAAGTTGAGTAACACATGGTGTAGTACTTGTATTCAAGGGGCATGAGACATTCAACCCATTCTTTATCAAGCACACTACTCATATTTGCTTTCACTTTAACCTTAATCATTCAAGATGCTATGATAGGGGCAATGAGAGCTTGACACCAATGAATACCTTATTGCAATCATTAACTTAAGTAGAAGAGTTTGGAAGTTGGATGAAACTTATGCATGCTTTACCTCTACTCACATATACATCTTTCCAAAGTGTACACCTATCATATTCAGATTTTCATCTACACTCTATGACCATTGTAGGATGTTCTACTTATCATTATGCATACATGTGTTCCATATTACTTGCTACTATGTTACACTTTGTGAACTATCAATGAACATCCTTGTCTTGAATACTTGATATCACTTCATAAACTATTTGCATATTGCTACTCCTTTGAAGAATGAATCATTTGACTATATGTAGCAATAGTAATCATCTTTGATATCCATTGTTAAGTATTAAATTGCAAAGTCCATGTTAGTTTTATCATCTTCATACTCGAGGACGAGCATGGATTAAGCTTGGGGATGTTGATGCATGTAAAATGCATACATGAACTTTGCACTTTAATTGCTTATATTCCAATCATATTTGCATCATATAAGGGTTATATCAATGTTTTATATGATTTTGGGAATATTCATTTATTTCCTATTTTTATGGAATTAACCCTGCACAGGCAGAAAACCCGTTTTTATTTTAATGTTTCAGGGACCCAAACGTCAACGAAATCACCTGGAAATTTACGGGCGTCAATATTTGGAAGGAAGAAGACCTACGGAAGGAAGCGAGCAAACGGAGGCCCGAGGGCCAAACGAGTGGCCCAGGCCAACTGTGGCCGCGTGGGACCCACCCTTTGGCCTCGTGGCTCCGTTGCCGTCGATCTTTCTCCACCGACATGTCTTGACCTAAAAACGCCTATAAAAAAGGTCCCCCGACGTTCTCTGGAAGGAGCGCCGCACAAACACAGAAACACCGAAACGGAGATCAGGAGCTGCAGATTGGAGGGGGAAAACTCCGGCGGGGCGCTGCCGGCGTGGTCTCCATCTTCTCCATCGACTTCTCCACCGTCTCCATGATGAAGAGGGAGTAGTCCACCTCTGGACTATGGGTTTGTGGAAGTAACTTATGTATCTCTCCTCTCTTGAGCTTCACTAATTAGCACCGTATGAGCTGCTGAACATGATTACGGTCACCGTTGTAATACCTTTGTGGTGGATCTTTATGAGTTAATATATGTTTGAGATTGCAATGTTTGTTTCAGTTATGAGTATAGATGCATATTATGTACCCCGTTCTTGTCTACTTGTTTTGATCAAGCATGTTTATGAGAGCGTGTGTGGGGGAACGTGTGCATTAGTTGGAGTAACGGGGGGTGGCTAGTGCAGTGAACGTGAGAGAAAGTTCTGCGATCCACTTTGGTATCTTTACCTTACTTTGTTACCTCACTAGGGATAAACTAAAATACCATGCTACCGGGGATGTGGGCGTGACCATTGCCACTACTCCATGACTAGATCTAGCATGTTCTTATTTTCACTTCATGTCATGATACTTAATGCTATACTCTGAGTTATCTTAATTACTGAGGTGTTATGATTTAGTTCGCATCTTGGTGGAGTATAAGAGAGGTTAATAACCAAAAGATCTCTATGTTAGGACGTGATGCCCATATATCTAAGTAACTTGTTATCAAACCCTGTGTTGCAATCTCATATGTTAACTTGTGTGTTCCATTGTCTACCACTTTATAAAGAGAGAGTGCATTTGTGAAACCATGAACCCCAGTCCATTTTTAATCATAAGAAACACCTTTCCAACACCATATACCACTTTTCTATTTTCAGCCATCATTAAATCCGAAAATACAAAAATACTTTTCATCTTGCATACATCATTCAAAAACCCAAAAATATCATTTATCATTGCATCCACCATCATTGCATATTTATTTCTTGTTTGCATTGCATAACTATCCTGATATCATTCTTACACCTTGTGCTTGACAACCACAGGGAGGTTGAGGACCAAAACATCTAACCTTGTTTTGTAGGTAATTGATGACCCACAAGTATAGGGGGTCGCAACAGTCTTCGAGGGAAGTAAAACCCAAATTTATTGATTCAACACAAGTGGAGCCAAAGAATATTTGTAAGCCTTGACAGCGGAGTTGTCAATTCAGCTGCACCTGGAAATAGACTTGCTCGCAATAGTTTATCAGTAGCAACAGTTTTATAGCAGTAGCAGTAGTGAAATATCAGCAGCAGTGTAATAAAGACAGCAGTAGTGATTATAGTAAACAGCAGGATTAAAATACTGTAGGCATAGGGATGGATGAACGGGCGCTGCATGGATAAGATAATTCATGTAATAATCAAGACAAGGCATTTGCAGATAAATAATAAAACAACATCCAAGTACTAAGTAACCATAGGCATGTGTTCCGTATATAGTCGTATGTGCTCGCAATGAGAAACTTGCACAACATCTTCTTTCCTATCAGCCCGTTGCAGCGGGGCCTCTAGGGAAACTACTGGTAATTAAGGTACTCCTGTTAATAGAGTACCAGAGCAAAGCATTAACACTCCGTGAACACATGTGATCCTCACATCACAGCCATCCCCTCCGGTTATCCCAATTTCTGTCACTTTGGGGCCTCGGGTTCCGGACAACAATATGTGTAAACAACTTGCAGGTAAGATCATAAAACAATGAATATCATCATGAATCAATAACATGTTCAGATCTGAAATCATGGCACTCGGGCCCTAGTGACAAGCATTAAGCATAACAAGTTGCAACAATGTCATAAAAGTACTAACAACGGATACTAGGCACCATGCCCTAACAATCTTACAGCTATTACATGAACAATCTCATCCAATCCCTACCATCCCCTTCAGCCTACAGCGGGGATTTACTCACACATGGATGGGGGAAACATGGATGGTCGATGGAGAGGCGTCGGTGGCGATGATGGCGATGATCTCCTCCAATTCCCCGTCCCGGCAAGTGCCAGAACGGAGTTTCTGGTCCCGAAATAGGGTTTTCGATGGCGGCGGAGTTCTGGAAGTCTTCTGGAAATATGGTCGAACCCCCCGGGTGTTTTTAGGTCAAGTCCTTTAAGTAGCCGAAAGGGGGACACGAGGGCGTGGCCGAGGTGGCCTCCCCATGCCACGGCGTGGCCCAGGGCCCACCGCGCCGCCACATGGGGTGGGCGCCTCGTGGCCCGCCTCCGTCTCGTCTTCTGGCTCCGTGGGTCTTCTGGTAAAATAGGACCTTTGCAATTATTTCCACGGATTTTCCTGAA
This sequence comes from Poa pratensis, assembly GCA_947311845.1. Classification (NCBI taxonomy): domain Eukaryota; kingdom Viridiplantae; phylum Streptophyta; class Magnoliopsida; order Poales; family Poaceae; genus Poa; species Poa pratensis. Next base: position 6,677,890 of record CAMZMU010000128.1, on the reverse strand, counting down.
AGTTGACTTTCAGCACAAAAATAAGACACCAGGGCATTCTGCTGAAAACAGCGTTAGTCCGTGTTAGTTGTATTCGAAACACACAAATTAGAGGTAAAACAACAGCAAAAGTGTTCGGGAAAGTAGATACGTTTTGGACGTATCAACTCCCCCCAAGCTTAGCTTATTGCTTGTCCTCAAGCAATTCAGTTAACAACTGAGTGCGATAAAAGAACTTTCACGAACATATTTGCTCATATGATGTAAGTATTCTCATTATATGGACAAGTACTTAGGCAATTCATAATAAGATACATGCAAATAATGTCATCTAACAGCTATGTCAATCATGAAAAGATACCAACATACCATAATAAAGCAACATGAAACATATCTATCAGCAGGATTGCAATGCTCATAAAAAGATATGATAAGGTGGTATCTCGCTTGCCCGTATTTGTACAGCAAAACATAAATGCCCAGGCACCTCTGAGTTCATGGGAAGACTTGAAGTAAAGATTATCAAAGATAAAAGCATCAAAGTTATACACGTTAATCATATTCTGGGACAAACATATTACACTAAGAATGACAGTTATGCTCTCAAGAAGTGCTCAAAGAAAGGATGGGACTCAACATAAAAGTAAAAGATTGGCCCTTCGCAGAGGGAAGCAGGGATCAACATGTGCTAGAGCTTTTTTTTTTTAAAACAGAAGTAAAATTGTTTTGAGAGGTGTTTGTTGTTGTCAACGAATGGTAGTGGGCACTCTAACCCCTTGTCAACCAGACTTTCAAGAGCGGCTCCCATAAAGGACGTTATTTCTACCCAAGGGTAGATCATCCCTTTTCTCTTTTGTTTACACATGCAGTTAAAAACTGGTATCATTGCTTGACTGATTAGATCAGGGCAAAAATGTGAAGAGAATTAAGCGGTTAAAGTTGTAATTAATTGGGACTGGGCACCCCTTTGCCAGCTCTTTTTGCAAAATTATTGGATAAGCGGATGTATATGCCACTAGTCCATTGGTGAAAGTCTGTCAGGAGTAAATGACAAGGTTGAAAGATAAAACACCACATACTTCCTCATGAGCTATAAAACATTGACACAAATTGAGAAGTACTTGAAGGTTTTAAAGGTAGCACATGAAAATTTACTTGAATGGTTTGAAATGCCATGCATAGGTATTTATGGTGGACACTTTGGAATAACTTGGTTTTCAGGGATTTGGAAGCACGAGTAGCATTCCCGCTCAGTACAAGTGAAGGCTAGCAATAGACTGGGAAGCGACAATCAAGAGAGCAATAACCGTCATAATCATGCTTGCGACAGAATAAAATTAACGGAGGCATAAAAGTGATACAAGAACTCTGAAGTAAAGTAAATCATCGAGGCTTAATTGACTTTTTGTTTTTCAGTCATATGCATGCGTGAGCATGTGCCAAGTCAATTCAAATGATCATTCAGAGGAGGATACCACAATGTCATACCTATCTATGAATAGAACAATACAAGCAAATATTTATGACATGCTACTCATTATTAATAAATTGGAACTAATCATAAGAGAACATGAACTACTAGACTTTCATTAAATGACATATACCTCACATGAACCAACTAAGCATGCTCACATGGATGAGTATATGTACAAAAATGAAAACAAATAGAGTTCATACCAGCCTCTCACCACAGTCGAGTTGTCGTAGATCGTCATTATTGCCTTTCACTTGTGTGGCTTGAATAATATGAAATGAAAACCAAGCTCCAACCACCGGAGACCGCTGAACTCCATAATAAACTTTACAAAACCGAAGAAGAACAACAAATATTTTTGGTGTTTTCGAATTTGAAACAAGAACAAAGAAAACAAGCAAACAAAGCAAAATATTTTTGGATTTTTGAATATCAAACCGAATTAAAACTAAGCAAACTAATACTAAATACTAAAAAATAAATAGAGAGAAACAACAGAAATATTTTTGGTCTTTTTGTGTTTTGGAAACAGAAATAAACAACAACAACAAAAAGAAAGAAAGAAAATCGAAACATGGATATACAAAGTACCGACATGATATGATATGTAAATGAGTGTGATGTCGGTGTACCTCCCCCCAAGCTTAGGCTTTTGGCCTAAGTGGAGATCAACCCCAGCGAGGGTGAGGGTTCCACGCCGGTGGATCATACATCGTGATCGTAGTCAGCCCCTGTAAGAAGAAGAAGCTGAAGGCTCCACATGCCCAGAATACTGTGTGAAGAGCTGCTGCGTCGGATGACAGGTCGAGGGGTCCTCGGCCTCCTCCATGCCGTCCCCTGCATGGTGGCCGTACTTCTCTATGTATGCATCAAGTTCATCTTCTGTGACCGACCAACTCCTCCTGGAATCAAGGTTAAACAAAACAGGTGCAGGCAATCCAACTAGCCTTTCAGACTTAATTACTCTCCACTTTTTCTTGAAAAGGTTATTCATAGGATAGGTTATTCAGTCAGACCAATTAGAAACAAATTATGTTTAATCATGGAAGCAATATCAAGTTTCTCTATAGAGAGCTGAAATCAAGAGGTGAGGTCTACACATGCATGGCTAGCAAACGAGAGGCAATCAGACCCCACAAATCCCTCCTTTATCACGGTTAGTAGCAAGTCTAAAAGCTATCAAAGCACCCAATTATAAGTTCTATCATTGCAATGCAGCAGCTAAAAAGACCAAGTCATGGATAGATAACTTATTTGCATTCTTCCTAGCAAGAACGCACTTGGTGATAAAGTAAGCAAAATACGAATAGATGGGAGTTGAATACTTCGAATTTTACCACTCTCATCTGAGAAACTTCTCCCTTGACAGATTCCTTGTATAGGTCCAAGAGTGGGATGGCAGCCCCCTTATCTTCCTCGTGATCCCCACTGTGGCACTTTAATGGCTGTACAAAAATCATCAAAGGGCAAGTTGACAGTTTTATTGTAAATTTTATATCGAACCATGGGGTTAGGTAGGGACCAATGAACTCAAAATCCTGCACCACTGACATGGTTAGTTTAGCATATTGATAAGGTTCACCAACAACAAAATCTCCTAACCCTGCATTAGAGATTAGAGTTTGAACATCCTGCAGAATTCCTGCACTTTTCATGAATTCGGTGCATGGGTAGTAGAGGGAATACACCCTCTTCACGGTGGACTCTCATGACTTCATGCACTCCAATTCATGTTGGTTGAGTTGGTGTTCATTCCCTCCATTCTCTGAAATTTTTAACAAACATTATAAAAGTTGATTTTGAGACATAAAATGAGGGGAACTACTATAGGAACTTGGTAGAGTACTAAACATGCATCAAAACTAATTTTTACAACTTAGAACAAGCATGCAAACTCACTTAACAAGTCACCTACAGTAGCAAAATACTCAAGATATACTCAACTAAACAAAATTCTATTGGATATTCGGAGGAGTCACATACCGGAGAACAAATGCCCCAAATCTCAGCAGCAAAGATGGGCTGAGCAAGGAGATCGAAAATCACGAGCAAGAACAAAGAAACTCGGGTTTGAACAATGGGGTGTTTTTTCGTGAGAGAGAGTGAGTGGTAGGTGGATGAGTGAGTGGAGGGCCAGGTGGGGCCCTCCCCACAGGTGGCGCGCCCCCCCTGGCCGCGCCGGCAGGTGGGGGCAGCCCTGGGGTGCCCCACTGGTCAGCCCAGGCACTCCCAGGTTGCATTTTGAAAAATAGACCAGTGGTATAATTTTTGTAAATTTTTGAAAACTTTTAAAACGCACATTTTCTGGGTGTTAAAGCAATAGTTTCAGGGCAGAAAAAGGTTTTCAAAATTTAAACAACTAAACTTCTTGCAAAACAAGTAATATACAGAAATAAAACAAGTGTGGAGAAAGAAATGTTGTTTAGCTCCTCCATGCATTTAAAATGTATTTGTTAACAAGGTTGATCAAGTCTTGCCACCAAATAAATTTTATATGACATAAGAAGAATTAAACCTCAAATCAATCATGTTACCTTATATTGTATTGATATGGATCCAATCATAATATTTTGATATCCCTCTTTATGCTCATATATAGGACAATCAATACTTCCCACTTTGATAGTTCTCAAATTAGAAATTGTATTAACTCCAAACACTTTATCAATCTTCTTGGGAAATAAACAGTATGCTCTTTGTCATCAACATTAAAGTTACTTTTCCTTTATTGCAATCAATAACAGCCCCTGCAGTATTAAGAAAAGGTTCCAAGAATAATAGACATATTATCATCTTCAGGCATTTCCAACACAACAAAATCAGTTAATATCAAGCAATTATTAGCAACTTGAACAGGAACATCCTCACATATACCAACAGGAACAGCAGTAGATTTATCAGCCATTTGCAAAGATATATCAGTTGGTATCAATTTATCCAAATAAAGTCTCTTGTAAAGAGAAAAAGGCATAACACTAACTCCTGCTCCCAAATCACATAGAGCAGTTCTAACATAATTATTCTTGATGGAACAAGGAATAGTCGGTATACCTGGATCTCCAGCTTCTTTGGAACCTTGCCATTGAAAGAGTAATTAGCAAGCATAGTGGAAATCTCCTCATTGGGAATTTTCCTTTTGTTAGAAACAATATCTTTCATATACTTTGAATAAGGAGGCAATTTAATAGCATCAGTCAAAGGGATTTGCAAGAACAAAGGTTTCATCCAATCACAAATTTATTATAGTGTTCTTCTTCCTTTGATTTGAGTTCTTAACAGGAAAAGGCATTTGCTTTTGAACCCAAGGTTCTCTTTCATTACCATGTTTCTTAGCAATGAAATCTTCTTTAGTGTACTTTTTTTTTTAGCATGCTTTTCAGGTTCCTCTTCAACCTCTTCTTTATCAGAAGCATCATTCTTATCATTATCTTTGTCATGTTCATTACCACTTTCAGTTTCAGCATCAGAAATAGATATACTATTAGGATCATTACAGGTTCAGAAGATTCTACAACAGTTTTATGTTTCTTCTTCTTTTTCTTAGAAGGAGCACTAGTTTCTTTAGTTCGTTGAGAATCTTGTTCAACTCTTTTGGGATGCCCCTCAGGATATAGAGGATCCTGAGTAGAAACAACCTCTAGTTGTTACTTCATAAGCATGTTTTTCTTTAGAAGTATTTTTAACATGTCATTTTGCACTTTAGTGAGTTGATCAATTTGAGTTTGAACCATATGAAAATGTTTAACAAGCATCTTAACATCATTGGAGGTTCTCTCCACAATATCATGCAATTTACTAATAGCTTGAGAATTTTCCATTAAATGATTCTCTACTCTCATATTAAAGTTATCTTGCTTAACAACATAATTATCAAATTCATCTAAGCATTGATCAGGAGGTTTTGAGTAAGGAATATCTCCTTTATCAAAGCGTTGAAGAGAATGTACCTCAATTGTGGATGAATGGGGAATATCTTACATAAATCTTCTATGGGTGGTAGATTCTTCACATCTTCAGATTTAATACCCTTCTCTTTAAGAGATTTCTTGGCTTCCCTCATCTCTTCATCATTTAATTCAATCATACCCCTCTTCTTCAATATTGGTGTTGGAGTCGGTTCAGGTGTAGTCCAATCATCATGATTTTGGCTTATTCTAGCCATTAATTCTTCAGCTTCGTCTGGAGTTCTTTTCCTGAAAACACAACCAGCACAACTATCCAGGTATGCCCTAGATTCAATGGTTAGTCCACTATAAAATATATCAAGTAGGTCATGCTTTTCCAAATCATGTCCAGGCCGAGCTCTAATAAGAGAGCAAAACCTTGCCCAAGCTTCAGGCAATTTCTCTCCATCTTCCTGATCAAAATTATAGATTTTCTGCAAAGCAATATGTTGAGCACTAGCAGGAAATATTTCGAAAGAAAACATCAAGCAAACCAATTGGACTATCAATAGAATCAGGAGGCAAATTATTATACCAAGTTTTAGCATCATCCTTAATGAGAAAGGAAAAATTTAGCAACAAAGTAACTACGCTTCTTGATATCATCAGAAAACAAGCTACTCAAAGTAGAAGCTCATTCATGTGCTCTACAGCACTTTCTTTTTCAGTACCTCGAAAAGGTTTTTCTCAACAATAGATATATGAGATAAATCAAGAGAGAAATCATAATCCTTATCCTTAATGTTTATGGGAGATGTGGCAAATTTAGGATCAGGAGACAGTTTGTATCTAACAGCATGTTGTGCAAGAAGGCTTTTAACACGCTTGCACTAGTAGTAGCATGACATTTATCAATAAAGTCATCATCAAGTTCCACATAAGTATCATCAAGATCATCACTAGAGTGTTCTACAGACTCAGGTGAATTAACAGGTGTAACAGATTTTCATTAGGATTTCAGTATTTTCAATTTGTCTAGACCTAGCAATTGTAGCATCTAGAAAAGGACCTAATGAACATTATCATCAAGCACAGTAGAAGCATCATCAAAATTATCAGAGTATTTTCAGATTCAGCAGAAGTACCAAACACGTGAAGCTTGTGGTGGTGTAACAAGTTGACTTATCACAGATGGTGAATCAAGAGAGCAGAGGTACTCAGAGTTGTACCTTTTCTTGTAGTGGATGGCAATATGGCGACTTTAGCATCGCGAGGTTTACCCATGATGAAGGATTTGCAGCGAACAATATCAATTCAGTGAACTTGCAAATAAAGCTATGCTCCCCGGCAACGGCGCCAGAAAATAGTCTTGATGACCCACAAGTATAGGGGATCGCAACAGTCTTCGAGGGAAGTAAAACCCAAATTTATTGATTCGACACAAGGGGAGCCAAAGAATATTTGTAAGCCTTAACAGCGGAGTTGTCAATTCAGCTGCACCTGGAAATAGACTTGCTCGCAATAGTTTATCAGTAGCAAGTTTTATAGCAGTAGCAGTAGTGAAATATCAGCAGCAGTGTAATAAAGACAGCAGTAGTGATTATAGTAAACAGCATGATTAAAATACTGTAGGCATAGGGATGGATGAACGGGCGCTGCATGGATAAGATAATTCATGTAATAATCAAGACAAGCATTTGCAGATAAATAATAAAACAGCATCCAGGTACTAAGTGACCATAGGCATGTGTTCCGTATATAGTCGTACATGCTCGCAATGAGAAACTTGCACAACATCTTCTGTCTACCAGCCCGTTGCAGCGGGCCTCTAGGGAAACTACTGGTAATTAAGGTACTCCTTTTAATAGAGTACCGGAGCAAAGCATTAACACTCCGTGAACACATGTGATCCTCACATCACAGCCATCCCCTCCGGTTGTCCCAATTTCTGTCACTTTGGGGCCTCGGGTTCCGGACAACAATATGTATAAACAACTTGCAGGTAAGATCATAAAACAATGAATATCATCATGAATCAATAACATGTTCAGATCTGAAATCATGGCACTCGGGCCCTAGTGACAAGCATTAAGCATAACAAGTTGCAACAATGTCATAAAAGTACTAACAACGGATACTAGGAACCATGCCCTAACAATCTTATAGCTATTACATGAACAATCTCATCCAATCCCTACCATCCCTTCGGCCTACAGCGGGATTTACTCACACATGGATGGGGGAAACATGGATGGTCGATGGAGAGGCGTCGGTGGCGATGATGGCGATGATCTCCTCCAATTCCCCGTCCCGGCAAAGTGCCAGAACGGAGTTTCTGGTCCAAAATAGGGTTTTCGATGGCGGCGGAGTTCTGGAAGTCTTCTGGAAATATGGTTGAACCCCCGGTGTTTTTAGGTCAAGTCCTTTAAGTAGCCGAAAGGGGGACACGAGGGCGTGGCCGAGGTGGCCTCCCCATGCCACGGCGCGGCCTAGGGCCCACCGCGCCGTCACATGGGGTGGGCGCCTCGTGGCCCGCCTCCGTCTCGTCTTCTGGCTCCGTGGGTCTTCTGGTAAAATAGGACCTTTGAAATTATTTCCACGGATTTTCCTGAAAGTTGACTTTCTGCACAAAAATAAGACACCAGGGCATTCTGCTGAAAACAGCGTTAGTCCGTGTTAGTTGTATTCGAAACACACAAATTAGAGGTAAAACAACAACAAAAGTGTTCGGGAAAGTAGATACGTTTTGGACGTATCAGTAACCAAAAAGAAGGATAAGAAGATAAATCTACCACTTCTGATTCCCCGAGAGTTCGATATTAAACCCTCGAGTCACCCCTCATGGGGAAAACAGTCTTCCACTTAATATACACTCTGCACTTGGAGTCTCAACCTAACCCCGTATACTTTATCTTGCAGGTAGCTACTGAAGGGTATCACATCTACGGGCATCAGCGACCAGCGCGGGAACTCAAGCGTTTGAACATCATTAGTCACGGTTTGTATGTAGGACCGGGACTAAAGGTTCTCGTTTGAACAGAATTAGCAGACCCCTTTAGTCCCGGTTTGTATCTCAAACCGGGACCATTGGTCCCTAACGGGCCGCGACTAATGGTTGGCATACGCTTCGGCGTTTTCGGTGCGACGTGTCCGGACCATTAGTCGCGGCCCAGACCGCGGCCGGGTCTAATGGCCCGGACGAAAGTCCTCTTCTCTACTAGTGGGTATATTGGATCTCTAGGTTTAGTTTCAAGAGGCAACTTTGGTACCATTTGAACGTTAGAAGCATACTACTTGGTCAAACAAACCGAGCCACATATCATCTAAATATAGTGCATCAGTGTGCTGAGTACAAGATTGATTCAATACATATTTTGAGTATAGGTCTATTTGGCAACATGGCCATATCACAACGCTATTCTCGAAATTAATTCCAACATCCACTATCAAAAATGAAACGAGAAGAGGAAAAAAGAACCCAACGAGAATGATCAATCAATCACGCTGATGGCCCTTCACGTAGTTACCTGCGTGAAAAGTAAATGGGTTAGGTTGAGACTCCAAGTGCAGAGTGTGTAGTAAGTGGAAGACAGTTTTCCCCACAAGGGTGACTCGGGGTTTAATATCGAACTCTCGGGGAATCTGAAGTGGTAGATTTATCTTCTTATCCTTCTTTTGGTTACCTACAAAACAAGGTTAGATGTTTTGGTCCTCAACCTCACCTGTGGTTGTCAAGCACAAGGTGTAAGAATGATATCAGGATAGTGCAATGCAAACAAGAAATAAATATGCAATGATGGTGGATGCAATGATAAATGATATTTTTGGGTTTTTGAATGATGTATGCAAGATGAAAAGTTTTTGTATTTTCGGATTTAATGATGGCTGAAAATAAAAGTGGTATATGGTGTTGGAAAGGTGTTTCTTATGATTAAAAATGGACTGGGGTTCATGGTTTCACAAATGCACTCTCTCTTTATAAAGTGGTAGACAATGGAACACAAACAGTTAACATATGAGATTGCAACACAGGGTTTGATAACAAGTTACTTAGATATATGGGCATCACGTCCTAACATAGAGATCTTTTGGTTATTAACCTCTCTTATACTCCACCAAGATGCGAACTAAATCATAACACCTCAGTAATTAAGATAACTCAGAGTATAGCATTAAGTATCATGACATGAAGTGAAAATAAGAACATGCTAGATCTAGTCATGGAGTAGTGGCAATGGTCACCCACATCCCCGGTAGCATGGTATTTTAGTTTATCCCTAGTGAGGTAACAAAGTAAGGTAAAGATACCAAAGTGGATCGCAGAACTTTCTCTCACGTTCACTGCACTAGCCACCCCCCGTTACTCCAACTAATGCACACGTTCCCCCACACACGCTCTCATAAACATGCTTGATCAAAACAAGTAGACAAGAACGGGGTACATAATATGCATCTATACTCATAACTGAAACAAACATTGCAATCTCAAACATATATTAACTCATAAAGATCCACCACAAAGGTATTACAACGGTGACCGTAATCATGTTCAGCAGCTCATACGGTGCTAATTAGTGAAGCTCAAGAGAGGAGAGATACATAAGTTACTTCCACAAACCCATAGTCCAGAGGTGGACTACTCCCTCTTCATCATGGAGACGGTGGAGAAGTCGATGGAGAAGATGGAGACCACGCCGGCAGCGCCCCGCCGGAGTTTTCCCCCTCCAATCTGCAGCTCCTGATCTCCGTTTCGGTGTTTCTGTGTTTGTGCGGCGCTCCTTCCAGAGAACGTCGGGGGACCTTTTTTATAGGCGTTTTTAGGTCAAGACGATGTCGGTGGAGCGAAGATCGACGGCAACGGAGCCACGAGGCCCAACGGGTGGGTCCCACGCGGCCAGTACTGGCCGCGTGGGCCACTCGTTTGGCCCTCGGGCCTCCGTTTGCTCGCTTCCTTTTTCCGTAGGTCTTCTTCCTTCCAAATATTGACGCCCGTAAATTTCCAGGTGATTTCGTTGACGTTTGGGTCCCTGAAACATTAAAATAGAAAACGGGTTTTCTGCCTGTGCAGGGTTAATTCCATAAAAATAGGAAATAAATGAATATTCCAAAATCATTATAAAACATTGATATAACCCTTATATGATGCAAATATGATTGGAATATAAGCAATTAAAGTGCAAAGTTCATGTATGCATTTTACATGCATCAACATCCCCAAGCTTAATCCATGCTCGTCCTCGAGTATGAAGATGATAAAACTAACATGGACTTTGCAATTTAATACTTAACAATGGATATCAAAGATGATTACTATTGCTACATATAGTCAAATGATTCATTCTTCAAAGGAGTAGCAATATGCAAATAGTTTATGAAGTGATATCAAGTATTCAAGACAAGGATGTTCATTGATAGTTCACAAAGTGTAACATAGTAGCAAGTAATATGGAACACATGTATGCATAATGATAAGTAGAACATCCTACAATGGTCATAGAGTGTAGATGAAAATCTGAATATGATAGGTGTACACTTTGGAAAGATGTATATGTGAGTAGAGGTAAAGCATGCATAAGTTTCATCCAACTTCCAAACTCTTCTACTTAAGTTAATGATTGCAATAAGGTATTCATTGGTGTCAAGCTCTCATTGCCCCTATCATAGCATCTTGAATGATTAAGGTTAAAGTGAAAGCAAATATGAGTAGTGTGCTTGATAAAGAATGGGTTGAATGTCTCATGCCCCTTGAATACAAGTACTTACACCATGTGTTACTCAACTTGGAAACAAAGCAAGTTCAATTAAATATCATTGTAAGCATAATAGTATCATCAAGAGCGTCAACTGGGGTACCTCTTGTCCCAAGATATGGAACAAGCCCATATCAAAATGACAAGACAAACAAACAAAATGAACAATCTCAACACCCTTTTTATTTACCATTTGGAATAGTTTTTTATTGCAAGGTGTATCACAGAAGGTTCACCATAGTATGTAAGTAAATTTCCACCATGAATGATGCATGGCTTAGATTAGCGGCCCAGGCGTCTCTCTAACCATTTACACAAACTCATTTAAACTCACTTCATTTCCACATTTATTTCAACATGATAAGCATCCATAACAAAAGCACATGATATCAACTAAATGAGATGAAGAGCGTGTTGAAAGCTTGCCATGTGACAGCACATATGGGCTAACTTCCAACCCAAAACATTCATCAAGCCACAAACATCATAATCTTAATCACAATGGGTCAAGTTTTATTATGCAATAAAAGAACATTGTGCATCAAGTTCGTGAGAGCTATATAACCAATTTTTTCCATTGCAATCAATAACATAAACATTTTCATTCAGAGGTAAGATAACACAAACAACATGTTAAACATACTCGGAATAGCATAAAGCCAATAGGTAGATATGGTGGACTCACTGGAATAACTTTGGTTGAAGGTGTTGGAAACAAGTTTTTGCTTGTTGGAGTTTTTGGGCTAGCAAAAGGGAGAAAGTTGACCATCTAGATGCATGCATGAGTGTCCATAGAACTAACTAATCCATGTTAAACCAAGTAAATAACAATCAGCACCAAAACATGAATAAGTGATAGCTCTACAAAAAGAATTTGCAAACTATTACTCATAAACAAGCTCATGAATCATGCAACTATATGTATCATTAAAAATCAAGTCAAACATCCCTTTTCCCAATCTTATAAAAGCATCCAACATATTTCAACCCATATTTCCAGTAGCTCTCTCATATATAATTGATAGTGTGGTGGTCTCTCAAGACTCAAACAAAAACAAAAACGACGCTCCAAGTTTATGCGATAAAGTGTTTCGATCGAAAAACAGAAGTTGGACGTGTGCAAACCGAGAGTGTGTAGGTCCAGCGGGGTTGTCTTCACATCCCCAAGCTTATGGTCTTCACCATCCTTGGATAGCTCTTGGTGCATCTCCTCCAATCCCTGTGAAAAAACTTCAAAACACCGTTTCTCCCATCTCTTTTCTGTGGGGTGCATTAATAGTGATAAACAAATAGGTTCCTTGCTGCATATAATCCTTGAACAAAAATTCATATGACTGTCCAGAAAGTGTATAATGTTGTATGCCTACTCATAAACTCAATTGGATCAAAAAGATTCAACTTAAAAGCTCAAAGCATGCATCAAACAAAATGGGACAGAATCTGTCCAGAAAAACAGCAGCAGCAAAACGTATTTTTCTACCCTACCAAACTTTCTCGAAAAATTCCAAAAATTCATGCATACAGAGGATGAAAAGTTGCAACTACAGTTCAAATATGAGCTCATTCGGAGTTACAGAATAAGAATTAAAAATCATACCGTGCACTGACTTGTGCAGGAATAAAATCTCCGAACGCTATAAGCAACTTTTTCAAACCAAAAAGGGTAAAACTTGGCACTTTATTAAAAACTCCAGAACCTAAAAAACAAATCTCTTGTTACAGCAAGAGGACACAAAGAAAATCACACAAAAAATAACCGGGTTGCCTCCCGCAAAGCGCTTTCTTTATAGCCATATAGCTAGGCTTCTTACTTGTTGTTTATTGTGGACGAAGCTCATGAGGGAGCTTGAACTTTGTGGTTCCCTCTTCCTTGGAAAGTGTTCCATGCACTTCTTGTGTGGAAACTGAAACTTTACATTCCCTTCCTTTGAATCAATGATAGCACCTGTGGTACGAAGAAAAGGTCTTCCAAGAATAATAGGACTAGAGGTTTTATTCCCCATGTCCATGATTAGAAAATCCACAGGCACAAAAGTCATATGTAACTCTACCATAACATCACTTACTTTTCCCAAAGCATGTTTAATAGAGTCATCAGCAAGTGCTAGTTCAATAGAGCATTTTTCAAGATTTTTCAATTCAAGCACTTCATATAGTTCTTTAGATAAAACAGAGACACTAGATCCTAGATCAAGTATGGCATGGTGTGTCTCTTTTCCAATAGTTACTAGTACCTTAGGTATCCACATATCCCCAAGCTTAGGTGGTATCATAGCCTCTTGGTTGTACCTAGCAATCTTTTCTTTCAAGACATGATTAGCAATATAAGAACCAAAACCTGCTTGGTTAGTGTTGATGGAAGGATCACTTGCAAATTTTTGTAAGATAGATATTAATTCATGCAAGCTACAATTTTCTAAGTCAAGCAAAGGATCCTTGACTTCATTAAGCATTTTAACTTCCTCAACTTCAACCTCTTTCATTACCCCAATAGATTCTTTAGCAACTCTCTCTTGCTCATGAATGTGTTCCCAAGACTTATTGATAACCTCTTGGCAATATTTTATTGTTTCCTCATGTTTTTGGGCTGTAATGATGCTCTTTAATGATGAGACTTCCTTAGTAAGCTGATCTACCCTTTCAAACAAAGCATCTTGTTTTTCAAACTTAGAGATAAATTCCTTATTAAGCTCTTTTTGGGTAGATATAAAAGATCTAATGGTGTTTTCCAAGTCACTAGAAACATTACCACTAGAAGCATATTTATTTGGCACATATGGGGGTTTATTATAAGAGTTATAATTGTTGTTACCATACCCATTATTACCATAGTTCCTAATGAAGTTGACATCAATATTTTCAGAATTGTTTCCAACTAGTTCTTGCAAAGGAACATTTTCAACACTAGGTTTATTAAGCAAAGCAAGAATAGTATCCATTTTAGATGACAAATCATTAGTTTCTTCAATAGAGTTCACTTTCTTAGAAGGATTAGGTGCCCTATCAGTATGCCATTGACTATAGTTTTGTAAAATGCTTTCCAATATATTTTTAGCTTCTACTATAGTCTTACTCATAAAAGCACCTCCAGCAGCAGAATCAAGTATGTTTCTAGACATGTAGTTTAAACCATTGTAGAAAGAGTGTAATATGGTCCATTCATTAACTCCATGTGAGGGACAAGTTCTAAGCATAAGTTTTATCCTATCCCAAGCCATAGCAACATGTTCATTTTCATTTTGCCTAAAAGAAAGGATGTTGTTTCTATTTTGCAAAATTTTAACAGGGGGATAATATTTCTTAATGAAAGCTTCTTTTAGATCATCCCAAGAATTAATACTACCAGATGGCAAGGAATGCAACCACTCTTTAGCTTTTCCTCTAAGTGAAAAAGGAAATAACTTCAGTTTTAGGATATCACTTTCCACATTTTTAAACTTTTGCATGTCACATATTTCAACAAAGTCATGAAGATGCATAGAGGCATCCTCCATAGCACTACCACCAAATTGTTCCCTAGTTATCAAGTTCAACAAACTAGGACTTACTTCATAACTCTCAGCATTTATCTTAGGTGTGGCAATAGCTCTCGTGATAAATTGATCATTAGGAGTGTTTGTGTAGTCACACAACTTAGTTCTTTCTCCCATTTTAGCAAGTTTTTTTGGTATTTTTAATTTTTGATGCAAAACTGAAAATAAAATGTGTCTCACACGTGTAACCGAATTACAAAAGCAAGACAATGCAAGCGAAATATGATATGCAATGACACAAATAAAACAAATAAATTGCTTTGTAAGTAAAGATGGATAAGATGGTGCTCACGTAGGTGCACCTCCCCAAGCTTAGGTTGTTAGCACAAGTTGGTGATGTTGACTTCGTTGTGAGATGAATGCGATGATGCACACCCTTGGATAAATCTCTCAGCTACGATTCCCCGGCAACGGCGCCAGAAAACAGTCTTGATGGCCCTTCAGTAGTTACCTGCGTGAAAAGTAAATGGGTTAGGTTGAGACTCCAAGTGCAGAGTGTGTAGTAACTGGAAGACGTGTTTTCCCCACGAGGGTGACTCGAGGGTTTAATATCGAACTCTCGGGGAATCTAAAGTGTTAGATTTATCTTCTTATCCTTCTTTTGGTTACCTACAAAACAAGGTTAGATGTTTTGGTCCTCAACCTCACTGTGGTTGTCAAGCACAAGGTGTAAGAATAATATCAAGATAAATGTGCAATGCAAGCAAGAGATAAATAAGCAATGATGGTAGATGGATATGCAAGGATGGTGGATGCAATGATAAATGATATTTTTGGGTTTTTGGATGATGAATGCAAGATGATAAATGTTTTTGTATTTTCGGATTTAATGATGGCTGAAAATATAAAAGTGGATATGGTGTTGGAAAGGTGTTTCTTATGATTAAAAATGGACCGGGGTTCATGGTTTCACAAATGCACTCTCTCTTTATCATGTGGTGGACAATGGAACAACAAACAGTTAACATATGAGATTGCAACACAGGGTTTGATAACAAGTTACTTAGATATATGGGCATCACACCTAACATAGAGATCTTTTAGTTATTAATCTCTCTTATACTCCACCAAGATCGAACCAAATCATAACACCAAGGTAATTAAGATGACTCAGAGTATAGCATTAAGTATCATGACATGAAGTGAAAATAAGAACATGCTAGATCTAGTCATGGAGTAGTGGCAATGGTCACACCCACATCTCCGGTAGCATGGTATTTTAGTTTATCCCTAGTGAGGCAACAAAGTAAGGTAAAGATACCAAAGTGGATCGCAGAACTTTCTCTCACGTTCACTGCACTAGCCACCCCCCGTTACTCCAACTAATGCACACGTTCCCCCACACACGCTCTCATAAACATGCTTGATCAAAACAAGTAGATAAGAACGGGGTACATAATATGCATCTATACTCATAACTGAAACAAACATTGCAATCTCAAACATATATTAACTCATAAAGATCCACCACAAAGGTATTACAACGGTGACCGTAATCATGTTCAGCAGCTCATACGGTGCTAATTAGTGAAGCTCAAGAGAGGAGAGATACATAAGTTACTTCCGCAAACCCATAGTCCAGAGGTGGACTACTCCCTCTTCATCATGGAGACGGTGGAGAGGTCGATGGAGAAGATGGAGACCACGCCGGCAGCGCCCCGCCGGAGTTTTCCCCCTACAATCTGCAGCTCCTGATCTCCGTTTCGGTGTTTCTGTGTTTGTGCGGCGCTCCTTCCAGAGAACGTCGGGGGAACTTTTTTATAGGCGTTTTTTAGGTCAAGAGTATGTCGGTGGAGCAAAGATCGACGGCAACGGAGCCTCGAGGCCCGAACGAGTGGGTCCCACGCGGCCAAGAAAGTGGCCGCGTGGGCCTATCTCGTTCGGCCCTCGGGCCTCCGTTCGCTCGCTTTCTTTTTCCGTAGGTCTTCTTCTTTCCAAATATTGACGCCCGTAAATTTCCAGGATTTTTCGTTGACGTTTGGGTCCCTGAAATAATAAAATACGAAAACGGGGTTTTCTGCCTGTGCAGGGTTAATTCCATAAAAATAGGAAATAAATGAATATTTCCAAATATCATTATAAAACATTGATATAACCCTCATATGATGCAAATATGGTTGGAATATAAGCAATTAAAGTGCAAAGTTCATGTATGCATTTTACATGCATCACACGCCAATCAGATCCGAACCAGCAAAACAACACTCAAGACTACATAATAAGGTTCTATAATATCGATAACTCCAAAAAGAAAACTGTGGACAAGCGTCCTCTTCGCTTCCAATTAATAATTTCGCCCAATCAACCCATTCAGTCTTTATTATCATTCGAGTTAAAAAAAGTCTTTATCATTCGACAGGCACGCAAGCAAACTTATATGGACTTGTCGCTTAGATGGGCCAGTTGGGTCCCATACGTGGCACACATGTCATCCATTATCCTATATTCCTGTTATATGGCCCAAGGCCCAGCCTTTACGGCCCACTCTTATCTCCAACGCTTGTACTAGTCGAATCAGGTAGGAGTGTGAAAGAACAATGATGTCGTCTAGAGGGGGTGTGAATAGGCGATTAAAACTTTTCCGGTTTAGGCTTGATAATTGCGGAATAAAACTAGGTGTTTAAATTAACAAGCCAACAACCTAAATATATTAGGTTCACCTATGTGCACCAACAACTTATGCTAAGCAAGACAAGCAACAAAGTGATAACAATATAGAATACTTCAAGCACGAAGGCTATCACAATTAAAAGTACATAAGTAAAATAGCTCGGGTATAGAAATAACCGAGGCACTCGGAGATGAGGATGTAATCCCGAGTTCCTCCTTGTTAAGGGAGTACGTCTCGTTGGAGAGGTGTGAACCAACACAATGGTTCAACAACCACAAAGGTTTCACCTTCTTCTCCGATGAACCGCACCACAAAGGTTTGGTTCACCTTCCACTATCGGAATCCTTCGAGGTGGAATCCGGAGCCTTTCAACAACAATCGGGGCACAACCCACAACGGGATTGGGGGCTCCCGAACGGCTTTCAACAACAATCCGAGGCACAACCCACAACGGGATTGGGGGGTTCCCGAACGGTTACAAGTGACCACCAAGGGTCTCAACCACCACGTGGGCGTCTAGGTCCAAAGACCCAAGAGTAACAAGTTCACAAGCTTTCAACTTGCATGAATCCTCGTGGAAAGCACAAACCGATGCAACGAAGCAATGGCAAGAGCACAAGGCTCAAATCCTTCACTCTCAAATCCCACCAAAGCAACTAATGCTTATGGGGGGAGTAGAGAGGAAGAACCAAGAAGAACTCAAAAAGGAACTCCAAGATCAAGATCTACTAGGTTCCCCTCACTTAGAGGAGGAATGGATTGGTGGAAATGTAGATCTAGATCCCCTCACTTGTAACGGAGCCTCGAGGCCCGAACGAGTGGGTCCCACGCGGCCAAGAAAGTGGGCCACGTGGGCCTATCTCGTTCGGTCCTCGGGCCTCCGTTCGCTCGCTTCCTTTTTCCGTAGGTCTTCTTCCTTCCAAATATTGACGCCCGTAAATTTCCAGGATTTTTCGTTGACGTTTGGGTCCCTGAAATAATAAAATACGAAAACGGGGTTTTCTGCCTGTGCAGGGTTAATTCCATAAAAATAGGAAATAAATGAATATTTCCAAATATCATTATAAAACATTGATATAACCCTCATATGATGCAAATATGGTTGGAATATAAGCAATTAAAGTGCAAAGTTCATGTATGCATTTTACATGCATCACACGCCAATCAGATCCGAACCAGCAAAACAACACTCAAGACTACATAATAAGGTTCTATAATATCGATAACTCCAAAAAGAAAACTGTGGACAAGCGTCCTCTTCGCTTCCAATTAATAATTTCGCCCAATCAACCACATTCAGTCTTTATTATCATTCGAGTTAAAAAAAGTCTTATCATTCGACAGGCACGCAAGCAAACTTATATGGACTTGTCGCATAGATGGGCCAGTTGGGTCCATACGTGGCACACATGTCATCCATTATCCTATATTCCTGTTATATGGCCCAAGGCCCAGCCTTTACGGCCCACTCTTATCTCCAACGCTTGTACTAGTCGAATCAGGTAGGAGTGTGAAAGAACAATGATGTCGTCTAGAGGGGGTGTGAATAGGCAATTAAAACTTTCCGGTTTAGGCTTGATAATTGCGGAATAAAACTAGGTGTTTAAATTAACAAGCCAACAACCTAAATATATTAGGTTCACCTATGTGCACCAACAACTTATGCTAAGCAAGACAAGTAACAAAGTGATAACAATATAGAATACTTCAAGCACGAAGGCTATCACAATTTAAAGTACATAAGTAAAATAGCTCGGGTATAGAAATAACCGAGGCACTCGGAGATGAGGATGTAATCCCGAGTTCCTCCTTGTTAAGGGAGTACGTCTCGTTGGAGAGGTGTGAACCAACACAATGGTTCAACAACCACAAAGGTTTCACCTTCTTCTCCGATGAACCGCACCACAAAGGTTTGGTTCACCTTCCACTATCGGAATCCTTCGAGGTGGAATCCGGAGCCTTTCAACAACAATCCGGGGCACAACCCACAACGGGATTGGGGGCTCCCGAACGGCTTTCAACAACAATCCGAGGCACAACCCACAACGGGATTGGGGGGTTCCCGAACGGTTACAAGTGACCACCAAGGGTCTCAACCACCACGTGGGCGTCTAGGGTCCAAAGACCCAAGAGTAACAAGTTCACAAGCTTTCAACTTGCATGAATCCTCGTGCAAAGCACAAACCGATGCAACGAAGCAATGGCAAGAGCACAAGGCTCAAATCCTTCACTCTCAAATCCCACCAAAAGCAACTAATGCTTATGGGGGAGTAGAGAGGAAGAACCAAGAAGAACTCAAAAAAGGAACTCCAAGATCAAGATCTACTAGGTTCCCCTCACTTAGAGGAGGAATGGATTGGTGGAAATGTAGATCTAGATCCCCTCACTTGTAACGGAGCCTCGAGGCCCGAACGAGTGGGTCCCACGCGGCCAAGAAAGTGGGCCACGTGGGCCTATCTCGTTCGGTCCTCGGGCCTCCGTTCGCTCGCTTCCTTTTTCCGTAGGTCTTCTTCCTTCCAAATATTGACGCCCGTAAATTTCCAGGATTTTTCGTTGACGTTTGGGTCCCTGAAATAATAAAATACGAAAACGGGGTTTTCTGCCTGTGCAGGGTTAATTCCATAAAAATAGGAAATAAATGAATATTTCCAAATATCATTATAAAACATTGATATAACCCTCATATGATGCAAATATGGTTGGAATATAAGCAATTAAAGTGCAAAGTTCATGTATGCATTTTACATGCATCACACGCCAATCAGATCCGAACCAGCAAAACAACACTCAAGACTACATAATAAGGTTCTATAATATCGATAACTCCAAAAAGAAAACTGTGGACAAGCGTCCTCTTCGCTTCCAATTAATAATTTCGCCCAATCAACCACATTCAGTCTTTATTATCATTCGAGTTAAAAAAAGTCTTTATCATTCGACAGGCACGCAAGCAAACTTATATGGACTTGTCGCATAGATGGGCCAGTTGGGTCCCATACGTGGCACACATGTCATCCATTATCCTATATTCCTGTTATATGGCCCAAGGCCCAGCCTTTACGGCCCACTCTTATCTCCAACGCTTGTACTAGTCGAATCAGGTAGGAGTGTGAAAGAACAATGATGTCGTCTAGAGGGGGTGTGAATAGGCAATTAAAACTTTTCCGGTTTAGGCTTGATAATTGCGGAATAAAACTAGGTGTTTAAATTAACAAGCCAACAACCTAAATATATTAGGTTCACCTATGTGCACCAACAACTTATGCTAAGCAAGACAAGTAACAAAGTGATAACAATATAGAATACTTCAAGCTCGAAGGCTATCACAATGTAAAGTACATAAGTAAAATAGCTCGGGTATAGAAATAACCGAGGCACTCGGAGATGAGGATGTAATCCCGAGTTCCTCCTTGTTAAGGGAGTACGTCTCGTTGGAGAGGTGTGAACCAACACAATGGTTCAACAACCACAAAGGTTTCACCTTCTTCTCAGATGAACCGCACCACAAAGGTTTGGTTCACCTTCCACTATCGGAATCTTTCGAGGCGGAATCCGGAGCCTTTCAACAACAATCCGGGGCACAACCCACAACGGGATTGGGGGCTCCCGAACGGCTTTCAACAACAATCCAGGGCACAACCCATAACGGATTGGGGGGTTCCCGAACGGTTACAAGTGACCACCAAGGGTCTCAACCACCACGTGGGCGTCTAGGGTCCAAAGACCCAAGAGTAACAAGTTCACAAGCTTTCAACTTCCATGAATCCTCGTGGAAAGCACAAACCGATGCAACGAAGCAATGGCAAGAGCACAAGGCTCAAATCCTTCACTCTCAAATCCCACCAAAAGCAA
Organism: Poa pratensis; assembly: GCA_947311845.1. Classification (NCBI taxonomy): domain Eukaryota; kingdom Viridiplantae; phylum Streptophyta; class Magnoliopsida; order Poales; family Poaceae; genus Poa; species Poa pratensis. The sequence continues at coordinate 6,656,807 of CAMZMU010000128.1, read as the reverse complement.
CTAATGCTTATGGGGGGAGTAGAGAGGAAGAACCAAGAACTCAACAAAAGGAAATCCAAGATCAAGATCTACTAGGTTCCCCTCACTTAGAGGAGGAATGGATTGGTGGAAATGTAGATCTAGATCTCCTCTCTCAAATCCCTCAAAGATATGCAAGAATCATGGGAGAAATTGGAAGAGGGGCAAGCTTTCCAAGGTCAACAATGGAAGAGAGCAGGGGAAAAAGTGCTTGGAAGAGCTGGCTGGCTGGCGGTAGGTGGAGGGGTATAAATACCCCTCCCAGAAAAAGAGCCGTTGCAGCCAAATTACACCGGAGACTCCGGACCACGAAGGCCGGAGACTCCGGCCTGGGCGGAGACTCCGGACCAAGAAGGGCGGAGACTCCGAACCCAGAAGAGCAGAAAAAAGGCGACGCGGGAAACTTGCACCGGAGACTAACTCAACAAAAGGAACTCCAAGATCAAGATCTACTAGGTTCCCCTCACTTAGAGAGGAATGGATTGGTGGAAATGTAGATCTAGATCTCCTCTCTCAAATCCCTCAAAGATATGCAAGAATCATGGGAGAAATTGGAAGAGGGGCAAGCTTTCCAAGGTCAACAATGGAAGAGAGAAGGGGAAAAACGTGCTTGGAAGAGCTGGCTGGCTGGAGGTAGGTGGAGGGGTATTTATACCCCTCCCAAAAAAGAGCCTAATGGTTGGCGTACGCTTCGGCGTTTTCGGTGCGACGTGTCCGGACCATTAGTCGCGGCCCAGACCATGGCCGGGACTAATGGCCCGGACAAAGGCCTCTTCTCTACTAGTGGGTATATTGGATCTCTAGGTTTAGTTTCAAGAGGCAACTTTGGTACCATTTGAACGTCAGAAGCATACTACTTGGTCAAACAAACCGAGCCACATATCATCATAAATATAGTGCATCAGTGTGCTGAGTACAAGATTGATTCGGTACATATTTTGAGTATAGGTCTGTTTGGCAACGTGGCCATATCACAACGCTATTCTCGAAATTAATTCCAACATCCACTATCAAAAAGGAAACGAGAAGAGGAAAAAAAGAACCCAACGAGAATGATCAATCAATCACGCCAATCAGATCCGAACCAGCAAAACAACACTCAAGACTACATAATAAGGTTCTATAATATCGATAACTCCAAAAAGAAAACTGTGGACAAGCGTCCTCTTCGCTTCCAATTAATAATTTCGCCCAATCAACCACGTTCAGTCTTTATTATCAATCAAGTCAAAAAAAGTCTTTATCATTCGACAGGCACGCAAGCAAACTTATATGGACTTGTCGCATAGATGGGCCAGTTGGGTCCCATACGTGGCACACATGTCATCCATTATCCTATATTCCTGTTATATGGCCCAAGGCCCAGCCTTTACGGCCCACTCTTATCTCCAACGCTTGTACTAGTCGAATCAGGTACGAGTGTGAAAGAACAATGATGTCGTCTAGAGGGGGTGTGAATAGGCGATTAAAACTTTTCCGGTTTAGGCTTGATAATTGCGGAATAAAATTAGGTGTTTAAATTGACAAGACAACAACCTAAATATACTAGGTTCACCTATGTGCACCAACAACTTATGCTAAGCAAGACAAGCAACAAAGTGATAACAATATAGAATACTTTAAGCACGAAGGCTATCACAATGTAAAGTGCATAAGTAAAATAGCTCGGGTATAGAAATAACCGAGGCACGCGGAGACGAGGATGTAATCCCGAGTTCCTCCTTGTTAAGGGAGTACGTCTCGTTGGAGAGGTGTGAACCAACACAATGGTTCAACAACCACAAAGGTTTCACCTTCTTCTCCGATGAACCGCACCACAAAGGTTTGGTTCACCTTCCACTATCGGAATCCTTCGAGGCGGAATCCGGAGCCTTTCAACAACAATCCGGGGCACAACCCACAACGGGATTGGGGGCTCCCGAACGGCTTTCAACAATAATCCGGGGCACAACCCACAACGGGATTGGGGGGTTCCCAAACGGTTACAAGTGACCACCAAGGGTCTCAACCACCACGTGGGCGTCTAGGGTCCAAAGACTCAAGAGTAACAAGTTCACAAGCTTTCAACTTCCACGAATCCTCGTGGGGAGCACAAACCGATGCAACGAAGTAATGGCAAGAGCACAAGGCTCAAATCCTTCACTCTCAAATCCCACCAAAAGCAACTAATACTTATGGGGGAGAAGAGAGGAAGAACAAAGAAGAACTCAACAAAAGGAACTCCAAGATCAAGATCTACTAGGTCCCCTCACTTAGAGGAGGAATGGATTGGTGGAAATGTAGATCTAGATCTCCTCTCTCAAATCCCTCAAAGATATGCAAGAATCATGGGAGAAATTGGAAGAGGGGCAAGCTTTCCAAGGTCTACAATGGAAGAGAGAAGGGGAAAAACGTGCTTGGAAGAGCTGGCTGGCTGGAGGTAGGTGGAGGGGTATTGTACCCCTCCCAGAAAAAGAGCCGTTGCAGCCAAATTACACAGGAGACTCCGGACCACGAAGGCTAGAAATTTCGGCCTGGGCGGAGACTCTGGACCAAGAAGGCGGAGACTCCGGACCCAGAAGAGCAGAAAAAAGGCGACGCAGGAAACTTGCACCGGAGACTAACTCAACAAAAGGAACTCCAAGATCAAGATCTACTAGGTTCCCCTCACTTAGAGGAGGAATGGATTGGTGGAAATGTAGATCTAGATCTCCTCTCTCAAATCCCTCAAAGATATGCAAGAATCATGAGAGAAATTGGAAGAGGGGCAAGCTTTCCAAGGTCAACAATGGAAGAGAGAAGGGGAAAAACGTGCTTGGAAGAGCTGGCTGGCTGGAGGTATGTGGAGGGGTATTTATACCCCTCCCAGAAAAAGAGCCTAATGGTTGGCGTACGCTTCGGCATTTTCGGTGCGACGTGTGATACGTCTCCAACGTATCTATAATTTCTTATGTTCCATGCTAGTTTTATGCCAATAGCTACATGTTTTATTCACACTTCATAGCATTTTTATGCATTTTCTGGGGCTAACCTATTAACAAGATGCCACAGTGCCAGTTCCTGTTTTCTGCTATTTTTTGTTTGAGAAAAGCTGTTCTGGAAATATCCTCGGAATCGGACGAAACAAATTGCCAAAGTCCTATTTTTCCCGACACGTTCCAGAAGTCCGAAGGAGAGATGAAGGGGGGCGACGAGGCGCCGTCCCCACACCGTGGCGCAGGTGAGGCCCCCGCCGCGCCGCCACGTGGGGAGCGGGCCCGTGCCTCCACCGACGCTGCCCCTTTGCCTATTTATTCACCCAGACGCGAAAACCCTAAAACACCGAGCCATTATTCCAGAAAACATCCGCTGCCGCCGCCGCCGTCAACCCTAACTCGGGGGTTCAGAAGTTCTCTTCCGGCACCCTGTCGGAGAGGGGAATCATCATCGGAGGGCTCTACATCACCATGCCCACCTCCGGAGTGATGCGTGAGTAGTTCATCCTTGGACTACGGGTCCATAGCAGTAGCTAGATGGTTGTCTTCTCCTCTTGTGCCATCATGTTTGGATCTTGTGAGCTGCCTATCATGATCAAGATCAACTTATTGTAATGTTACATGTTGTGTTTATTGGGATCCGATGAATATTGAATACTGTGTCAAGTTGATTATTGATTTATCATATATGTGTTGTTTATGATCTTGCATGCTCTCCGTTACTAGTTGAGGCTCTGGCCAAGTTGATGCTTGTAACTCTAAGAGGGAGTATTTATGCTAGATAGTGGGTTCATGCCTCCATTTAATCTGGGGGAGTGACAGCAACCTCTAAGGTTGTGGATGTGCTGTTGGCACTAGGGGTAAAACATCAATGCTTTGTCTAAGGATATTAGTGTTGTTTACATTACGCACCATACTTAATGCAATTGTCTGTTGCTTGCAACTTAATACTGGAAGGGGTGCGGATGCTAACCTGAAGGTGGACTATTTAGACACATATGCATGCTGGATGGCGGTCTGTGTTCTTTGTCGTAATGCCCAATGTAAAACTCATAGTGATCATCATGATATGTATGTGCATTGTTATGCCCTCTCTATTTGTCAATTGCCCAACTGTAATTTGTTTACCCAGCATGTTAGTATTTTATTATGGAGAGACACCACTAGTGAACTGTGGACCCGGCCGGTCCATTCTTTTACATCTGAAATACAACCTACTGCAATCATTGTTCTCTTACATTCTCTGCAAACAAACATCATCTTCCACACTATACGTCTAATCCTTTGTTTTCAGCAAGCCGGTGAGATTGACACCCTCACTGTTTCGTTGGGACAAAGTAGTTTGATTGTTGTGTGCAGGTTCCAAGTCGACGAGTCAGACCTCCACCAACACCACCTTTTCTGGCGCCGTTGACACCTTCGAAGCAACTTCGATCTCCTACTGGTTCGATAACCTTGGTTTCATACTGAGGGAAAACTTGCTGCTGCACTCATCATACCTTCCTTTTGGGGTTCCCAACGGACGTGTGACTTTACACGCATCCAGCACATTTTCTGGCGCCGTTGCCGGGGAGACCGAATTGCTTCTGCAACGGGAGTCTCTCACACCCAATCTCTTTACTTTGTTTTTGTCTTGCTTTATTTTATTTTTGTCTTGTTTGCTTTCTTTATATCAAAAACACAAAAAAAATTAGTTACTCGCATCTAGCTTATTTTCAGTTTATCATCATGACTAGTCCTATACCTGTTACTATGCCACCTGAGGAATTGATCTTCACTTTTAAACAAGGGAGTGAGAGTTTTAAAGAAGCTTGCTCTAGAATTTTTGATTCTTATGGTAAAACCGAACCTAAAATGACTTTAAGTTTGCTTCTTAGTAGCTTCTACTTCGGGCTTGTTCTTTGTTATAGATATGCTTTGGATGCTGTAGTGGGAGGACATATCCTTCACTGTGATGGGGATCAAGCTTTTAATACTATAAAAAAGTTGATTGCATCTTCTAGCTCAACTAATAAATTTGATTTGGCCCTTGTGAGTATTCATGCTAGATTAAACACTCTTGAGACAAATTTATCTTGTTTAAAAGAAGGTTATAATCAGATTCATGAATATTATGATTATGTTCCAATGAGTTTTGAACCTTCGATGTGGGTCCCTACGGTAAAGGTTGCTATTTGTGGTGAAACTTTTTATGCCCGTTGTGATATTATGTCTGAGTTTTGCCTTATGCCTAAAAGTATTTATGAATCTTTGAATCTTTGGGGACTTTCTGAAGGTGGAGAAGGGATAAATCTTACTGATAATACCGTTATATTACCCATTGGGTAGCTGAAGGTGTGTTTACAACATTCCTAGGAAGAACGGTATCCACTGATTATCTTGTTATCGAATGTGTAGGGACAGGACAAATTACACTTGGAAGATCCCTGTTGAAACTCTTGGGAGCAACCATAGATGTGGGAAAAGGCACTCTGAATTTTACTACCGCGCTGGGGTGCGGTCATGTATTCCCTAAACCAAAGAGTAAGACTAAGGGTAAGAGAGGTAGGCGCAAAGCTCTTGGTAATGATGTTGATGCTTCTTCTCTTGATAACACTTGATTTTCACTTTCTGCGCCTAGCTGAAAGGCGTTAAAGAAAAGCGCTTATGCGAGACAACCCATTGTTTTATTTCTGCAATTTTTTTTTATTTTTGAGTAAAGGTGTTGTTTACTTCTGTAGCAATGCCTTTGTATCTTTATTTTCTTGCATTGTTGTGCCAAGTAAAGTCTCTAATAGAAAGTTGATGCTAGATTTGGATTTCTATACAGGGACAGATTTTTGCTGTCCACGGTTTTGAGCTTTATTCACTGCAGAAAAATTCTGAAAAAAATCATGAGTGATCCTCAGATATGTACGCAACTTTCATTAGTTTTAAGTTTTCTGATCTGAGCAAGTTAAGTGCCTCGAAAAAATTCGTCTTTACGGACTGTTCTGTTTTGACAGATTCTGCCTTTTATTTTGCATTGCCTCTTTTACTATGTTTGATTGGATTTCTTTGCTCCATTAAATATCAGTAGCTGTAGGTAATGTCCAGAAGCTTGGTAATGATTGTGTCCATGCAGAACATGTGAATTTTTGATTATGCACTAACCCGCTAATAAGAATTACTTCGAGTTTGGTGTGAAGAAGTTTTCAAGGATCAAGAGAGGAGGATGATACAATATGATCAAGAAGAGTGAAAAGCCTAAGCTTGGGGATGCCCCCGTGGGTCACCCAAGCATATTTCAAGAAGACTCAAGCGTCTAAGCTTGGGGATGCCCAAGGCATCCCCTTTTCATCAACAACTTATCAGGTCACCTCTAGTGAAACTATATTTTAATTCCATCACATCTTATGTATTTTACTTGGAGCGTCTTTGTGCTTTTATTTTTGCTTTGTTATTTTCATTTTCTGAATAAATCGGATCCTATCATTCTTGTGTGGGAGAGAGACACGCTCCGCTTTTTCATATGAATACTTGTGTTCTTCACTTATTATTATGTTCATGGCGAAAGCTGAAAGCCTCAGCACTTATTATTTATGTTCATGGCGAAAGCTGAAAGCCTCAGCACTTATTATTTATGTTCATGGCGAAAGCTGAAAGCCTCAGCATTGATTGATATTTGGTTGGAAACAGAAAATGCTGCATGTGGTAGATGGTATATTGAAAAGACATACTTATGCTTGTAGATCATTCTCTTGGATAATTTGATACTTGGCAATTGTTTTGAGCTCTCAAGTAGATCATGTTTAAGCTCTTGCATCATGTAGTTAAAGCCTATTAGTGGAGAACTACCGTAGAGCTTGTTGAAATTTGATTTGCATGATTGGTATCTCTAAGGTCTAGATATTTTCTGGTAAAAGTGTTTGAGTAACAAAGAAGATGGTGTAGAGTCTTATAATGTTTGCAATTTGTTTTCATGTAAGTCTTGTTGTACCGGTTTATACTTGTGTTTGCTTCAAACAACCTTGCTAGCCTAAACCCTGTACTGAGAGGGAATGCTTCCCGTGCATCCAAAACCTTGAGCCAAAACCTATGTCATTTGTGTCCACCATAACTACCTATTATGTGGTATTTCCTGCCATTCCAAGTAAATACTTCATGTGCTACCTTTAAACTATTCAAAAGCTATTATCTTATTTGTGTCAATGTTTTATAGCTCATGAGGAAGTATGTGGTGTTTTATCTTTCAACCTTGTCATTTACTCCTGACAGACTTTCACCAATGGACTAGTGGCATATACATCCGCTTATCCTATAATTTTGCAAAAAGAGCTGGCAAATGGGGTGCCCGGTCCCAATTAATTATAACTTTCACCTTTTAATTCTCTTCACATGTTTTGCCCTGATTTATCAGTAAGCAATTTAAAATGATTCAAAAAATAGACACTCCTCCATGGTATGTGATTGTTGGAAGGCACTCGAGGATTCGGTTAGCCATGGCTTGTGTAAGAAAAGGTTGGGAGGAGTGTCAACCAAATTAAAATACATGTGTAAACAAAAGAGAAAAGGGATGATCTGCCTTGCTGGTAGAAATAACGTCCTTTATGGGAGCCGCTCTTGAAAGTCTGGTTGACAAGGGGATTAGAGTGCCCACTACCATTCGTTGACAACAACAAACACCTCTCAAAACTTTATTTTTTATGCTCTCTATATGATTTCAAAAACTTAAAAAGCTCTAGCACATGATTTAATCCCTGCTTCCCTCTGTGAAGGGTCCTTCTTTTACTTTATGTTGAGTCAGTTTACCTACTTTTTCTATCTTAGAAGCAAACACTTGTGTCAACTTTGTGTGCAACAATTTTTATATGCTTGCTTATTGCACTTATTATATTACTTTGTGTTGACAATTATCCATGAGATATACATGTTGAAAGTTGAAAGCAATTGCTAAAACTTAAATCTTCCTTTGTGTTACTTCAATGCCTTTTACTTAGAATCTATTGCTTTATGAGTTAACTCTTATGCAAAACTTTTTGATGCTTGTCTTGAAAGTACTATTTATGAAAAGCTTTTGCTTATATGATTCAGTGTTTACTCATTATCTATTTGTTAGCAAACTATAGACCATTGCCTTGAGTCACTTCATTCATCTCATATGCTTTACAATATTATTGACCAAGATTATGTTGGTAGCATGTCACTTCAGAAATTATTGTTGTTATCGTTTACCTACTCGAGGACGAGTAGAACTAAGCTTGGGAATGCTTGATACGTCTCCAACATATCTATAATTTCTTATGTTCCATGCTAGTTTTATGTCAATAGCTACATGTTTTATTCACACTTCATAGCATTTTTATGCATTTTCTGGGACTAACCTATTAACAAGATGCCACAGTGCCAGTTCCTGTTTTCTGCTGTTTTTGGTTTCAGAAAAGCTGTTTTGGAAATATCCTCGGAATCGGACGAAACAAATTGCCAAGTCCTATTTTTTCCGACACGTTCCAGAAGTCCGAAGGAGAGACGAAGGGGGGCGACGAGGCGCCGTCCCCACACCGTGGCGCAGGTGGGGCCCCCGCCGCGCCACCACGTGGGGAGCGGGCCCCGTGCCTCCGCCGACGCTGTCCCTTCGCCTATTTATTCCCCCAGACGCGAAAACCCTAAAACACCGAGCCATTTTTCTAGGGGACAATTGCTTCTGTGTCCTGGTTCTCTCTAGTTTATCTGTTTGTGCCCTGCCCGTGTAGTTTCTCTTGTCCGTGCCCTGGCTGGCTCGCAGATGGCCCGCGGAGGGCAAAGACGGCCGTTTCCGTCTGGTCAACCTCCTTTGACAGTCACTTGGCCTGACTTGTGGGGTCGGGCTGGGGCACGGGCGGGCCTGACTGGTGGGGTCGGCCTGGTGAGTTGGCAAGTGGGACCGCTCAAGTGGGGACAGGAAGCGAGTCTCAAGTGGGGACAGGAAGGGACGAGTCTGACGCCCAGGTTGGGCATCTCGACCCCATTTTTAACACATCGTTAACACTGAATTAACTGATTAAGAAACGCGCCATTGTTTAGTGAGTCATTGTTTAGTGACAATTCGTTGATTAGTACGTCATTGTTTAGTGACAATTCGTTGATTATAAAGTGGGGACAGGAAGCGAGTCCTTGTTTAGTGAGAATTCGTTGATTAGAACGTCGTTAACACTGAAATTAAATGATTAGGAAACTGTACTTTAGAATTTGGATTCATAATTAGAATTTCAAACTGAAATTAGTATTCATAACTCGAATTGAAATTAAACTGAAACTGAAACTCGATTTATATTCGCATTTATATTAACAATTACAAAAGATTAGCAGTGCATGCTGCACTGCTACTACGCCGGCGGCGGCCTAATACTACTACATTGCGTTGAAACTGAAATTAGGAAACTGTAATTAGGATTCATAATTAGAATTTGAAACTGAAATTTTGATTCGGATTCAATGGAAACTGAAACTGAAATTAGGATTTATATTGCAACTGATTACAAAATATTACAAAGATTAGTGCTGCTACGCCGGCGGCAGCGGCCTAATACTACTACTAATCAGTAGCAGTGCAACTGATGCACTGCTACTGTTACTACGCCGGCGGCGGGTTTCCTCCGCCACGGCTCCTACAGGCGCCGCCTCTTGGCTGGCGGTGCGCCGTCATCGTCGTTGGAGTCGTCGGAGTCATCGTCGTCGGCGTCCTCCTTGTCCTCATCATCGTCGTCCTCCTCCTCCTCGTCGGAGTCGTAGCCAGAGTCGAAGTGCGGCTCCAACTCCGGGTCGTCATCGTCCTCCTCCTCCTCGTCGTTGTTGTCGTCATCGTCGGGGTCGTAGTCGGAGCCGCCGTGGCCCTCGCCCTCCTCCTCCTCATCGCCCTCGCCGTTGTCGTCGGACTCCAGGCCTTCTTGCCACCCGGGGTGGCCCTCTTCCCACCATGGGTAGGGGTTGCCCTCGCCGTCGCTGTCGCTGGGGATGTCTGGTTCGCCCACCATGGGTCCATTGTTCCGGCTTGGAGGTTGGGGTTTTTGGATGGAGAGAAGAGAGATGCTCCGGCTTGGAGGTTGGGGTTTTTGGATGGAGAGAAGAGAGAACCGCAATGTGGTTTTTATGTGTGAGGGGGATAGACATGAATTCACTACAACTGCACGTAGATCGATAACCGCTTGGGGCACCGAACAGGCGGCCGGCCGATCGCTTCGTTTTCTTGCCAACGCAGTGTGAAAAGACAACACCATTTACAGATTATATGCGCAATGATGACATCGTGTGACCGCGCTTCACGTATAGTCGAACTGGTGCCCCTTACTGACATGCTTGTAAATGTTCACCACGTCATCTGGTGCCCCTTGACGTGTAGAGTACAAGTGTCGAACAGTTGATGTGCGTCGTCGTTCTGTCAAATTTAATGCAGTTGGAGACGCTGTGAGACATCTACACGTAGCAGAAGCATTTTTTGCGAGAACTGATACGATTAACTTTTTGTTTACGTGCAAATATGGGTCGGTACATCCGTGTCAACACACCAAGCGCGATCTGGACATGAACTGGACGTGAACGGCACCCACAATGCGCGCTCTGTGTAGTTACGCGATCTGAACGTGTGTACATCTTGTTTATCAACTTGAATCGTTAGTATATGACATAAGACGACTATGTGCGCAGGATTTTCCTTTTTTTTTATTTTTTTGAATATTTGAGGCGCATTTCAAAATTCGGTCAAATTTCGGTAAAACCTACATTAAACAAGTTTAAAACATGAAAATGAAAAACTAAGCATGGATCCTTCTTAGTCACTCCAAAATGAAACTTTGTGAGGTGTTTGAACATTTCATGTTGAAAATCCAAAACCCATTCTCTTCATCCTAGAAATCATAGGACATAGTCTGAGATATCACCTTAGATACATGCATTTCTCATACGAAATGTTTATAGATGATGTTTATCAACTTGAATCGTTAGTATATGACATAACACGACTATGTGCGCAGGATTTTCCTTTTTTGATTTTTTTGAATATTTGAAGCTCATTTGAACCTCGAGTTCATATGACATAGTTCGAGGATATCACTTAGATACATGCATTTTTCATCTGATGTGTATAGACATTGTTTGTCAGCTTGAATCGTTAGTATATGACAAAATACGACTATGTGCGCAGGATTTTCCATTTTTTGATTTTTTTTAATATTTGAAGCTCATTTCAAATTTCGGTCAACTTAACGTTGACCGACATTTAAACAAGTTTAAAACATGAAATTTGAAAAACGAAGACGCGAGCCTTCTTAGTCACTTCAAATGAAGCTTGGACACTTTATCAAACTTTTCAAAACCCCGTTGAGTGCCTCCAAACCCCATTTGAACAATGACCGTCGAACTAACCCTAGCATTGAACTGCAGCCGTCCGATCGTTCCTCTAGAAGGAATCTGCAGGCAGACTCGGGCGATCCGCGAGAAGCTCATTCTGCGATCTGATTGGATGCGCGCGTAGGACTTGGGCTTTACCTGCTGACGAGTGGACCACGGCGTACCCAATGGGGATTTTGGCTCGCCCACCGCCATTTGCCTGAGTGACACAAAATGGGGATTTTGGCACACCAAATGGGGATTTTGGCTGTAACCCGTCATCGTAACTTAAATGGGGATTTTGGCACACCAAATGGGGATAGCCATGAGCTTGGTCAAATCTAGCTTGAATCCATATAAATTTTCAAATGAGCTTGGACCCGCTGAAAAATGTGTTTCAAATGAGCTACAAAGGTAGGGTAAACGGCTCCATTTGTAAGCAAAAATGGTGGACTCGCTGAAAAATGTGTTTCAAATGAGCTCCAAAGGTAGGGTAAACGACCCCATTTGTAAGCAAAAATGGTGGACTCGCTGAAAAATGTGTTTCAAATGAGCTGCAAAGGTAGGGTAAATGGCCCCATTTCTAAGCAAATTTTGCAAACTGAAGTGGATTTTGGCCACACACAATTGGCCAAATTTCATGGTAGTACAAAATAGATCAACAACTAATAACTAAATTGGTACTTTCCCTTACTAAAATAACTAAAATGGACTACTACTCGTCCTCGTCATCGGAAACCTCCACCGACTCGGCCTTGCCCTTGCCCTTGCCCTTGGCTTCGACCTCCATTGGGGCAATGCCCTTCTTCTTCCCCTTGCTCTCCGAGTTGATCTTGAGCCGTTGCTGCTCGGCGGCGGAATGCTTGGCCAGCTCCGTGGCTTTATGGTCGGCCATGGCCCAGGCCATACCCGGGTCCAGGACCTCCGTGACCTCCTCCTTCCAGGCCATGGTCCAGTCCATACCGGGTCGTCCTCGTCGTCCTCGTCGGACAGATCGATGAAGGGAATGGGATCAGGAGCAATGGCCTTGCCCCCGCGCCGGCCCCTTGGAGACTCCCCGGATCGTGCAATCTCCCAGGATGGACGAATCCTGCTCGAACGTGGAGGAGTACGCCCATGCCCACGTGGAGGAGTACGCGCATGCCCACGCCCCCTGCCGCTGCCCTCGTTCAACTCAAGAAACCAAGGATAGCGGACGTGGCGGCTGCGATTCGAGCTGGGAGTGGAGCTGCCATCACCACGAACCATGGAGATATAAGGGACTGGGCGAGTGTGTCTAGTAGAGGAAGAGGGGATATGTGGGCGCAATGGGCAAGGAGATGGCTCCTTTTAAAGCCATCTGCGGTCTGGATGGCGTCGCGTTCTGGACGGCAGTAATGGCGACCGGGCACTGATTCGGCTCCAGACTGCTCAGTTTGCGGCAGGACAGAGTAGGCAAGAGAGACGCCAGGACGGCGGAGTAGATACGCAGCCGGGCCGGCAGTGTAGGCGGCGAGGCAGCCTTTTGCCGGCCAGGGGGGCACGCCATTGAAGGCGCCCGCAAATAGGGGGACGGCGAGCACAGGCATGGACGCGCTCGTACGGCTGCATGCAAGCACTCCTCCGCCGCTGGCATGGACGCGCTCGTACGGCCCCACTTGTAAGCTTTAAGTGGGGACGGGGTGCATGCACTTCGCTGGGCCCACATGTAACAGGTTCGTTAACGGTCAAAGGGCTTGACCGGATGGAAACAGCCGTCTTCGCCACCCACGGGCCATCCGCGAGCCAGCCAGGGCACGGATGACAGAAACTACACGGGGGTGGCACAAACAGATAAAACTGAGGTAGGTAGGGCACAGAAGCGATTGTCCCTTATTCCAGAAAACATCCGTTGCCGCCGCCGCCGTCAACCCTAACTCGGGGTGTTCAGAAGTTCTCCTCCAGCACCCTGCCAGAGAGGGGAATCATCACCGGAGGGCTCTACATCACCATGCCTGCCTCCGGAGTGATGCGTGAGTAGTTCATCCTTAGACTACGGGTCCATAGCAGTAGCTAGATGATTGTCTTCTCCTCTTGTGCCATCATGTTTAGATCTTGTGAGCTGCCTATCATGATCAAGATCATCTTATTTTAATGCTACATGTTGTGTTTGTTGGATCCGATGAATATTGAATACTATGTCAAGTTGATTATTGATTTATCATATATGTGTTGTTTATGATCTTGCATGCTCTCCGTTACTAGTTGAGGCTCTGGCCAAGTTGATGCTTGTAACTCCAAGAGGGAGTATTTATGCTAGATAGTGGGTTCATGCCTCTATTTAATCTGGGGGAGTGACATCAACCTCTAAGGTTGTGGATGCGCTGTTGGCACTAGGGGTAAAACATCAATGCTTTGTCTAAGGATATTAGTGTTGTTTACATTACGCACCATACTTAATGCAATTGTCTGTTGCTTGCAACTTAATACTGGAAGGGGTGCGGATGCTAACCTGAAGGTGGACTATTTAGACACAGATGCATGCTGGATGGCGGTCTGTGTTCTTTGTCGTAATGCCCAAAGTAAAACTCATAGTGATCATCATGATATGTATGTGCATTGATATGCCCTCTCTATTTGTCAATTGCCCAACTGTAATTTGTTTACCCAGCATGTTAGTATTTTATTATGGAGAGACACCACTAGTGAACTGTGGACCCAGGTCCATTCTTTTACATCTGAAATACAACCTTCTGCAATCATTGTTCTCTTACATTCTCTGCAAACAAACATCATCTTCCACACTATACGTCTAATCCTTTGTTTTCAGCAAGCCGGGGAGATTGACACCCTCACTGTTTCGTTGGGACAAAGTAGTTTGATTGTTGTGTGCAGGTTCCAAGTCGACGGTTGACTTGGAACCTGCCCACAACACAACCAAAATACTTTGCCCCAACTAACAGTGAGGTTGTCAATCTCACCGGCTTGCTAAAAACAAAGGATTAAACGTATAGTGTGGAAAATGATGTTTGTTTGTAGAGAATGTAAAAGAATAGTGTTTGCAGTAGATTGTATTTCAGATGTAAAAGAATGGACCGGGGTCCACAGTTCACTAGTGGTGTCTCTCCATAATAAAATATTAACATGCTGGGTAAACAAATTACAGTTGGGCAATTGACAAATAGAGAAGGCATAACAATGCACATACATATCATGATGACTACTATGAGTTTTACTTAGGGCATTATGACAAAGAACATAGACCGCCATCCAGCATGCATCTATGTCTAAAAAGTCCACCTTCAGGTTAGCATCCGCACCCCTTCCAGTATTAAGTTGAAAGCAACAGACAATTGCATTAAGTATGGTGCGTAATGTAAACAACACAAATATCCTTAGACAAAGCGTTGATGTTTTATCCCTAGTGGCAACAGCACATCCACAATCTTAGAACTTTCTGTCACTGTCCCAGATTCAATGGAGGCATGAACCCACTATCTAGCATAAATACTCCCTCTTGGAGTTACAAGCATCAACTTGGCCAGATCCTCAACTAGTAACGGAGAGCATGCAAGATCATAAACAACACATATATGATAATTCAATAATCAACTTGACATAGTATTCCATATTCATCGGATCCCAACAAACACAACATGTAGCATTACAAATAGATGATCTTGATCATGATAGGCAGCTCACAAGATCTAAACATGATGGCACAAGAGGAGAAGATAACCATCTAGCTACTGCTATGGACCCGTAGTCCAAGGATGAACTACTCACGCATCGTTCCGGAGGCGGGCATGGTGATGTAGAGCCTCCGGTGATGATTCCCATCTCCGGCAGGGTGCCGGAGGCGAACTTCTGAACCCCGAGTTAGGGTTGACGGCGGCGGCGTCTCTGGAACTTTTCTGGAAATATGGCTCGGTGCCCTAGGGTTTTCGCGTCTGGGGAATAAATAGGCGAAGAGGCAACGTCGGTGGAGGCGTGGGCCTCCCTCCCCACGTGGCGGCGCGGCAGGGGGCCCACCCGCCTGGGGTGGGGACGGCCCCTGCTGGCCTCCTTCGTCTCCTCTTCGGACTGCTGGAACGTGTCGGAGAAAATAGGCATCTGGGATTTTGTTTCGTCCAATTCCGAGGAAGTTTCCAGAACAGCTTTTCTGAAACCAAAAATAGCAGAAAACAGGGAACTGGCACTGTGGCATCTTGTTAATAGGTTAATCCCAGAAAATGCATAAAAATGCTATGAAGTGTAAATAAAACATGTAGCTATTGGCATAAAACTAGCATGGAACATAAGAAATTATAGATACGTTGGAGACGTATCAAGCATCCCCAAGCTTAGTTCTACTCGTCCTCGAGTAGGTAAACGATAACAAAAATAATTTCTGAAGTGACATGCTACCAACATAATCTTGATCAATAATATTGTAAAGCATATGAGATGAATGAAGTGACTCAAGGCAATGGTCTATAGTTTGCTAACAAATAGATAATGAGTAAACACAGAATCATATAAGCAAAAGCTTTTCATAAATAGTACTTTCAAGACAAGCATCAAAAAGTTTTGCATAAGAGTTAACTCATAAAGCAATAGATTCTAAATAAAAGGTTTTGAAGCAACACAAAGGAAGATTTAAGTTTCAGCAATTGCTTTCAACTTTTAACATGTATATCTCATGGATAATTGTCAACACAAAGTAATATAATAAGTGCAATAAGCAAGCATATAAAAATTGTTGCACACAAAGTTGACACAAGTGTTTGCTTCTAAGATAGAAAGAAGTAGGTAAACTGACTCAACATAAAATAAAAGAAAGGCCCTTCGTAGAGTGAAGCAGGGATTAAATCATGTGCTAGAGCTTTTTAAGTTTTTGAAATCATATAGAGAGCATAAAAATAAAGTTTTGAGAGGTGTTTGTTGTTGTCAATGAATGGTAGTGGGCACTCTAACCCCCTTGTCAACCAGACTTTCAAGAGCGGCTCCCATAAAGGACGTTATTTCTACCAGCAAGGCAGATCATCCCTTTTCTCTTTTGTTTACACATGCAGTTAAAAACTGGTATCATTGCTTGACTGATTGAATCAGGGCAAAAATGTGAAGAGAATTAAGCGGTTAAAGTTGAAATTAATTGGGACTGGGCACCCAATTTGCCATCTCTTTTTGCAAAATTATTGGATAAGCGGATGTATATGCCACTAGTCCATTGGTGAGAGTCTATCAAGAGTAAATGACAAGGTTGAAAGATAAAAACACCACATACTTCCTCATGAGCTATAAAACATTGACACAAATAAGAGATAATAGCTTTTGAATAGTTTAAAGGTAGCACATGAAGTATTTACTTGGAATGGCAGGAAATACCACATAATAGGTAGTTATGGTGGACACAAATGGCGTAGGTTTTGGCTCAAGGTTTTGGATGCACGAGAAGCATTCCCTCTCAGTACAGGGTTTAGGCTAGCATTATAAGACTCTACACCGTCTTCCTTGTTACTCAAACACTTTTACCAGAAAATATCTAGACCTTAGAGAGACCAATCATGCAAACCAAATTTCAACAAGCTCTACGGTAGTTCTCCACTAATAGGCTTAAACTACATGATGCAAGAGCTTAAACATGATCTACTTGAGAGCTCAAAATGATTGCCAAGTATCAAATTATCCAAGACAATGATCTACAAGCATAAGTATGTCTTTTCAATATACCATCTACCACATGCAGCATTTTCTGTTTCCAACCAAATAACAATCAATGCTGAGGCTTTCAGCTTTCACCATAAACATAAATAATAAGTGCTGAGGCTTTCAGCTTTCGCCATGAACATAAACAATAAGTGCTGAGGCTTTCAGCTTTCGCCATGAACATTAATAATAAGTGCTGAGGCTTTCAGCTTTCGCCATGAACATTAAAAATAAAACGAAGAACACAGGTGTTCAAATGAAAAAGCGGAGCGTGTCTCTCTCCCACACAAGAATGCTAGGATCCGATTTATTCAGACAACGAAAATAACAAAGCAACAAATAAAAGCAAACAGACGCTCCAAGTAAAATACATAAGATGTGACGGAATTAAAATATAGTTTCACTAGAGGTGACCTGATAAGTTGTTGATGAAGAAGGGGACGCCTTGGGCATCCCCAAGCTTAGACGCTTGAGTCTTCTTGAAATATGCTTGGGTGACCCACGGGGGCATCCCCAAGCTTAGGCTTTTCACTCTTCTTGATCATATTACATCATCCTCCTCTCTTGATCCTTGAAAACTTCCTTCACACCAAACTCGAAATAATCTTTATTAGCGGGTTAGTGCATAATCAAAAATTCACATGTTCTGCATGGACACAATCATTACCAACACTTCTGGACATTACCTATAGCTACTGAAATTTAATGGAGCAAAGAAATCCACTTAAACACAGTAAAAGAGGCAATGCAAAATAAAAGGCAGAATCTGTCAAAACAGAACAGTCCGTAAAGACGAATTTTTTTGAGGCACTTAACATGCTCAGATCCGAAAACTTAAAACTAATGAAAGTTGCGTACATATCTGAGGATCATGCGTGAATTTTTTCAGACTTTTTAGATTTTTCTGCAGAGAGAAAAGCTTAAAACCGTGGACAGCAAAAATCTGTCCCTGCGTAGAAATCCAAATCTAGCATCAACTTTCTATTAGAGACTTTACTTGGCACAACAATGCAAGAAAATAAAGATACTGTCGGCTCGGTAAGAACCAGGGTGTACTGGGCCGCGGCCTCTGGAGCCCTCAACACCCGACGGATGAAATTCCGCTTCAGGCCAGGCTACGGCCTGGAGAGACTCGCGAGGAGAAGCGCCTCGCGAGACCGCGGGAGGCAGCAGGAGCCTCTTGAGGCCTCCTACACGGCTGCCCCTCTACAAGGCTCATTCCCCTTGAAGGGAAGTCAACACCAAATCTTCCACAAGGGCCTCCGCCCTCGTGGAGATTCCTTCGCTACGAAGCAAGCTCTGCAGAGCGCACATGGGCTCTGCAACGGCCGCAGAGTGACGCGCGCCCCTGCGCGCGATGACGACGGCGCCGCAATTGCCATTCCGGTGATTAAAGGAGTCAACAAAGCTGCGTCGCCCGCGCCGGACTACGAGACTTGCCTCTTTGGTGATAAAGAGGCTGGCCGGCGCTACACTCCAAGGATGGCATCACCGTGGGCACCCCCACATCCCTCTGCAGCACCAGCTGGCCGTCCTGCATGGACGGTGGTTTTCCTGCCACCGGCGGCAGCTTTTCGCTGGTGGACCGCGTCCATGGACAGCCGAGCTGCGGTGAACCACGCTCCTCCGTTCGTCGCCACATGGGGGCCCCTTCCGCTGTGCCATGCGCAGAGAAGAAGCCCGGGGCGCCTATAAAAGGGGGGGAGCTCCACCGTAACAAGGGGTTCCGCGATCCGCAATCGACCAATCTCTCAAAGCTGCATCCCAACACTCCACTGCGCAAGGAAGACGAAGCCCCTAGCTAGCTCTTCCTTGTAACCACCATTGCCATAAGGGAGCCCTCGGCAAGCTCATTGTACTGTAACTATACAGCAGTACAATACAGACAAGCAGGAGTAGCGGTGTTACCTCCTCACGAGGGCCGTGAACCTGGGTAAGGGCTTGTGTTCATCCCTGCCATGATGTCCCTCCTCCAGCGCGACGAGCACCGTCGCCGTGCTTGTTGAGGGTTGTTTGACATCGTGTTCAGCCCCTTGCACGAATTCTCTTCGAGAGTGTGATCACCCCTGTTCCGTGGGAATCATTCTCCGACAATTGGGGCGCCAGGTAGGGGGCTGAGGCGCGTCTTCAACCTTCAACAACCTTCTGCACCATGGCGGACACTCGCGCAGCACGCGCCACCCGGCGGGCATCAGGCAGGGCTGCCACCGAGCCCAACACCAACACTTGCGGCCGCGGCGGCCGTCCTCGTGGTAGCCGCACCGCAGGACGCGGAACTTCCGGCCCGCGCGTCGAGCACCCAGAGAGCGACGACGACCGCCACGACGACCACTACGACAACGACGTCGACCCCGAGCACCGCGAGGACGCTGAGTCCTCGCACCCGTCTCAGCGCCAGAGCGCCTCCTCTCTTGCGCGTCCAGCTCCCAGTCCCGTGACAGCGTTGCTCATGGCTGCGGAGCTCTTCCGCTACCGCCCCACCGCCGAGGCGCACGATAACTGGCTCGGGCGCCTCCAGCACCTCGTCGACATCGCGGCGGCACCATGACCTGGCCAGGCAGCGTCACGCTCCCTGGTCCACCACAACTCCGGGCGTGCGGGGACTGCTGCGCATGGCGCACCCCCGCCGCCGCCTCCGCCGCCGCCTCCGCCAGGGCCACCTCCGGCTACTGCGCACAAAGCTGCCTCCCACGCGTCCTCGCCGCGCGATTGCCAAATCGTGCAGCGGACCCCTCCGGATGCACGGGTGGAAATGGAGCGCCAGAAGGACCTCCACAAGCGCATCGTCGAGGAAATTGGCCAGGCGGGGAAGCAGAATCGCCGAGCTCTCCAAGGAGGCGTCGCCACCTACGCCACAGGGTGCATGGCCTTCACTCGCAATTTGCGACGCGTCATCTGGCCACAGAAGTTCAGGCCAGACCTACCCAAGGGCTATGACGGCACGAACAACCCCGTCGAGTTCCTGCAGCTCTACTCCACCTCCGTCCAAGCTGCGGGGGGAGACGACAAAGTCATGGCCAACTGGTTCTCCCACGCCCTCAAAGACTCTGCCCTGTCATGGCTCCTGAATCTCCCCGAGGACTCCATTGACTCGTGGGAAGAGCTGTGCCAACAGTTCGTCGCGAACTTCAAGGGCACTTACGAGCGCGCCCTCACGTACAACGACTTGCGCGCTGTACGCCAGAAGCCAGGCGAGACTCTCCGCAGGTACATCCAGCGCTTCAGCCAGGTCCGCAACAAGATCCCGAACATCCCGGACTCGCACGTCATCGCTGCATTCCGGGAGGGCGTCACCAACCGCAGGATGCTCGAGAAGCTTGGCATCCACGATACTCTCTCTTCCGTGGTCAAGCTCTTCGACATCGCTGACAAGTGCGCCAAGGCCGAAGAGGGCCTCCTCTTCGTCAAGATGGGCTCGACAGACGACCCTGCCGAGGGATCCAAGGCCCTGAAGAAACGTGACGAGGCAAAACGCAAACCCACTGCGGTTCTAGCGGCTGAGCCTGACACAAAGCACGCTCGGGAGAACTCTCCCGAGGCAGACGAGAAAAAGGTCGACAACCGCCCGTTCTGCATCTACCACAACAGGCGCGGCCACGCAACTGAGAACTGCTTCGACCTCAAGCGGTTAAGCAAAAAGCGCGAACAAGAAGAAGGCAGTGGTGGCCGTGGCAGAGGCCGTGGCCACTACAGGGGCGGACGTAAAGGCAACTACCAGAAGCCTCAGGGGACTCAGGCAAACGCCGCCGAGAAGAACAACAATCTCCCTGACGAGGAAGATGGTGGCTACCAGGCTCCCAGAGGTGCTATGGCATGCATCCTCGGCGGGTCCCAGGCGCCCAAGTCCAACAACCAGTTCAAGCAATTTGCTCGTGAGCTAAACGCGGTGCTTCCCAGCATCGAGACTTCCCGGCCCCTCAAGTGGTCCCAGTATACCATCGCCTTCGACGCCAAAGACCACCCCAAGTCGACCAAGACTGTGGCACTCTCCCTTTGGTGTGCACCCCCACCATCAACAACATCGCCGTCGGCAAGACGCTCATTGATGGGGGTGCAGGCCTGAATGTATCTCTGTCGAGACCTTCGAGACGCTTCAAGTGCCCTACGAGTGGCTCATGCCCTCCAGGCCCTTCACGGGGTCACCAGTGGCTCAATCTCGCCTCTGGGGCAAGTGAGGCTCGCGGTCACCTTCGGCACGCAGAAACTACCGCACCGAGCTAATTGACTTCGACGTCGCGCACATTGGCCTGCCCTACAACGCCATCCTCGGCTACCCCGCCCTCGCGAAGTTCATGGCCGTCACGCACCACGCCTACAACATGGTCAAGATCCCTGGCAGCGGTGGCACCATCACCATACACGGTCACGTACAGGACGCCACGCGCGCTGTCGAGATCGCCTACAAGGCCGCTGCCATGGCATTCCCCGCTGACGAGGACATGGAGCCTCTCGAGAGGCCCAAGAAGAAGAAGCAGCTGTTCACTCAAGAGCAAGCATCTACAAAGAAGGTGTCGCTGAGCACCAGCGGCTCGGGGGCTGAGGGCTCGGGGGCTAGCGTCACCATAGGCGCTGGCTTGCCTCCCAAATAGGAAAGCGCGCTCGTCGCCTTCCTTCGGGCAAATTCTGACATGTTCGCATGGACTCCGTCAGAAATGTCCGGTGTACCAAGGGAGGTGATCGAGCACCACTTAGCCGTGTGTCCAAACGCACGCCCTGTAAAGCAGAAAGCGCGGAAACAAGCCCCCGAGAAGCAAGCGTTCATCATCAAAGAAGTAGAGAAGCTGAAAGCAGCAGACATCATTCGAGAAGTTGCCCACCCCACTTGGCTCTCCAACGGTGTGGTTGTCCCAAAACCCAATGGAGGAGGCCGGCTCTGCATCGACTACACAGACGTAACAAGGCCTGCCCCAAGGATCCATACCCCATGCCAAGGATAGACCAGATTGTGGACTCCACCGCCGGCTGTGATCTCCTCTGTTTCCTGGATGCCTTCTCAGGCTACCACCAGATCAAAGATGGCCAAGGAAGACGAGGAGAAAACAGCATTTCTCACCCCTTGTGGTGTGTATTGCTACACTTGCATGCCTTTGGCCTGAAGAATGCCGGCGCCACCTTCCAGAGGCTCATGAGGATCGCCTTGGGGGCTCAGATGGGAAGAAATGCAGAAGCTTATGTCGACGACATCGTGGTCAAGTCTCGCGAGGGAGACACTCTCTTGAAGGATCTCGAGGAAACCTTCGCCAGCCTGCGCAAGGTGAACATCAAGTTAAACCCCGCCAAGTGCGTCTTCGGGGTGCCTTCAGGCAAGCTCCTCGGGTTCCTCGTGTCCCACCGAGGCATAGAAGCAAACCCTGACAAGATCAAGGCCATAGAAGACATGCAGCCACCTCGCCGCCTCAAGGACATGCAGCGCCTAGCAGGATGCATGGCCAGCTTAGGCCGCTTCATCTCCAAGTTCGGCGAGAGGCCTGCCATTTTTCAAGATCATGAAGAAATCCGGCACCTTCAAGTGGACTCCAGAGGCAGACAAAGCATTTGAGGACTTGAAGAAATACTTGGCTAGCTCACCAGTAATGGTAGCCCCCAGGACAGGCGAACACCTGAAGCTGTACCTAGCAGCCACTCCACAAACAGCAAGCGCCGTCCTGGTGGCAGAAAGAAGAGCCAGTCCTCCCCAAGAAAAGCACTGCCACTCCAAGTCCAGAGCCTCCCGATAAAGAAGTAGTCTCTTCAGACCCAGCGCCAGCCCACAGCCTCAAGTCGAGCCTACCGCAAGCACCCCTGCCGAGACTCCTCCACAGGAAAACCTCTTCAGAGGCCCTGAGGAGACTCTTCAGGGAACAGACGCTGCAGCTCCATCGGCAGCCCTTGTCGAGCATCCTGTCTACTTCGTCAGTACAGTACTGCGGGATGCCCGAGAGCGTTACCCCATGCAGCAGAAGCTCCTCCTCGCGCTCCTCATCGCCTCCAGGAAGCTACGACACTACTTCCAAGGCCATCCCATCACGGTGGTCACGTCCTTCCCCCTGGAGCAGATCTTGCGCAACCCCAACGCCACTGATCGCGTTGCGGGATGGAACATTGAGCTGCAACCATTTAACCTGCGCTTCGACACTACAAGGGTCATAAAGGGAAGAGCGCTGGCGGATTTCGTCGCAGAGTGGACTGACCCAACTCCTGAAGAGCCTCGAGAGAAGAAACCGTGCCGGCTAAAGAGACAATGCCAAGCCATTGGACCATGCACTTCGATGGAGCCTTCTCCTGCCGGAATGGTGGAGCTGGAGTTGTCCTGACCTCACCAAAAGGCGACAAGCTCTACTACGCTGTCCAGCTGTGCTTCACAATAGACAAGATCTCCAACAACATAGCCGAGTACGAAGGCCTCCTCGCCGGGCTAAGGGCCGCAATTGCCCTCGGCGTCAAGCGCTTACTCATAAAGGGTGACTCCCAGTTGCTGGTCAATTTCTCCAACAAGAGCTACACGCCCAAAGACAACCACATGGCCGCCTACCTTGAAGAGGTCCGCAAGCTCGAGAAGCACTTCAGAGGCATGGAGCTCATGCACATCCCCCGAAAGGATAACCAGGAGGCAGATGACATCGCCAAGCGAGCTTCACGCAGGCAAGCCCAGCCAGCTGGCGTCTTTGAAGAAAGACTCACCAAGGCGTCCATAAAGCAGCCACAAGAAGCAGCAGCCACAAGCACAGACGAAGTCCTCCCATCTCCACCGGCAGGCGGAGCGCCCAACTGTGGTCCTCCTTCAGGGGAGCGTCTGATGCTGACAATGGCGCACCAAGAGACAGGCTGGGTCGATGAGCTCAAAGACTACATGATGAAGGGAATCCTCCCCGAGGAAGATGCGGAAGCAGAGCGAATTGCTCGACAGGCAAAGTCATACTTCATCCTCGAGGTAGACCTGTACCGCAAGCGCCCAAATGGAATTGCACTCAAATGTGTCCCTCCGGAAGAAGGCCGGATGCTGATCAGGGACATCCACAGTGGAGAGTGCGGCCACCATTCCTCGGCTCGCACCCTTGCAGGCAAGGTTTTCAGGAGCGGTTTCTACTGGCCCCAAGTGCTTCAAGATGCCACCACCATCGTCCAAACTTGCGACGCGTGCCAGTTCCACGCCAAGCAAGTTCATCAGCCAGCGCTGGGGCTCCAAACCATCCCGCTCTCCTGGCCCTTCGCGGTCTGGGGACTGGACATCTTGGGTCCCTTCCCGAGATCGCAAGGGGGCTACCGCTTCCTCTTCGTGGCTGTCGACAAGTTCACCAAGTGGTCCGAAGTTGAAGCGGTGCGCACGATACCAGCCAGAGCAGCAGTGAAATTTATCAGAGGCCTGGTCTGCCGTTTCGGAGTGCCAAATCGCATCATCACCGACAATGGGTCGCAATTCACCAGCGGCATCTTCAGGTCCTACTGCGAAAGCCTCGGCACCAAGCTCTGCTTCGCATCAGTGGCTCACCCGCAGAGCAACGGCCAGGCTGAGCGAGCAAATGCCGAGGTCCTCAAGGGCCTCAAGACCAGAAGCTTCAACTGCCTCAAGGGCCACGGCAAGGGCTGGATAGACGAGCTCCCTTCTGTGCTCTGGTCCATGCGCACAAATCCCACGAAGCCCACTGGTGAGACACCATTTTCCCTGGTGTATGGAGCTGAAGCAGTCCTCCCCACAGAAATCAAGCATGGGTCCCCACGGGTCCTTGCTTTCAATGAGGATGATCAAGAAGACCTCCACAACGACGACCTGCTGCTCCTCGACGGACTACGCCGCCGTGCCGCCCTAAGGGCCGCAAAGTACCAGCAAGACCTGCGACGCTACCACAGCCGCCACATCCGCTCGCGCACTCTGGAGGCAGGCGATCTCGTCCTCAGGCGAATCCTCTCCAGGGAAGGTCTCCACAAGCTCTCGCCCATGTGGGAAGGCCCCTACAGAGTCGCCCACATCGCCAGGCCTGGCGCTGTACGCCTCGAAACGGAGGACGGCATCCCGGTCAAGAACCCTTGGAACATCGCGCATCTACGCAAGTTCTACCCGTGATCAAAGTCACGCCAGACATTTTTTGTCTCTCGAGGAATGCCAGACATTTTTTGTCTCCAGAGGGAAGCGCACAGCTTCACCTCCAAGCTTCACAAAGCTTCTCCTCCAGAGGGCCAGCCCCTCCGAGCTCTCCCAATAATAAGCCACCGCAGGCTGTGGAGAGTCTCAGCCACTAAAGGTGGTCCCCATGCCTCGACATGGTAAACTATATCTTGGCAATGCCAAGTGTAGTGAACTATTTCATTTCTCAATGAAACATTGCGCCAAGGCGCCGCTGGGTAATATTTTGGTGGTAAGTTCTACCTCTTCGGCATTTATTTAGTTCATCTGCGCTCATATTTTTCCCATGCACACCTCGCGAGCGGGGGCTGAGTACGGTGCCTGTGCCTCAAGAGCACCCCAGCAGCACTGCAAAATCCAAAGGATCCGAGCTCTGACACGTGAGCATGCTCTCACGATCGTCACCTCACCAAAGAGCTCTGGCTCAAGGGCTTGCTCCCAAACACGCCACCTCACCAAAGGACCTTGGTACTTACTCTCCTCGCGAGATACTCATGAGGAAACCTATAAGCGCACATGATTTGTTATCATCGTGCTAGCTTTGGTACTGCCTCTCTAACAAATGCAGAGAACAAGAGTCTCCACAAGCCCGCAAAAGCATCACCCCGGCTTCAAGAAGGAAGCACACCATCGGGAAATCAACACCCTCCACAAGGCCAAAAGCTTCGCGAAGCTAAGTCTAGCACTAACACTTCAAGCTACCTTTTGTCTCTCTCACGAGCTTTTGTCGTCCCTCGGGAGGATCCTTTTCCCTCGCGCTTCATGGACTGCTTGTGCGTCAAAGGGGGGCCCTCGAGCACCGCGACTCGAGAGCCCTTACCTCTCTGAGCCTTAAACTCCCCCCGGCCTTGCTGAGTCATTGCTCACGCATACCGCAGCGGCGGAGTCATAGCGCGAAGAGGTGGGTCCAAATAATGCAGAGCGAAAAACACATGAAGCAGTGGTAAAAGGCCCTTCAAGGGACGCATACACACAAAGTAGCACAGACTTAAAGCATTTTACAAACCATGATCAAAGGACATAAGTTTCCAAGCTAAGATAAATACACCGCAAGCAGGAGCAGATCACGCGGAGAAGTCGCCATCGTCATCTCCTGAGGCCTCTTCCGAGCCACCTTCCTCCTCAGCGGCTTGGTCCACCTCGACCCTCTTGAAGCGGCTGCAGTAGTCCGCGACCTCCTCGCGAACCGAGTTGGAGATCTTCTGGCCTTGTTCCCCCTCGAGAGCCTCGGTCACGGACACATAGTCGAAGCCAGGATGGAGGCGCTGAAGGTTGGAGAAGACGCGGTCGATCACCACGACCAAGAGCTTGCGGCACTCTTCGTCGACGACGCCGCCCAGCTCCGCTACAGGACCCTCCAAGGCGGTGAAGAGCTTGTCGAAGTAGGCGAGGTACGTGGCGACGTCGGAGTTCCCCTGGGCTGGGACAGCAGGCGAATCCACGCCAAGCTTCTCCGCGAGAGCGTTCCCCCGAGACACCAAGGACCGGAACATGCGCTCTCGCTGCTGAGTCAAGACTCGCGCAGCCTGGATGTTCTCCTGCACCTCGACAGCGCGCTCGACGGCAGGGCCAACCTGCGCGTTGAGTTCCTCCATGTCCGCCACGAGCTTGGCGAGGTCCTCCTCAGCTCTCTTGCGAGCATCCTGGGCGCGCCTGGTCCGGGAGTTCAGAGCGACATTCTGCTCCTCCAGATAGCGGATGCGCTCGTTGTCTTCGTTGCGCCGCTTCTTGAAGTTGCTCTCCTGCTTCTTGAACTTCTTGTCGTAGTCGTTGGAGATGGCGGCACGGATCTTCTTCTCCTTGTCGGCCAGCTCC
Organism: Poa pratensis; assembly: GCA_947311845.1. Taxonomy (NCBI): domain Eukaryota; kingdom Viridiplantae; phylum Streptophyta; class Magnoliopsida; order Poales; family Poaceae; genus Poa; species Poa pratensis. The sequence continues at coordinate 6,629,951 of CAMZMU010000128.1, read as the reverse complement.
TTCTCCTGCTCCTCTCTCTTCTCAGCAAGCTTCTGGTTGAACCTTGCCACATGCTTGGCATGGCTATCCACCTCCGCTTGGTGCTTGCCGACGGCCTCCGCCAAGTTGCTCTCCCGAGCCTCGAGGTCCTCCCGCTGCGTGGCCAGTTCCAGCTCGGCATGCTGCATCTGCTCCTCACGTTTCAGCGCGTCAGCCTCGCGCGTCGCCAGCGCCTCCTCGCGAGAGTCCAAAGCCGCGCGGTGTTCGTCCATGGACTTCCGCACGATTTCAGCCTCAGCAATGATTTTCTTCTCGAGGGCGGCGAGCTCTGCTTCCCGCCTCTCCAGCATGGCCTCTGTCATCGCGCGCTCTGCCGAGGCCGCCAGGAGGTCTTCAACCGCCGCTTGGCGCTCCGCTTGCAGCGGCTCCAGGATCTCCTCAGCGTCCCGCACCGCGCCCTCGCGGACCTCTTTGGCGAAGCGCAACGCCTCCTCCCGCTGCGCCTGCGCGGCCTGGTCGCTCTGACGGCAGCGTTCCACTGTCTCATGAAGAAGGGCCCAGGCCTGCGCGAGCTCCTCGCGCTCCCGGGCAATTGCGGCTTCCTCGAGGGCGAGGTGGGCCTCGAGCCCCTCGAGAGATTCTCTCGCCAGATGGAGGGCGGGTCGCGGCGAGCGCCTCTCCAGAGCGCGCCGACCAAGACTAGGGCCTGAGAGCCCCCGCGAGACGCAGAGGCTCCCATGTCGGCGCCGCGCCAAAGGAAGGGAACCTCCGTGCTCGGGCCAAGGCCGGACCAGGCCTGGGGGCTCGGGGGCTGGCCGCTGCTGCCGCCGGCGCCCTGAGCGCCAGCATCCACGCCCCCCAAGGGCGCTTCCTCATGAACTTCAGGGGCAGGAGGAGCCTGCCCCGTCACCACCGTGGCCTCTGCCGTAGCGCCAGCGGTGGCCTCAGGAGGGACTGTCTCCCCGCCAGCCTCCGTGCTTGCCGGGGGCGGTGAAGGGATGTTCTCCTCCATCGATGCGTCGACGGTGCCCGCCGTCGCGCCTCGTCACCTCCGCGCCAGGCTTTATATCGCCTCAGGGCGGTTACCGAGGCGTGGCGGGTCCCCCCACTATGCCCGTTACCTCCGAAGAAGACGCTTTGGGCCCATGACGGTTCGTCTACGTCCTGTGGACTTCATCGTGCTCATCATGGGCCCGGGGGCTACTGTCGGCCCAGTAAGAACCAGGGTGTACTGGGCCGCGGCCTCTGGAGCCCTCAACACCCGACGGATGAAATTCCGCTTCAGGCCAGGCTACGGCCTGGAGAGACTCGCGAGGAGAAGCGCCTCGCGAGACCGCAGGAGGCAGCAGGAGCCTCTTGAGGCCTCCTACACGGCTGCCCCCTCTACAAGGCTCATTCCCCTTGAAGGGAAGTCAACACCAAATCTTCCACAAGGGCCTCCGCCCTCGTGGAGATTCCTTCGCTACGAAGCAAGCTCTGCAGAGCGCACATGGGCTCTGCAACGGCCGCAGAGTGACGCGCGCCCCTGCGCGCGATGACGACGGCGCCGCAGTTGCCATTCCGGTGATTAAAGGAGTCAACAAAGCTGCGTCGCCCGCGCCGGACTACGAGACTTGCCTCTTTGGTGATAAAGAGGCTGGACGGCGCTACACTCCAAGGATGGCGTCACCGTGGGCACCCCCATGTCCCTCTGCAGCACCAGCTGGCCGTCCTGCATGGACGGTGGTTTTCCTGCCACCGGCGGCAGCTTTTCGCTGGTGGACCGCATCCATGGACAGCCGAGCTGCGGTGAACCACGCTCCTCCGTTCGTCGCCACATGGGGGCCCCTTCCGCTGTGCCATGCGCAGAGAAGAAGCCCGGGGCGCCTATAAAAGGGGGAGGAGCTCCACCGTAACAAGGGGTTCCACGATCCGCAATCGACCAATCTCTCAAAGCTGCATCCCAACACTCCACTGCGCAAGGAAGACGAAGCCCCTAGCTAGCTCTTCCTTGTAACCACCATTGCCATAAGGGAGCCCTCGGCAAGCTCATTGTACTGTAACTATACAGTAGTGCAATACAGACAAGCAGGAGTAGCGGTGTTACCTCCTCACGAGGGCCGTGAACCTGGGTAAGGGCTTGTGTTCATCCCTGCCGTGATGTCCCTCCTCCAGCGCGACGAGCACCGTCGCCGTGCTTGTTGAGGGTTGTTTGACGTCGTGTTCAGCCCCTTACACGAATTCTCTTCGAGAGTGTGATCACCCCTGTTCCGTGGGAATCATTCTCCGACAGATACAAAGGTATTGCTACAGTAGTGAACAGTACCTTGACTCAAAAATAGAATAAAATTGCAGAAATAAAATAATGGGTTGTCTCCCATAAGCGCTTTTCTTTAACGCCTTTCAGCTAGGCGCAGAAAGTGAAAATCAAGTGTTATCAAGAGAAGAAGCATCAACATCATAATTTGTTCTAATAATAGAATCAAAAGGCATCTTCATTCTCTTTCTAGGGAAGTGTTCCATACCTTTGTTTAGAGGGAATTGATACTTAATATTCCCTTCTTTCATACCAATGATAGCACCAACGGTTCGAAGAAAGGGTCTTCCCCAAACAATAGGACAAGATACATTGCATTCAATATCCAAAACAACAACATCAACGGGGACAAGGTTATTGTTAACCGTAATATGAACATTGTCAATTCTCCCCAAAGGTTTCTTCATAGAGTTATCAGCAAGATTAACATCCAAATAACAACATTCCAAAGGTGGCAAATCAAGCATATCATAAAGTTTCTTAGCCATAACAGAAATACTTGCACCAAGATCACATAAAGCATTACAATCAAAATCATTCACCTTCATTTTAATGATGGGCTCCCAACCATCTTCCAACTTTCTAGGGATAGAAGCTTCAAGTTTTAATTCCTCTTCCCTATCTTTTATGAGAGCATTAGTAATATGTTTTGTAAAGGCCATGTTTATAGCACTAGCATTAGGACTTCTAGCTAGCTTTTGCAAGAACTTAATAACTTCAGAGATGTGACAACTATCAAAATCAAAATCATTATGATCAAAAGTAATGGGACCATTATCTCCAACACTTCGAAAAATTTCAGCACCTTTATCAGAAACAGTTTCAGCAGTTTTAGGCAATTTTGCATACTTTGTAGTAGAAGTAGAAACATTGCCAACACCAATTATTTTACCATTGATAGTAGGAGGTTTATCAACATGTGAAGCATCAACATTACTAGTGGTGGTAATAGTCCAAACTCTAGCTATACTATTCTCTTTAGCAAGTTTTTCTTCTCTTTCCCACCTAGCACGCAACTCAGCCATCATCCTAATATTGTTGTCAATTTTAACTTGGATAGCATTTGCTGTAGCAAGAATTTTGTTATCATTATCCTCAGGTTTAGCAGCCATTTTATTAATTAAAGAAGCTTGTGACTCAGACATGTATGAAATTCGGTTTTCAGCATTTGAAAGCTTAGTTTGCAAACCAGAAATTTCCATATTCAAATTCTCAAGTTGATTCCCTATATTTTTCAACATGGCAGATTGTTCATTCGTAGTTTTAGTAAACAATTGATTTTGCTCATATTGCGATTGCATATAGCTCTTAATAGCTCTTTCAATTTCCAGCATCCTTTCCTCACTAGGCAAAACAGATCTACCATAAGAATTACTATAACCACTACCACTATTAGAAGGATATGGCCTATAGTTGTTATTACCAAAATTATTCCTATAAGCATTGTTGTTGAAATTATTATTTTTATTGAAGTTCACATCAACATGCTCTTCTTGAGCAACCAATGAAGCTAAAGGAACATTATTAGGATCAACATGAGATTTACCATTAACAAGCATAGACATAATAGCATCAATCTTATCACTCAAGGAAGAGGTTTCTGATGCGTGTAAATCACACGTCAGTTGGGAACCCCAAGAGGAAGGTATGATGAGTGCAGTAGCAAGTTTTCCCTCAGTATGAAACCAAGGTTTAATCGGACCAGTAGGAGATCAAAATCACTTCTGAAGGTTGTTGGTGAAGGAGTGTAGTGCGGCGCAACACCAGGGATTCCGGCGCCAACGTGGAACCTGCACAACACAATCAAACTACTTTGCCCCAACTTAACAGTGAGGTTGTCAATCTCACCGGCTTGCTGAAAACAAAGGATTAAACGTATGGTGTGGAAAATGATGTTTGTTTGCAGAGAATGTAAAAGAACAATGATTGCAGTAGGTTGTATTTCAGATGTAAAAGAATGGACCGGGGTCCACAGTTCACTAGTGGTGTCTCTCCAATAAGATAACTAACATGCTGGGTAAACAAATTACAGTTGGGCAATTGACAAATAGAGAGGGCATAACAATGCACATACATATCATGATGACTAATATGAGATTTACTTAGGGCATTATGACAAAGTACACAGACCGCTATCCAGCATGCATCTGTGCCTAAATAGTCCACCTTCAGGTTAGCATCCGCACCCCTTCCAGTATTAAGTTGCAAGCAACAGACAATTGCATTAAGTATGGTACGTAATGTAAACAACACAAATATCCTTAGACAAAGCATTGATGTTTTATCCCTAGTGGCAACAGCACATCCACAACCTTAGAACTTTCTGTCACTGTCCCAGATTCAATGGAGGCATGAACCCACTATCTAGCATAAATACCCCCTCTTGGAGTTACAAGTATCAACTTGGCCAGAGCCTCAACTAGCAACGGAGAGCATGCAAGATCATAAACAACACATATATGATAGATCAATAATCAACTTGACATAGTATTCCATATTCATCGGATCCCAACAAACACGACATGTAGCATTACAATAAGATGATCTTGATCATGTTAGGCAGCTCACAAGATTTAAACATGATAGCACAAGTGGAGAAGACAACCATCTAGCTACTGCTATGGACCCGTAGTCCAAGGATGAACTACTCACGCATCGTTCCGGAGGCGGGCATGGTGATGTAGAGCCCTCCGGTGACGATTCCCCTCTCTGGCAGGGTGCCGGAGGAGAACTTCTGAACCCCCCGAGTTAGGGTTGACGGCGGCGTCGTCTCTGGAACTTTTCTGGAAATATGGCTCTCGGTGCTAGGGTTTTCGCATCTGGGGGAATAAATAGGCGAAGGGGCGACGTCGATGGAGGTCCAGGGCTCCCTCCCCATAGGGCGGCGCGCCAGTGGGCCCCCCCGTGCCTGGGCATGGGGAGGAGCCCATGGGCCTCCCCAGGGTTTGCCCTTCTGGCTCCGTGGACTTGCTGGAAAAATAGGAACGTGGCAATTTGTTTCGTCCAATTCCGAGGATATTTGCAGAACAGCTTTTCTGAAACCAAAAACAGCAGAAAACAGGGACTGGCAATGTGGCATCTTTTTAATAGGTTAGTCCCAGAAAATGCATAAAAATGCTATGAAGTGTAAATAAAACATGTAACAATTGGCATAAAACTATCATGGAACATAAGAAATTATAGATACGTTGGAGACGTATCAAGCATCACCAAGCTTAGTTCTACTCGTCCTCGAGTAGGTAAACGATAACAAAAATAATTTCTGAAGTGACATGCTACCAACATAATCTTGATCAACAAAATTGTAAAGCATATGAGATGAATGAAGTGACTCAAAGCAATGGTCTATAGTTTGCTAACAAATAGATAATGAGTAACACTGAATCATATAAGCAACAACTTTTCATGAATAGTACTTTCAAGACAAGCATCAAAAAGTTTTGCATAAGAGTTAACTCATAAAGCAATAGATTCTAAATAAAAGGCTTTGAAGCAACACAAAGGAAGATTTAAGTTTCAGCAATTGCTTTCAACTTTCAACATGCATATCTCATGGATAATTGTCAACACAAAGTAATATAATAAGTGCAATAAGCAAGCAGTAAAAATTGTTGCACACAAAGTTGACACAATTGTTTGCTTCTAAGATAGAAAGAAGTAGGTAAACTGACTCAACATAAAGTAAAAGAAAGGCCCTTCGTAGAGGGAAGCAGGGATTAAATCATGTGCTAGAGCTTTTTAAGTTTTCAAATCACATAGAGAGCATAAAAATGAAGTTTTGAGAGGTGTTTGTTGTTGTCAACGAATGGTAGTGGGCACTCTAACCCCCTTGTCAACCAGACTTTCAAGAGCGGCTCCCATAAAGGACGTTATTTCTACCAGCAAGGCAGATCATCCTTTTCTCTTTTGTTTACACATGTATTTTAGTTTGGTTATAGATGACACTCCTCCCAACCTTTGCTTACACAAGCCATGGCTAACCGAATCCTCGGGTGCCTTCCAACATTCACATACCATGGAGGAGTGTCTATTTGCAAATTAAGTTGCTTACTGATAAATCAGGGCAAAACATGTGAAGAGAATTATTAATGAAAGTTGTAATTAATTGGGGCTGGGCACCCCGTTGCCAGCTCTTTTTGCAAAATTATTGGATAAGCGGATGTATATGCCACTAGTCCATTGGTGAAAGTCTGTCAGGAGTAAATGACAAGGTTGAAAGATAAAAACACCACATACTTCCTCATGAGTTATAAAACATTGACACAAATAAGACATAGTAGCTTTTGAATAGTTTAAAGGTAGCACATGAAGTATTTACTTGGAATGACAGAAAATACCACATAATAGGTAGTTATGGTGGACACAAATGGCATAGGTTTTGGCTCAAGGTTTTGGATGCACGAGAAGCATTCCCTCTCAGTACAAGGTTTTAGGCTAGCAAGGTTGTTTGAAGCAAACACAAGTATAAACCGGTACAGCAAGACTTACATAAAAACATATTGCAAGCATTATAAGACTCTACACAGTCTTCCTTGTTACTCAAACACTTTTACCAGAAAATATCTAGACCTTAGAGAGACCAATCATGCAAATCAAATTTCAACAAGCTCTACGGTAGTTCTCCACTAATAGGCTTTTACTACATGATGCAAGAGCTTAAACATGATCTACTTGAGAGCTCAAAACAATTGCCAAGTATCAAATTATTCAAGACAATGATCTACAAGCATAAGTATGTCTTTTCAATAAACCAACTACCACATGCAGCATTTTCTGTTTCCAACCAAATAACAATCAATGCTGAGGCTTTCAGCTTTCGCCATAAACATAAACAATAAGTGCTGAGGCTTTCAGCTTTCACCATAAACATGAATAATAAGTGCTGAGGCTTTCAGCTTTCGCCATGAACATGAAAAATAAAAACGAAGAACACAAGTGTTCAAATGAAAAAGCGGAGCGTGTCTCTCTCCCACACAAGAATGCTAGGATCCGATTTATTCAGAAAAAAAATAACAAAGCAAAAATAAAAGCACATAGACGCTCCAAGTAAAGCACATAAGATGTGACGGAATTAAAATATAGTTTCACTAGAGGTGACCTGATAAGTTGTTGATGAGAAGGGGATGCCTTGGGCATCCCCAAGCTTAGACGCTTGAGTCTTCTTGGAATATGCAGGGATGAACCACGGGGGCATCCCCAAGCTTAGGCTTTTCACTCTTCTTGATCATATTACATCATCCTCCTCTCTTGATCCTTGAAAACTTCCTTCACACCAAACTCGAAGTAATTCTCATTAGAGGGTTAGTGCATAATCAAAAATTCACATGTTCAGCATGGACACAATCATTCCCAACACTTCTGGACATTACCCATAGCTACTTAAATTTAATGGAGCAAAGAAATCCACTCAAACATAGTAAAAGAGGCAATGCGAAATAAAAGGCAGAATCTGTCAAAACAGAACAGTCCGTAAAGGGAATTTTTTGAGGCACTTAAGTTGCTCATATGAAAAGATCCAGTTGAATGAAAGTTGCGTACATATCTGAGGATCACTCTTGAATTTTCAGAATTTTTAGATTTTTCTACAGAGAGAAAAGCTCAAATTCGTGACAGCTAAAAATCTGTTTCTGCGCAGAAATTCAAATCTAGTATCAACTTTCTATTAAAGACTTTACTTGGCACAACAATGCAAGAAAATAAAGATACAAAGGTATTGCTACAGTAGTATACAACCTTGACTCAAAACAAAAAAAAACAAAAATAACAGAAATAAAACAATGGGTTGTCTCCCATAAGCGCTTTTCTTTAACGCCTTTCAGCTAGGCGCAGAAAGTGAAAATCAAGTGTTATCAAGAGAAGAAGCATCAACATCATAATTTGTTCTAATAATAGAATCAAAAGGCATCTTCATTCTCTTTCTAGGGAAGTGTTCCATACCTTTCTTAAGAGGGAATTGATACTAATATTCCCTTCTTTCATATCAATGATAGCACCAACGGTTCGAAGAAAGGGTCTTCCCAAAACAATAGGACAAATGCATTGCATTCAATATCCAAAACAACAAAATCAACGGGGACAAGGTTATTGTTAACCGTAATATGAACATTGTCAATTCTCCCCAAAGGTTTCTTTATAGAGTTATCAGCAAGATTAACATCCAAATAACAGCATTCCAAAGGTGGCAAGTCAAGCATATCATAAAGTTTCTTAGGCATAACAGAAATACTTGCACCAAGATCACATAAAGCATTACAATCAAAATCATTCACCTTCATTTTAATGATGGGCTCCCAACCATCTTCCAACTTCCTAGGGATAGAAGCTTCAAGTTTTAATTCTCTTCCCTAGCTTTTATGAGAGCATTTGTAATATGTTTTGTAAAGGCCATGTTTATAGCACTAGCATTAGGACTTCTAGCTAGCTTTTGCAAGAACTTAATAACTTCAGAATGTACAACTATCAAAATCAAAATCATTATGATCTAAAGTAATGGGACCATTGTCTCCAACACTTCGAAAAATTTCAGCACCTTTATCAGAAACAGTTTCAGCAGTTTTAGGCAATTTTGCACGCTTTGTAGTAGAAGTAGAAACATTGCCAACACCAATTATTTTACCATTGATAGTAGGAGGTTTAGCAACATGTGAAGCATCAACATTACTAGTGGTGGTAATAGTCCAAACTCTAGCTATATTATTCTCTTTAGCAAGTTTTTCTTCTCTTTCCCACCTAGCATGCAACTCAGCCATCATCCTAATATTGTTGTCAATTTTAACTTGGATAGCATTTGCTGTAGCAAATGACTTAGTATCTTTAACCTCATTAGGCATAACTTTCAGTTTCAAAAGATCAACATCAAGAGCAAGACTATCAACCTTAGAAGCAAGAACATCAATTTTACCAAACTTTTCCTCAACAGATTTGTTAAAAGCAGTTTGTGTATTAATAAATTCTTAAGCATGACTTCAAGATCAGAGGGTACACTCCTACTATTGTTGTAAGAATTACCATAAGAATTACCATAACCACTACCACTATTAGAAGGATATGGCCTATAGTTGTTATTACCAAAATTATTCCTATAAGCATTGTTGTTGAAATTATTATTTTTAATGAAGTTCACATCAACATGCTCTTCTTGAGCAACCAATGAAGCTAAAGGAACATTATTAGGATCAACATGAGATTTACCATTAACAAGCATAGACATAATAGCATCAATCTTTTCACTCAAGGAAGAGGTTTCTTCAACAGAATTTACCTTCTTACCTTGAGGAGTCCTTTCAGTGTGCCATTCGGAGTAGTTGATCATCATATCATCAAGAAGTTTTGTTGCTGCACCCAAAGTGATGGACATAAAAGTACCTCCAGCAGCTGAATCCAATAGGTTCCTTGAAGAAAAATTTAATCCTGCATAAAAGGTTTGGATGATCATCCAAGCAGTCAGTCCATGGGTTGGGCAATTCTTTACCAAAGATTTCATTCTCTCCCATGCTTGGGCAACATGTTCATTATCCAATTGCTTAAATTCATAATGCTACTTCTCAAAGATATAATTTTAGCAGGAGGATAATATTTTCCAATGAAAGCATCTTTGCATTTAGTCCATGAATCAATACTATTTCTAGGCAAAGATAGCAACCAATCTTTAGCTCTTCCTCTCAAGGAGAAAGGAAAAAATTTCAGTTTTATAATATCCCCATCTATATCCTTATACTTTTGCATCTCACAAAGTTCAACAAAATTATTAAGATGGGCAGCAGCATCATCAGTACTAACACCAGAAAATTGCTCTCTCATAACAAGATTTAGTAAAGCAGGTTTAATTTCATAAAACTCTGCTGTAGAAGCAGGTGGAGCAATAGGAGTGCATATGAAATCATTATTATTGGTGCTAGTGAAGTCACACAACTTGGTGTTCTCAGGAGTACTCATTTTAGCAAAAATAAATCAAAACCAAAATAACAAAAGTAAAACAAGTAACTAATTTTTTTGTGTTTTTGATATAAAGAAAGCAAACAAGATAAAAATAAAAATAAACTAAGCAAGACAATAACAAAGTAAAGAGATTGGGTGTGAGAGACTCCCCTTGCAGCGTGTCTTGATCTCCCCGGCAACGGCGCCAAAAAGTGCTTGATGCGTGTAAATCACACGTCAGTTGGGAACCCCAAGAGGAAGGTATGATGAGTGCAGCAGCAAGTTTTCCCTCAGTATGAAACCAAGGTTTAATCGGACCAGTAGGAGATCAAAATCACTTCTGAAGGTTGTTGGTGAAGGAGTGTAGTGCGGCGCAACACCAGGGATTCCGGCGCCAACGTGGAACCTGCACAACACAATCAAACTACTTTGCCCCAACTTAACAGTGAGGTTGTCAATCTCACCGGCTTGCTGAAAACAAAGGATTAAACGTGTGGTGTGGAAAATGATGTTTGTTTGCAGAGAATGTAAAAGAACAATGATTGCAGTAGGTTGTATTTCAGATGTAAAAGAATGGACCGGGGTCCACAGTTCACTAGTGGTGTCTCTCCAATAAGATAACTAACATGCTGGGTAAACAAATTACAGTTGGGCAATTGACAAATAGAGAGGGCATAACAATGCACATACATATCATGATGACTAATATGAGATTTACTTAGGGCATTACGACAAAGAACATAGACCGCCATCCAGCATGCATCTATGCCTAAAAAGTCCACCTTCAGGTTAGCATCCGCACCCCTTCCAGTATTAAGTTGCAAGCAACAGACAATTGCATTAAGTATGGTGCGTAATGTAAACAACACAAATATCCTTAGACAAAGCATTGATGTTTTATCCCTAGTGGCAACAGCACATCCACAACCTTAGAACTTTCTGTCACTGTCCCAGATTCAATGGAGGCATGAACCCACTATCTAGCATAAATACCCCCTCTTGGAGTTACAAGTATCAACTTGGCCAGAGCCTCAACTAGCAACGGAGAGCATGCAAGATCATAAACAACACATATATGATAGATCAATAATCAACTTGACATAGTATTCCATATTCATCGGATCCCAACAAACACGACATGTAGCATTACAATAAGATGATCTTGATCATGATAGGCAGCTCACAAGATCTAAACATGATAGCACAAGTGGAGAAGACAACCATCTAGCTACTGCTATGGACCCGTAGTCCAAGGATGAACTACTCACGCATCGTTCCGGAGGCGGGCATGGTGATGTAGAGCCCTCCGGTGACGATTCCCCTCTCTGGCAGGGTGCCGGAGGAGAACTTCTGAACCCCCCGAGTTAGGGTTGACGGCGGCGGCGTCTCTGGAACTTTTCTGGAAATAAGGCTCTCGGTGCTAGGGTTTTCGCGTCTGGGGAATAAATAGGCGAAGGGGCGACGTCGATGGAGGTCCAGGGCTCCTCCCCATAGGGCGGCGCGCCAGTGGGCCCCCCCGTGCCTGGGCATGGGGAGGAGCCCATGGGCCTCCCCAGGGTTTGCCCTTCTGGCTCCGTGGACTTGCTGGAAAAATAGGAACGTGGCAATTTGTTTCGTCCAATTCCGAGGATATTTGCAGAACAGCTTTTCTGAAACCAAAAACAGCAGAAAACAGGGACTGGCAATGTGGCATCTTTTTAATAGGTTAGTCCCAGAAAATGCATAAAAATGCTATGAAGTGTAAATAAAACATGTAACAATTGGCATAAAACTATCATGGAACATAAGAAATTATAGATACGTTGGAGACGTATCAAGCATCACCAAGCTTAGTTCTACTCGTCCTCGAGTAGGTAAACGATAACAAAAATAATTTCTGAAGTGACATGCTACCAACATAATCTTGATCAACAAAATTGTAAAGCATATGAGATGAATGAAGTGACTCAAAGCAATGGTCTATAGTTTGCTAACAAATAGATAATGAGTAACACTGAATCATATAAGCAACAACTTTTCATGAATAGTACTTTCAAGACAAGCATCAAAAAGTTTTGCATAAGAGTTAACTCATAAAGCAATAGATTCTAAATAAAAGGCTTTGAAGCAACACAAAGGAAGATTTAAGTTTCAGCAATTGCTTTCAACTTTCAACATGCATATCTCATGGATAATTGTCAACACAAAGTAATATAATAAGTGCAATAAGCAAGCAGGTAAAAATTGTTGCACACAAAGTTGACACAATTGTTTGCTTCTAAGATAGAAAGAAGTAGGTAAACTGACTCAACATAAAGTAAAAGAAAGGCCATTCGCAGAGGGAAGCAGGGATTAAATCATGTGCTAGAGCTTTTTAAGTTTTCAAATCACATAGAGAGCATAAAAATGAAGTTTTGAGAGGTGTTTGTTGTTGTCAACGAATGGTAGTGGGCACTCTAACCCCCTTGTCAACCAGACTTTCAAGAGCGGCTCCCATAAAGGACGTTATTTCTACCAGCAAGGCAGATCATCCCTTTTCTCTTTTGTTTACACATGTATTTTAGTTTGGTTATAGATGACACTCCTCCCAACCTTTGCTTACACAAGCCATGGCTAACCGAATCCTCGGGTGCCTTCCAACATTCACATACCATGGAGGAGTGTCTATTTGCAAATTAAGTTGCTTACTGATAAATCAGGGCAAAACATGTGAAGAGAATTATTAATGAAAGTTGTAATTAATTGGGCTGGGCACCCCGTTGCCAGCTCTTTTTGCAAAATTATTGGATAAGCGGATGTATATGCCACTAGTCCATTGGTGAAAGTCTGTCAGGAGTAAATGACAAGGTTGAAAGATAAAAACACCACATACTTCCTCATGAGTTATAAAACATTGACACAAATAAGACATAGTAGCTTTTGAATAGTTTAAAGGTAGCACATGAAGTATTTACTTGGAATGACAGAAAATACCACATAATAGGTAGTTATGGTGGACACAAATGGCATAGGTTTTGGCTCAAGGTTTTGGATGCACGAGAAGCATTCCCTCTCAGTACAAGGTTTTAGTCTAGCAAGGTTGTTTGAAGCAAACACAAGTATAAACCGGTACAGCAAGACTTACATAAAAACATATTGCAAGCATTATAAGACTCTACACAGTCTTCCTTGTTACTCAAACACTTTTACCAGAAAATATCTAGACCTTAGAGAGACCAATCATGCAAATCAAATTCCAACAAGCTCTACGGTAGTTCTCCACTAATAGGCTTTACTACATGATGCAAGAGCTTAAACATGATCTACTTGAGAGCTCAAAACAATTGCCAAGTATCAAATTATTCAAGACAATGATCTACAAGCATAAGTATGTCTTTTCAATAAACCAACTACCACATGCAGCATTTTCTGTTTCCAACCAAATAACAATCAATGCTGAGGCTTTCAGCTTTCGCCATAAACATAAACAATAAGTGCTGAGGCTTTCAGCTTTCACCATAAACATGAATAATAAGTGCTGAGGCTTTCAGCTTTCGCCATGAACATGAAAAATAAAAACGAAGAACACAAGTGTTCAAATGAAAAAGCGGAGCGTGTCTCTCTCCCACACAAGAATGCTAGGATCCGATTTATTCAGAAAAAAAATAACAAAGCAAAAATAAAAGCACATAGACGCTCCAAGTAAAGCACATAAGATGTGACGGAATTAAAATATAGTTTCACTAGAGGTGACCTGATAAGTTGTTGATGAGAAGGGGATGCCTTGGGCATCCCCAAGCTTAGACGCTTGAGTCTTCTTGGAATATGCAGGGATGAACCACGGGGCATCCCCAAGCTTAGGCTTTTCACTCTTCTTGATCATATTACATCATCCTCCTCTCTTGATCCTTGAAAACTTCCTTCACACCAAACTCGAAGTAATTCTCATTAGAGGGTTAGTGCATAATCAAAAATTCACATGTTCAGCATGGACACAATCATTCCCAACACTTCTGGACATTACCCATAGCTACTTAAATTTAATGGAGCAAAGAAATCCACTCAAACATAGTAAAAGAGGCAATGCGAAATAAAAGGCAGAATCTGTCAAAACAGAACAGTCCTTAAAGGAATTTTTTGAGGCACTTAAGTTGCTCATATGAAAAGGATCCAGTTGAATGAAAGTTGCGTACATATCTGAGGATCACTCTGAATTTTTTCAGAATTTTTAGATTTTTACAGAGAGAAAAGCTCAAATTCGTGACAGCTAAAAATCTGTTTCTGCGCAGAAATTCAAATCTAGTATCAACTTTCTATTAAAGACTTTACTTGGCACAACAATGCAAGAAAATAAAGATACAAAGGTATTGCTACAGTAGTATACATTACCTTGACTCAAAACAAAAAAAAACAAAAATAACAGAAATAAAAACAATGGGTTGTCTCCCATAAGCGCTTTTCTTTAACGCCTTTCAGCTAGGCGCAGAAAGTGAAAATCAAGTGTTATCAAGAGAAGAAGCATCAACATCATAATTTGTTCTAATAATAGAATCAAAAGGCATCTTCATTCTCTTTCTAGGGAAGTGTTCCATACCTTTCTTAAGAGGGAATTGATACTTAATATTCCCTTCTTTCATATCAATGATAGCACCAACGGTTCGAAGAAAGGGTCTTCCCAAAACAATAGGACAAGATGCATTGCATTCAATATCCAAAACAACAAAATCAACGGGGACAAGGTTATTGTTAACCGTAATATGAACATTGTCAATTCTCCCCAAAGGTTTCTTTATAGAGTTATCAGCAAGATTAACATCCAAATAACAGCATTCCAAAGGTGGCAAGTCAAGCATATCATAAAGTTTCTTAGGCATAACAGAAATACTTGCACCAAGATCACATAAAGCATTACAATCAAAATCATTCACCTTCATTTTAATGATGGGCTCCCAACCATCTTCCAACTTTCTAGGGATAGAAGCTTCAAGTTTTAATTCCTCTTCCCTAGCTTTTATGAGAGCATTTGTAATATGTTTTGTAAAGGCCATGTTTATAGCACTAGCATTAGGACTTCTAGCTAGCTTTTGCAAGAACTTAATAACTTCAGAGATGTGACAACTATCAAAATCAAAATCATTATGATCTAAAGTAATGGGACCATTGTCTCCAACACTTCGAAAAATTTCAGCACCTTTATCAGAAACAGTTTCAGCAGTTTTAGGCAATTTTGCACGCTTTGTAGTAGAAGTAGAAACATTGCCAACACCAATTATTTTACCATTGATAGTAGGAGGTTTAGCAACATGTGAAGCATCAACATTACTAGTGGTGGTAATAGTCCAAACTCTAGCTATATTATTCTCTTTAGCAAGTTTTTCTTCTCTTTCCCACCTAGCATGCAACTCAGCCAACATCCTAATATTGTTGTCAATTTTAACTTGGATAGCATTTGCTGTAGCAAATGACTTAGTATCTTTAACCTCATTAGGCATAACTTTCAGTTTCAAAAGATCAACATCAAGAGCAAGACTATCAACCTTAGAAGCAAGAACATCAATTTTACCAAACTTTTCCTCAACAGATTTGTTAAAAGCAGTTTGTGTATTAATAAATTCTTAAGCATGACTTCAAGATCAGAGGGTACACTCCTACTATTGTTGTAAGAATTACCATAAGAATTACCATAACCACTACCACTATTAGAAGGATATGGCCTATAGTTGTTATTACCAAAATTATTCCTATAAGCATTGTTGTTGAAATTATTATTTTTAATGAAGTTCACATCAACATGCTCTTCTTGAGCAACCAATGAAGCTAAAGGAACATTATTAGGATCAACATGAGATTTACCATTAACAAGCATAGACATAATAGCATCAATCTTTTCACTCAAGGAAGAGGTTTCTTCAACAGAATTTACCTTCTTACCTTGAGGAGTCCTTTCAGTGTGCCATTCGGAGTAGTTGATCATCATATCATCAAGAAGTTTTGTTGCTGCACCCAAAGTGATGGACATAAAAGTACCTCCAGCAGCTGAATCCAATAGGTTCCTTGAAGAAAAATTTAATCCTGCATAAAAGGTTTGGATGATCATCCAAGCAGTCAGTCCATGGGTGGGCAATTCTTTACCAAAGATTTCATTCTCTCCCATGCTTGGGCAACATGTTCATTATCCATTGCTTAAAGTTCATAATGCTACTTCTCAAAGATATAATTTTAGCAGGAGGATAATATTTTCCAATGAAAGCATCTTTGCATTTAGTCCATGAATCAATACTATTTCTAGGCAAAGATAGCAACCAATCTTTAGCTCTTCCTCTCAAGGAGAAAGGAAAAATTTCAGTTTTATAATATCCCCATCTATATCCTTATACTTTTGCATCTCACAAAGTTCAACAAAATTATTAAGATGGGCAGCAGCATCATCAGTACTAACACCAGAAAATTGCTCTCTCATAACAAGATTTAGTAAAGCAGGTTTAATTTCATAAAACTCTGCTGTAGAAGCAGGTGGAGCAATAGGAGTGCATATGAAATCATTATTATTGGTGCTAGTGAAGTCACACAACTTGGTGTTCTCAGGAGTACTCATTTTAGCAAAAATAAATAAAACCGAAATAACAAAAGTAAAACAAGTAACTATTTTTTTGTGTTTTTGATATAAAGAAAGCAAACAAGATAAAAATAAAAATAAACTAAGCAAGACAATAACAAAGTAAAGAGATTGGGTGTGAGAGACTCCCCTTGCAGCGTGTCTTGATCTCCCGGCAACGGCGCCAAAAAAGGCTTGATGCGTGTAAATCACACGTCAGTTGGGAACCCCAAGAGGAAGGTATGATGAGTGCAGTAGCAAGTTTTCCCTCAGTATGAAACCAAGGTTTAATCGGACCAGTAGGAGATCAATCACTTCTGAAGGTTGTTGGTGAAGGAGTGTAGTGCGGCGCAACACCAGGGATTCCGGCGCCAACGTGGAACCTGCACAACACAATCAAACTACTTTGCCCCAACTTAACAGTGAGGTTGTCAATCTCACCGGCTTGCTGAAAACAAAGGATTAAACGTGTGGTGTGGAAAATGATGTTTGTTTGCAGAGAATGTAAAAGAACAATGATTGCAGTAGGTTGTATTTCAGATGTAAAAGAATGGACCGGGGTCCACAGTTCACTAGTGGTGTCTCTCCAATAAGATAACTAACATGCTGGGTAAACAAATTACAGTTGGGCAATTGACAAATAGAGAGGGCATAACAATGCACATACATATCATGATAACTAATATGAGATTTACTTAGGCATTACGATAAAGAACATAGACCGCCATCCAGCATGCATCTATGCCTAAAAAGTCCACCTTCAGGTTAGCATCCGCACCCCTTCCAGTATTAAGTTGCAAGCAACAGACAATTGCATTAAGTATGGTGCGTAATGTAAACAACACAAATATCCTTAGACAAAGCATTGATGTTTTATCCCTAGTGGCAACAGCACATCCACAACCTTAGAACTTTCTGTCACTGTCCCAGATTCAATGGAGGCATGAACCCACTATCTAGCATAAATACCCCCTCTTGGAGTTACAAGTATCAACTTGGCCAGAGCCTCAACTAGCAACGGAGAGCATGCAAGATCATAAACAACACATATATGATAGATCAATAATCAACTTGACATAGTATTCCATATTCATCGGATCCCAACAAACACGACATGTAGCATTACAATAAGATGATCTTGATCATGTTAGGCAGCTCACAAGATCTAAACATGATAGCACAAGTGGAGAAGACAACCATCTAGCTACTGCTATGGACCCGTAGTCCAAGGATAAACTACTCACGCATCGTTCCGGAGGCGGTGTAACATCCCAAGTTTTTCAAAATTCTGAAAAAAAACAGAAAAATTAAAAACTTTTTAAAACTAAATATATTTTGATTTGCAAAATTTAAAATCATGCATCGCATTCATCATCATCATTTGTTTGTTGCATTTTATCTAAGTGGATGGGTTTTATTTATAAAAAAAGAGAGGAACATATAAGGTTTATGTGCAATATATGCACAAAACTATTTTCTATTTTACCTATTCGAGCAAACTGTGCTAAGTGAACTTATTTTATAAACTACAACTCACGGGAATTTTCCTGTATTTTGTTTTACTCATTCTGGAGCTATTTTGATACTTGAAATAGAGAAAACTTTAAAAAAAAAAAAGAGAGGAAGAAGCGGACCAGCGTGCCAGCCTTGGCCTAAGAAGGTGGCCAGGCCCAACAACACCAACTCCAGCCCATTTTCATCAGCACGTACATCACGTACCTGGGAAGAACTCCAGAACGAACACGAGTTCGTTCCTAACTCGAACAGCTCCGCAAAATCCTCGATTCCTCCCAATCTTCTTATCCGTTTGCCACGAAACTTCGTCTATATAAACCCCAAAACCCTACGCATCTTTTCCCCCGACTTTCCCCAACAACCGCCCGCCAGGCTGCCCTAATTTCGGGCTGCAATCGATCTACCGCCGCCGCCGCCATTGATGAGGTGCGAAGGTTTTCACCGCCGTCTCGCACAACTTTAACCTCTCTAGCCTTGTCAATAATGTCACCCTAGTTATTCCGCATCTCCTAAATTTTTCCTTTCTTGATACGATGGACCAGGACGCCCGTAATCGTCGCCGGAGCGCCGCCGGTACAGGAACTCGGAAAGCAGTCGCTGCCGCCGTTTGGATCAGCCGGAGACGTCGCCGAGTACGCCGTTGATTTCGCCGGGATCATCTCTTCCGATTTATTCCGTTGCTAAGCCGGGAGGAGCAGCAGTACGCCGCCAAGGATCGCCCCAAGTCCCAGCTCGCCACCGTCGTTGGTGAGAAAACAACTGTACCCAGTCCATCTCGTTTCGTCCTTTAGATTTGGATTCGATGGACCAGATTAGATCACTTACCCAAAGGGTACTGACCAATAGGGTCGCACCACGTGTATTATTCTTTCTATTCTCGTTTTAAGATTTCAGAAAACATATAGATCTTGTAAAATTCGTAGTTAATTAACCGTACGTCCAAATTTTATGATCTTTATACCTACGGTTTCAGAAACTTCAGATCTACCCAGATCTGTAATCATAATTGAGTTTTACAGAAGTATTATTTTCGGATATTCAAAACACTATTATGTAGTATTTAAAATATAATTAAATATCCGTAAGTCGAAATTGACCAAATCTTTTGTTACCGTTTTCCGAGTAAATCCTCTGTCCAGAGAGGCAAACTTACAATTTATTTAAAACTTTTTATAACATAAACTAAATAAATTGTCATTATACAATATTTTAAATTTTAGTTTTGAAATTCTTTTCAACAGTGTGACCAATTATTTTATTTTGATAAATATTATTTTACAAGTTTTTTACAAAAATTGGTTTGAACTCATTTGGAGGTTTAAAACCAAAGTTATGAAAAAGAAAAGGTTTTTGAACAAAAAAATATAGGAACGAGCAGCCCGCCGTGCAGCCCAGCAGAAGCCCAGCAGCAGCCACGTCATCGCCAAGTCAGCAGCACAGTCAGCAGCTCCGTCAGCGCCAGCGTGGAAAAGGGTTTTTTCGATTTTATTTTAATCTGGCGTTTTTGCAGAAAAGCCCCTACAACTTAGATCTATGACTATTGTTTATTGGCTCGGCCAATTTTTGCAAATTTTATATTTTTTAAAACCTTAGGACTTGTAGAAACTTTTGGTATGCTTATTTTGGGGTTTTGTCGAAATTAATTTAGATAAATTTTAAAAGTTGTTTAAATAGTATTTTGGCTATATTTTGAATTTAAAACTAGATTTTTGATCAAAATATTTTGCTTTAAATTTGTATGCCTAAGTATTGGCCGTGGGAATACTCTATTATTTTTGTAAAATTATTTTCAATGATTTTTGAGTAAATATTGATTAAATGCTTTTTAGGTGTTATTTTTAATAAATAAAATGTATTAAAAATTATTTTCTTCTTATATTCGAGTTATAAAATAACTTAGTAGTATTTTGAAGACTTTAGTACTAAAAGTACTTAGAAATATTTTGTCTCTCAAAACAAAACTATTTCTTCCTTAGAAAATATTTGACAAGTATTTTGACAACATTTTTCCTTAGAAAAATCTAGCACCTCTTATTTTAGTAACTTTTCCTTAGAATTAATTTGTGACTTGTTGTTTTACCCTTGGTCCTTAGTTATTTTTGGACCATCTTAATTGCTTGCATTCCTTAGAGCATTTCTCATAAGCATGGCATGCATATTAAGTCCTTAGTAATATTTGGTACTTCTTACATAACTTCCTCCTTAGGATTTTTGAGGATGCATGTTAGCTATTATGACTCTCCTAGTCAAAAACCACTTAGAATTAGTGGAAATCAATGAAGGATTTAGCCAAGGAAACAAGACTCCAGAAGCATCTCCAAGAAGAAAGGACTTAGAAGAAATCAAGAGGAAGTTCATGAAGACCAACCAGCTACATTTTCTAAGTCTTCCCTCCATTCCTCTCTTTTCTTCCTTCTTCTCTTAAACTTCTTGGTGAATATTCTACAATCAAGACCAACCTTGATGCTACCAACAATCAAGTCTGCAGAACCATCAAATCCACATTTTTCAATGGAGTCAACACACCAAGCAGAAAGTTACAAAGAAATTGAAGATGCTTGGAAGACCAACTACTACATTCTTTCTATCTTTTCTTCTTTCTAATTTCTATCTCTCACCTTGGACAAAGATCAATGAAGACCATTGAAGATCAATTAAGCTACCAAGGAGTTGAAGATTAATTAAATACCAAAATTGTGAAGACATAGAGTAGCCTTACAACTTTTCAAGTTGTGTTATCTAGTTTATTTTACTCAACCTTGACCTTGCCTTAGCCATGGGATTAAGTTATTTTATGTCTTTTTCCTTAATTTGTTTTGTATGTCTTTCTCATCATAATTCTTTGTATCATTTTGCATCCCATGCATGTCATATTTTTCTAAGTGTTGCATTTATGATTGTATGTTTATTTGTGATTTGTTTGACTTGTTAGAAATTCCGGAGAGAGACGAAAGTGGTTGCAACTGCTACTACTACACTTCTGTTTGCCAAGGCAAGTGGCACACCCTCATAAATTCCTAAGTATTTTTCTATGCATGATTTAGTGTATTTTTCTATAAGCATGTGTTGGATAGTATTGCTATGCTGAAACTACTATCTCCTTTACACTAGTTGTGTCTAGAATCCTATTGATAACTTAGTAGGAATATTGATGCTATGCAAAAGTGTTTTATGGAAAAGCTTAATTCTACTAAGTTAATTTACCATCTGGGTGGATTGGGATTGAATGGATGTTTTAGTTGAGTGGCTACTCAGGACCATGTCCATGAGGGTTTTCACCTAAGATAGTTTACTATACTTAGGACCATGGTATGTGGGGGTTCTCACCTGAGAGTTCACTTGAGGATGGCCACCCAGGGACAAAGGGACCAAAGTTTTATCTAAGTGAAGATGCTTCCAGTGCAGCCATGTGGTATAATGGCTCTGCCTTGACTTTTCCCCAAAGGTCTCGTCTCAACTCTCTCCTTTTCCTTAGCACAAATCGAGTGCTTGAGGATAGTTTGGGTTTGTTGGGTCTCATGGTGAAAGTGCACAACCTCTCGAGAGTTAAAACTAAGTACTTAGCCGTGTCCCCGGTTACGGACAATTTGAGCAGCTGATCAAGGATGCAACGGAGGCTCTCATCATTCCAATTTCTTAAATTAAAATTTTGAGGGTTGAACAGAGGTAGACTAGAGGGTGGTTTTCATGCCATACCTGTTTTGACAAAAGAAAAGTGTTTTAAAAAGTGTTAGGCAAAATTGGCTTTATGCAAAATAGCCTTGAAACTCCACCAGCCAAATATGCATATAGGTCATTAGAGTTATTCCATTAAGTGTCCACATAGTGTCACTTGCCAGATCCATTTTTAATGGTATCTGACCCACTCTGTTGCAAAATTTTATTTGTTGCAGATTGATCTAATGACGAGTGAGTTTACGTTAAGGGTATCGAGTCTACAACCAACATGTGTTCGCCTGTGGCGCATCATGAAGAATGGAGACTCACTGAAGATTTATTTCCGCTACTTTATTGTTTTAAGCTAGCTATAAGCTATGCAAAGATGTATCGATCCATTTATTTTTCCAAGTCTGGATCATTCGTGTAATAATTGATACAATGTTGTGATATTCATCTAAAACTGTGTGTGCAAATGAATCGATCCAGCGGTTTGCACTATATACAGGTACCTTGCCAATTTTTAAGTGCAGGTACGCTACAGGCAGGCATGGTGATGTAGAGCCCTCCGGTGACGATTCCCCTCTCCGCCAGGGTGCCGGAGGAGAACTTCTGAACCCCCCGAGTTAGGGTTGACGGCGGCGGCGTCTCTGGAACTTTTCTGGAAATATGGCTCTCGGTGCTAGGGTTTTCGCGTCTGGGGGAATAAATAGGCGAAGGGGCGACGTCGGTGGAGGTCCAGGGCTCCCTCCCCATAGGGCGGCGCGCCAGTGGGCCCCCCCGCGCCTGGGCATGGGGAGGAGCCCATGGGCCTCCCCAGGGTCTGCCCTTCTGGCTCCGTGGACTTGCTGGAAAAATAGGAACGTGGCAATTTGTTTCGTCCAATTCCGAGGATATTTGCAGAACAGCTTTTCTGAAACCAAAAACAGCAGAAAATAGGGACTGGCACTGTGGCATCATGTTAATAGGTTAGTCCCAGAAAATGCATAAAAATGCTATGAAGTGTAAATAAAACATGTAACAATTGGCATAAAACTAGCATGGAACATAAGAAATTATAGATACGTTGGAGACGTATCAGTTTCCTCAACAGAATTTACCTTCTTACCTTGGGGAGTCCTTTCGGTGTGTCATTCGGAGTAGTTGATCATCATATCATCAAGAAGTTTTGTTGCTGCACCCAAAGTGATGGACATAAAAGTACCTCCAGCAGCTGAATCCAGTAGGTTCCTTGAAGAAAAATTTAATCCTGCATAAAAGGTTTGGATGATCATCCAAGCAGTCAGTCCATGGGTAGGGCAATTCTTTACCAAAGATTTTATTCTCTCCCATGCTTGGGCAACATGTTCATTATCCAATTGCTTGAAGTTCATAATGCTACTTCTTAAAGATATAATTTTAGCAGGAGGGTAATATTTTCCAATGAAAGCATCTTTGCATTTAGTCCATGAATCAATACTATTTCTAGGCAAAGATAGCAACCAATCTTTAGCTCTTCCTCTCAAGGAGAAAGGAAACAATTTCAGTTTTATAATATCCCCATCTATATCCTTATACTTTTGCATCTCACAAAGTTCAACAAAATTATTAAGATGGCCAACAGCATCATCAGTACTAACACCAGAAAATTGCTCTCTCATAACAAGATTTAATAAAGCAGGTTTAATTTCATAAAACTCTGCTGTAGAAGCAGGTGGAGCAATAGGAGTGCATATGAAATCATTATTATTTGTGCTAGTAAAGTCACACAACTTGGTGTTCTCAGGAGTACTCATCTTAGCAAAAACCAAAATTATAAAAGTAAAACAAGTAACTATTTTTTTTGTGTTTTTGATATAAAGAAAGCAAACAAGACAAAAAATAAAATAAAGCAAGACAATAAACAAAGTAAAGAGATTGGGTGTGAGAGACTCCCCTTGCAGAGTGTCTTGATCTCCCCGGCAACGGCGCCAGAAAACTGGCTTGATGACGGTAAAGCACACGTCCGTTGGGAACCCCAAGAGGAAGGTATGATGAGTACATCAGCGAGTTTTCCCTCAGTAAGAAACCAAGGTTATCGAACCAGTAGGAGATGATGATCACTAGAAGGTTGTCAATGGCGCCAGAAAACAGGTCGTGCGTGGTTGATGGAAGTGCAAGACCTCCAGAGGCACCTGACGGTTGACTTGGAACCTGCACACAACACAACCAAAATACTTTGTCCCAACTAACAGTGAGGTTGTCAATATCACCGGCTTGCTGAAAACAAAGGATTAAACGTATAGTGTGGAAAATGATGTTTGTTTGCAGAGAATGTAAAAGAACAGTGTTTGCAGTAGATTGTATTTCAGATGTAAAAGAATGGACCGGGGTCCACAGTTCACTAGTGGTGTCTCTCCATAATAAAATATTAACATGCTGGGTAAACAAATTACAGTTGGGCAATTGACAAATAGAGAAGGCACAACAATGCACATACATATCATGATGACTACTATGAGTTTTACTTAGGGCATTACGACAAAGAACATAGACCGCCATCCAGCATACATCTATGTCTAAAAAGTCCACCTTCAGGTTACCATCCTCACCCCTTCCAGTATTAAGTTGCAAGCAACAGACAATTGCATTAAGTATGGTGCGTAATGTAAACAGCACAAATATCCTTAGACAAAGCATTGATGTTTTATCCCTAGTGGCAACAGCACATCCACAACCTTAGAACTTTCTGTCACTGTCCCAGATTCAATGGAGGCATGAACCCACTATCTAGCATAAATACTCCCTCTTGGAGTTACAAGCATCAACTTGGCCAGAGCCTCAACTAGTAACGGAGAGCATGCAAGATCATAAACAACACATATATGATAATTCAATAATCAACTTGACATAGTATTCCATATTCATCGGATCCCAACAAACACAACATGTAGCATTACAAATAGATGATCTTGATCATGATAGGCAGCTCACAAGATCTAAACATGATGGCACAAGAGGAGAAGACAACCATCTAGCTACTGCTATGGACCCATAGTCCAAGGATGAACTACTCACGCATCGTTCCGGAGGCGGGCATGGTGATGTAGAGCCCTCCGGTGATGATTCCCCTCTCCGGCAGGGTGCCGGAGGAGAACTTCTGAACCCCCCGAGTTAGGGTTGACGGCGGCGGCGTCTCTGGAACTTTTCTAGAAATATGGCTCGGTGCCCTTGGGTTTTCGCGTCTGGGGGAATAAATAGGCGAAGGGGCAACGTCGGTGGAGGCGTGGGCCTCCCTCCCCACGTGGCGGCGCGGCAGGGGGCCCACCCGCGCCTGGGGGTGGGGACGGCCCCCTGCTGCCCTCCTTCGTCTCCTCTTCGGACTTCTGGAACGTGTCGGAGAAAATAGGCTTCTGGGATTTTGTTTCGTCCAATTCCGAGGAAGTTTCCAAAACAGCTTTTCTGAAACCAAAAATAGCAGAAAACGGGGAACTGGCACTGTGGAATCTTGTTAATAGGTTAGTCCCAGAAAATGCATAAAAATGCTATGAAGTGTAAATAAAACATGTAGCTATTGGCATAAAGCTAGCATGGAACATAAGAAATTATAGATACGTTGGAGACGTATCAGTGGCACACATGTCATCCATTATCCTATATTCCTGTTATATGGCCCAAGGCCCAGCCTTTACGGCCCACTCTTATCTCCAACGCTTGTACTAGTCGAATCAGGTACGAGTGTGAAAGAACAATGATGTCGTCTAGAGGGGTGTGAATAGGCGATTAAAACTTTTCCGGTTTAGGCTTGATAATTGCGGAATAAAACTAGGTGTTTAAATTAACAAGTCAACAACCTAAATATACTAGGTTCACCTATGTGCACCAACAAATTATGCTAAGCAAGACAAGCAACAAAGTGATAACAATATAGAATACTTCAAGCATGAAGGCTATCACAATGTAAAGTGCATAAGTAAAATAGCTCGGGTATAGAAATAACCGAGGCACGCGGAGACGAGGATGTAATCCCGAGTTCCTCCTTGTTAAGGGAGTACGTCTCGTTGGAGAGGTGTGAACCAACACAATGGTTCAACAACCACAAATGTTTCACCTTCTTTTCCGATGAACCGCACCACAAAGGTTTGGTTCACCTTCCACTATCGGAATCCTTCGAGGCGGAATCCGGAGCCTTTCAACAACAATTCGGGGCACAACCCACAACGGGATTGGGGGCTCCTGAACGGCTTTCAACAACAATTCGGGGCACAACCCACAACGGGATTGGGGGGTTCCCGAACGGTTACAAGTGGCCACCAAGGGTCTCAACCACCACGTGGGCGTCTAGGGTCCAAAGACCTAAGAGTAACAAGTTCACAAGCTTTCAACTTCCACGAATCCTCGTGGAGAGCACAAACCGATGCAACGAAGCAATGGCAAGAGCACAAGGCTCAAATCCTTCACTCTCAAATCCCAACAAAAGCAACTAATGCTTATGGGGGAGAAGAGAGGAAGAACAAAGAAGAACTCAACAAAAGGAACTCCAAGATCAAGATCTACTAGGTTCCCCTCACTTAGAGGAGGAATGGATTGGTGGAAATTTAGATCTAGATCTCCTCTCTCAAATCCCTCAAAGATATGCAAGAATCATGGGAGAAATTGGAAGAGGGGCAAGCTTTCCAAGGTCAACAATGGAAGAGAGAAGGGGAAAAAACGTGCTTGGAAGAGCTGGTTGGCTGGAGGTAGGTGGAGGGGTATTTATACCCCTCCCAGAAAAAGAGCCGTTGCAGCCAAATTACACCGGAGACTCCGGACCACGAAGGCCGGAGACTCCGGCCTGGGCGGAGACTCCGGACCAAGAAGGGCGGAGACTCCGGACCCAGAAGAGCAGAAAAAAGGCGACGCAGGAAACTTGCACCGGAGACTCCGGACCACGAAGGCCGGAGACTCCGGCCAGGGCGGAGACTCCGGGGTCACTCCGGACCCCTATACAGAGAGTGCCGTCCTGTGGAACTCTTCTCAACAAAAAACGACTGGCCGGAGACTCTGGCCCCTGAGCCCCCTGAGACCGGAGACTCCGGACAGGAAAAGCTGCAGTAAAACAACAAAGTGTGAAATGCGATAACTTTCTCGTTCGAACTCCAAAACAGGTGAATCCAATTTCGTTGGAAAGGTAACGACAAGAGCTTTCCTACAAATATAGAGGGGATACCACACATGGGAAGGTGTGGACCCTAACTCGAAGGTGGACCGGTAATATTTCCAACACCGAGAACGAACAAGTTTTTCAAACAAAATCCATTTTCGAAGAACTTGGGCTTGTCATGAGGATCACAACAAGCACCAAAACCCAACAAGGAGAAGAACCAAATAAGAACCAAGAAAGATGATATGCCAAGTATGCAAAGGTTTGAGCTCTCCACAAAGATGCGATCAAGTTACTCACTTGAGAGCCACTCTTGATAGTACGCCGTCTAACTTATAACCCGGTCTCCCACTAACACCATGAGACCGGTAAAATAGAAAACCTATCAAGATCATGACTTTGCCTTGCGCATTCCACTTGAGCTAGATGATGACGATCTTGATCTCTTCAAGTGGACCACCTTTCTTTATTGCGCTTTGCTTGGTGAAGACATCTCCAAATGCTCCCCATACTCCATTATGGGAGGGCCTCGCTAAGCTCCGTCTTCAAGTCTCCTTTGCAAGATTCAATCAAATGATATATTCCGAGATGCATCATATTGAACTTGCACTTCATCTTCTTCTCTTGATATGTATGATATGTATGATGGCTTGGAGGTAAACATGATTGTTCACTCAATCTTCTTTTCCAAGCCATACTTGCAATAAGCTCAACTCTACACATGACCATTCTTCATATAAACCATTGGATAGAACCTTGGTCATCATATAATCTTCTAGAGTTCAACACATGAACTCCAATGATTTCCTATGGACAAGATCTACAAGTATATCTCAACGCAAACATTAGTCCGTAATGATTATCATTAATTACCAAAACCACGCATGGGGCAACACATGCACTTTCAGAGTGTGGTTTCCATAAAAAAAAGGTACGAGTGTGGTATTGACCGAAGAGGACAAGGTTTATGCGCAGCCTAACATGATTTGAATGACGACCATAACAAACTCCAATGGTGGCATCGCACAGCGGGGCAAACAAGGGACTCGCACAGGAATGTAGTTTTGACGTCCATGTTTCCTAAATCCTGGTCAGTTAACCGATTTCTTGGACTATTTATATTGTTTATGCACTGTTTTCTTGTTGAAAGCGTCGTTTTTTGGAGAACATTATACGGTCCGATGTGGTCATTGGTGGTAATAGTTCCTGCAACTTCACTAATCATTTAGCGTCATTGTTTCTAATTTTTACTTATTTTATTTTGACTATGTACATGATTAATGTCTATTTTTTAACATTATGTTGTCGCAGAAGCTTGGTATAACTAATATCTGTTTGATATTAATATATTCACTTTATCAAATACAAAATATATTATTTGTGAGAAGGTACTCTGTATTTTTTTGCTTCCAGTTTCATATATTACTATTACACTATTGATAAAGCGCACATGTCTGACACCCGCGCTATCTTCCTTTCTCTTCCCGTTGTTGCTGATTGCCCATTTTCTATTTATAGCAGCTCAAATATGTCCTTCATGCATTCAATCCCTATTCCCTCGAGAGGATCTTCCATATCAACATGCAACATAATTTTAAGCATATCTGCTCGTGGCACCAATAGAGCCACAAATAGCCCTATTGTGCGTGTCAGACGTAAAATCTTCCCCACTCGCGTCGCTCATAGCTAAGTTACGTCAGACGCGACCCAATGTATATGTATAATGTATGTACACCTGGACTGGATTATGTGTGAGTTCACAACTTTGTTACACTATTTTTTGGTGAACTTTGCTCGCTTGTACCACCGTTTCACTTAGGTCGGGGCAAGCCAAGAATTCTGAAATGGGTAGAACTTTTTTTTGATATTCGGGTAGAACTTTTTTTTTTGAACAGTGGGTAGAACTTTTTCTGTGACATAAAAAAATCGAAAAGGAAGACAGCCCAATCCTTCTGGTTCTCCCTCCACAGCCCAATCTATATTTGAAATTTGTAGCTGGGCCTGGGACCGGGAAGGGGCAACGCCCGAGGGCTGTATGCGCTGCAGCTAGGACAGGAGCACGCTGGGCTGCCCAACCGATGCTCCGCGAGCGACGCGCAGGATGCCTTTTTTGGCAAATCCTATAGGTCGCGTACCGCGACCGTTTATCGCGCTCGCGTACCCCCCCTCTCGCACCGACGCCACATGGGCCTGGCCCAGCTTCGATCCTTCTCCTTCTTTTCTCTGGGCGACCGACCGAGCTCCTCTCTCTCCGTAGCTCACCACATCGCCGCCGCCCGCCGGCACGTCCTCTCCTTTCCCCTGCTCCCATCAGATCGAGACGACCGCCCCTCTCTCGCCTCCCGCCGCCGCCGTCCAACCAGCAGCAGCGCCGGAGATCAGGACGAGCAGATCCTCCTGCCACTTCATCCTTCTAATGCTCCAGCCCGTGACGAGCAGATCCTCCTGCCGGAGGTTTGCGTCGCGTGCACGCAGATGCGCCTGCCCGCCGCCGACGACGCACAAGCCAACCCGAAAAAGGTCCTTCCTTTTTCTCTCCTTCCCCTCTTTCTACCTCTCTTCTTCCTGCCATAGCCATCTGCCTCATCTGCTGCCCCTGTCCTTTCCAGGTCGAGCCACAACCGCTCGCTCGTCCCACTTGACCCGCCGGCCACCACAGCGTCGGCGTATTCCCCGACCCGCTGCCGCCCCTCATGGGTGGATCTCAAGCACGCGACTCGACTACACCCCCTCCGGTGACCTCCCTTCTTTCCTCTCTGTACATTTGGTGAACCTTGGTACCAATAAATTGGTTTATGTTCATGTATGTGTGTGATGATCCAAAAATTCAACTTGTGATTTTCACTACTATTCAGGCTTTGCATGCCACGGCCTTGTCCTTTTTGGAAAGCGAAAATGCTTGCATAATGTATTTCTTTTCATCTCCAGTTGGATCCCTCCACTCATAAAGTGCTTCACTGCTTGATCCCTGTCTTAATATGTTTACAGCTTTTCTTGTTATCATTTGCTCCAGTTGATTCTAGTTTCTGAATGCGTACTTAGATTTGTTGTGTGTACTTTGCATAGCTAGGTATTACATACACAGTCAGCAAGTCAAAGCCATGATGCATCTTTCGAATGTTGCCAATCTATGCTGTTTAGCTGTTTTCGTACCGATGGTTATAAATTCTACGATTTTGCTGTGCTGGATGGATTAATAGCTTAGTTCTTTGTCGTATCCACCATTATGGTTAACAGCCTCAGCTGCTATCCATTTGTTTTTCAGGACAAGCTAACCACTTCCGTTAGTCTCGGAAAGCACCCAGAGCTGCTGCTGCCGCCACCCAACACAACACCCAGCCTCATGTCGCTGGAGAGGCCGCCACTGTCTCGCTGCTCGAGACCAATGATCGCTACTGCTGCGGAATTGCCAGCTGTCCAACCTGATCGGGTGTTGCAGCTGCCCGTCACCGAGTTCACGCTGCACGACACCCATGTTTCTTGCTGGTGGAATTAGGCTTCTATGGTTACAGGTTCAGACAATTTCGTTAATTCCTTCTGGTCTCCTGTGCAGATTTCTTGCTGGTGGAATGAACGATTTGGTTTAGTATGGCCATGGTGCATACATATATTGCTATATTGGAATGAGTCCTTGCGTGCTTAAGAACTCAGTCTGTTGTCTACTGTTTGCTGTTGGAACAGATGCTTTGGTTTAGAGTTTTCTAGTGCGAAGAAGATCCCTTGCTACTGGAACGAATCAGCCTGTTAATGTTTGCCCCAAGCTGTTCTTGGTCTGAAAGATTTGGTTCAGTCAACTTGATAAGAAGCACCATCGAGACAAAGGGTTTGATAATATGTGTCTCCTTGTGCAATTTGGTTGCAATCTAAATAGTAGTTAAATCATCATAATTATAGAGAAGCTGTAGGAAGCAGCAGGAAGACTACTATCCTGGACACGTTCATTACTTCTACTTTACATAGTACACTTTGCTCATTTGCTTCTTCAGTGTTATGCATGCTATTTCAACTATAGCTAGATATGTCATTATGTGTGCTCAGCTCTGCACATGAGTTATCTAATTTTTTATTGTTTGCAGACTTTGTGCGCCTCAGGTGGCTGGTAATCCATTCAGTTATCCTTCAGATCAAGGTTTAGTCTGTTTCCAAGATTAAAATTAAAAATGGAACCATTTTTTGAAAATGGTTCCAAAATAAAAAAAGGTTCCATTTTAAAAATGGTTCCAAAATTAAATTTGGTTCCGAAAAATGGTTCCATTTCTGAAAATGGTTCCGAAATTAAAAATGGTTCCAAAATTTAATATGGTTCCGAAATTGAAAAATGGTTCCAAAATATAAAATGGTTCCGAAATATAAAATGGTTCCGAAATTGGAAATGGTTCCAAAATTTAAAATGGTTCCGAAATTGAAAAATGGTTCCGAAATATAAAATGGTTCCGAAATTGGAAAATGGTTCCGAAATTGGAAATTGGTTCCAAAATTTAAAATGATTCCGAATTTTAAAAATGGTTCCAAAATTTAAAAATGGTTCCAAAATTTAAAATGGTTTCGAAATTTAAAATGGTTCAAAAATTGGAAAATGGTTCCGAAATTTAAAATGGTTCCGAAAAATGGAAAATGGAACCGAAATATAAATGGTTACAAAATTTCAAATGGTTCCGAAAAATGGAAAATGGAACCGAAATATAAAATGGTTACAAAATTTAATATGGTTCCGAAATTTAAAATGGTTCCGAAATTAAAAATGGTTACAAAATAAAAACGGTTCCAAAAATTAAAAATGGTTACAAAATTTACAATGGTTCCGAAATTTAAAATGGTTACAAAATTTAAAATGGTTCCGAAATTAAAAATGGTTACAAAATAAAAACGGTTCCATTTTCAAAATGGTTCCAAAATTAAAAATGGTTCTGAAATTAAAAATGGTTCCATTTTTGAAAATGGTCCCGAAATTAAAAATGGTTCCATTTTGAAAATGGTTCCAAAATAAAAATGGTTCCATTTTAGAAAATTGTTCTGAAATTATAAATTTATCCAAAATTTTGAAAATGGTTCCAACTTTTGAAAATGGTTCCGAAATTAAAAATGGTTCCAAAATAAAAACGGTTCCATTTTGAAAATGGTTCCAAAATTAAATTTGGTTCCGAAAAATGGTTCCATTTTTTAAAATGGTTTCGAAATTAAAAATGGTTCTGAAATTAAAAATGCTTCCGAAATTGAAAAATGGTTCCAAAATTGGAAAATGGTTCCGAAATATAAAATGGTTCCGAAATTGGAAATGGTTCCAAAATTTAAAATGGTTCCGAAAATGGAAAAAGGTTTCAAAATTTAAAATGGTTCCAAAAAATTTAAAATGGTTCCAAAATTGGAAAATGGTTCCAAAATTGAAAATTGGTTTCGAAATTTAAAATGGTTCCGAAAATTTAAAATGGTTCCGAAAATGGAAAATGGTTACGAAAATGGAAAATGGTTCCAAAATTTAAAATCGTTCCAAAATAGGAAAATGGTTCCGAAATTGGAAATTGGTTCCGAAATTCAAATTGGTTCCAAAAAATGGTTCCGAATTTTGAAATCGCTCCGAAATTTGAATTGGTTCCGAAATTTAAATTGGCTCCGAAATTTTAATTGGTTCCGAAATTTAAAAAATGGTTCCAAAATTAAAAATGGTTCCGAAATTAAAAATGGTTCTGAAATAAAAAATGGTTCCATTTTTGAAAATGGTCCCGAAATTAAAAATGGTTCCATTTTGAAAATGGTTCCAAAATAAAAATGGTTCCATTTTTGAAAATTGTTCTGAAATTATAAATTGTTCCAAAATTTTGAAAATGGTTCCAACTTTTGAAAATGGTTCCGAAATTAAAAATGGTTCCATTTTTGAAAATGGTTCCAAAATAAAAACGGTTCCATTTTGAAAATGGTTCCAAAATTAAATTTGGTTCCGAAAAATGGTTCCATTTTTTAAAATGGTTCCGAAATTAAAAATGGTTCCAAAATTTAATATGGTTCCGAAATTGAAAAATGGTTCCAAAATTCGAAAATGTTTCCGAAATATAAAATGGTTCCGAAATATAAAATGGTTCCGAAATTGGAAATGGTTCCAAAATTTAAAAATGGTTCCAAAAATGGAAAATGGTTCCGAAATTTGAAATCGCTCCGAAATTTGAATTGGTTCCAAAATTTAAATTGGTTCAAAATTTTGAAAATGTTTCCAAATTTTAAAAATTGTTCCAAATTTGAAATTTTTTACGTCTTTTCAAAATGGTTCCAAACAATCAAACGCGAGAAACGGGGAAACGCGCGAAAATCATTAAGCATAATAATAAAAAAAAGCGAAGCAGTCGAACGAAGTACGAAGCAGGCTGAACAAAAGGCAACGGCGAACGAGCGAAGCAGTCGAACGAAGCCTACGCGGAAGCAGTCGATCGAAGCAGTCGAAGAAGCGAAACTGGGCCGCGGCCCATTTTTGTACGCGACAGGTACGAAGCAGTCACCAGGTACGCGAGCGGTATTACCGGTCGCGGTACGCGTCCTATATCATCTCCCGCCTTTTTTTGCGGGAGTAGATTTCTCCAGACAATCTTGGGAAATATAGAACACACTTACATCTGTTATAAACGCTAGGCAAAAAATGATGAACAGAAAGAAGAAACTACGGACGCTAGCCTGCAAATATTTACTATAATGAGGTGACCTTACAAATGTCAGAGATTTACAACTTACAACTTATCCGAAACTGACGACTCATAACAGGTACTTCCTTCGATCCCAAAAAAGAGTCGTAAGTTGTACCTACCGATTGTACTAGCTACGGTGATTTCTAGCGAACGTCATAGTGAATCGGAGGGAGTATATATAATGGTGAAACCCTAAGTCGGCAAGACTCCGACTTGGCTCAAGACTCCGAAGACGGATCTTGCTCCGCTCGTCAGAAGTTAGCCTCCATAAAACAACAGCCATTTGCATCGCATCCACATACATACTAGTGCATCTTTACGCGGGATCGACGCTGCAAACACAAATCAGACGCGTCTAAGTCCACGCGTAAGGGACACTGCACACACATATAAATTACTAGTAGGAGTATAATTTTGCAGCAGCAGAGGCTGGTCGCGCGCTGCTTTGTCGATCTAGCAAGCGTCGAAAAGTCACAAGGCGAGAGAGAGATGGATGGCCGTGTTGGCGACGATCGACTCCCACGCATTTGCTTGTCTCCATCGGTTGTCTCCTTCGCTGCAACTTCTGCTCTGACCGATCGATGCGCGCCAAATCAAACGGACGGCGCACACGATGACTCAAGAGAGTTGCAGCGGTACATTTTTCTCTCTTCTTTTTCGTGGAAGCTCGGTTTCGTCCCTTTGCCGGCTGGTACGCGCGAGATGTATCTCATACGGCTGGCCCGGCGGATGTTACACTCGCGAGGACCCGCGAGCCGAAGTTCGCTGCAACTTGCACCCATCTGTTTAGGGCTTGTTTGGATAGCTAGCTTGCAGAGAATCACCTACTCCGTACTAACGCGTTTTAAGGCCTAGCAAATTTTAACTTTGTTTGGATATAATCTGACTAACTCGTGTATTAAAAAAAATCGTAGCTTTCCAAATACCAAAATACTTTTGTCTTTTTTATGGAAAACGGGTCTTGGCCTGTTTATGAGAGCGAAAACGCGCTTTACCTGAAGTTCAACCACATGGAGACGACGATGCTGTGTGCCGCGGCTCGAGCTCGCCAAACCGACTTCTTCGGTACCGTTCTTCCCTCAGTGATGAACATTTTGTTTTTCTATTTTCCTGCCTTTTTATTTATGTAAAAAGACATTGTGCTTTCTATCAATAGAAAGCGAGGGCGGGGGACCAAGTAATTGCAAAAGAACACATTCCTCCCTCTCTCGGTGGGAATCTGGTCGCATTGTCGTTCGAGCACAATGAAATCAACAAACTCAAGAACGTCGAGGTGTTGTAAATGTAGGAATGACGTACTTATGTGCATTTTGTGCTCACTCGTGAGTATGCGGGAAGTACTTCCCGGTATGTCACCCATCTTTAATCGCTCCGGGCCGAGCACTTTTAACCTTGGAATTCTTTTCAGATCAGCTTCCGCAAAATAAGTTACAAGTTGTTGATACGAGTATCCTATGAATCCTATTAAACTCTAGGGAAGCATGTCACATAAATTAAGGACGAAATGGAGGCAATCAAACCCTGGAAGAACGCCACGGCGTGAAGATGAAGGGTGGTACACCTCGCCGACAGCAATGACCGATTTCGAGGCGCGCCACACCACCTGACCCACACCAAGCAGATCATAGACAGCTCCCAATGTACCAACATACAATGCGGGTCCCCTAGTACATGACCGTATACGACGCCCCTTACCCACCAGAATGATGATCTCTCGATTCGACATACGAGGATAAAGATATAACTCCCGGTGTGTAGCCCACTCGCATTGGTGTAACTGTAGGCAATGGCAATTATGTAATAAGTTAGTGGTTGGGTTCGATAAAACTGGGAATAGACAGCCTAGAAAGTATTAGGGGCTGCTTAGAGAGTTACCGAGATATTTTCCTACCCCTCATCTAGCAAATAATATTCTCTAAAATATTAGCATCACGCGTTCTTAGTAACGCACTT
Source organism: Poa pratensis (assembly GCA_947311845.1). NCBI lineage: Eukaryota > Viridiplantae > Streptophyta > Magnoliopsida > Poales > Poaceae > Poa > Poa pratensis. The sequence goes on along the minus strand of CAMZMU010000128.1, from coordinate 6,594,309 downwards.
GGTGGCTGCGCCCACACCTCGCTCCTCTCACTCCCCCTTTTGGAGTGAGAGGAGAGGACTGAAGCGGCAAGGAAGCCCGGCGCCGACCCTTCTTCCTCGGCTGTCGTGGCGCGTCGCTGATGACCCACAATTATAGGGTATCTATCGTATTTCTTTTGATAAGTAAGAATGTGGAACCCAGTGAGGCGCAGAAGGAATTGGGTGTCGAGGCCAACACTAAACTCTCTTGACTTCTTGGACTCGACACTAGGATCCTCAAAATAGCCTTGGAGCTCTGTTGCCCCCCTTGATTCAGTTCAAGTTATAGTGAATGATTTCCATGTCCATGGACAAGATTTTATAGGCTTCGAGTTCTTGACAAAGGATTAAAACTACCCTTGGTGAGTTGGTGGCATTTAATTTGAGAGGTACAAAATTCATTTGTGGTCTAGTTAGTCCATGCTGGACTAGGAGAAAGGGAATTTTACAATCTGTGGTGGATCATACACTTTCGTGCCTCCATGGTGCAGAGGCCGGGCTTCGTTCCCCATTTTGAAAGAAAAAAAAATGATCTTTCATCTTGGGTCTTATCTTGACTTCATTTTTATATTATCTTGCTGTTGTACTTGCTGACCATAACATGTAGCTTGTAATTTTGTTTATGATCTGCTTGATACGATCTAAAAAAAAGGGAAGAATAAATGGCAGCTTGAGAATGTCATCTTGTTTTTTTTACGGAAAAGAAATTGAACAGACGAATGACAAGAAGAAAATAGGATCTACAAAGAAAGTGAAGAATATTATGACAGCTTGAGAATGTCATTTTGTTGTGTTTTTATTGACAGAAAAGAAACTGAACTAACGAACGACAAGAAGAGAATAGAAAAAATTCCAGACAGTCAAGGATACTAAAAATGTTCCAAAACGGCCAAGGGAAGTTCTAGTGAAATCGACAAGGTCTTAAATCAGTATTCCAGTAACATTCGTAATCTTCCTTTTCAGCTATATCTTATCATTGGGCTAGTGCTGCTACTGATTACTAGTACTGATTAGCAGATGACCTCTCTCAATCATTGAACTAGCTTTCCACATGAGATGTCGATTAATTAGCTAGTTTGACCGATACTTTGGCTGCTAGGCCTTGTCGATAGAGCTCAATGGGGAGGTGAAATAGTTGACGAGTAGTAGTATACACCAAAGGGTTGTTAAGAGCGTTTGCAAGCGTGAGACATGACTAAAACTATTATTAGCTCAGGTCTAAGAAAATAAAATTTGCTCCACTATTGCAATATGTGAGTCTCGCCAGTAAGAATAGAGAGAAAAGTATATTGGTCTACCATACACTGACAAGTGGACCTATCTGCCATTTGATTTTTGTACACACATGTCTTGTACTCCCTCCGATCCATATTAATGGACTCAACTTTATCTAGATACGAATGCATCTAGTTAACTAGATGCATTCGTATCTAGATAAAGTTGAGTCCATTAATATGGATCGGAGGGAGTACTAGACCCAGGTCTAAAAAAATAGTTGAAGACATTCTTATCATGCTTAGATCTAAATCTAACAAAGAAAAAATGGTCTTAGTCACCCATTTTTGCAGCGTTGCATACGCGCTAATGCCGGTTACTGTGAAATGTATAGTCAAAGTCAAGCTTCACCTCCTTGATATTTTGATGGTTAGTCCATCTTCTCTTATTGTTGCCTCTGCCTTCTCTTTGATGGTACAGCTTAGTTAAATCCTTGATATTTTGATGGTTCCATCTTCTCTTAGTGAAAGGTTCATTTTCTTCGTCGTCTTCTCTTCAGGGTCAACCTTTTCCCCTCTACTGATTAGCTGCTGGCCTCCTTCAATCATCAAGCTAGCTAGATTGCTCCCGCATAGATGTTACCTCTCAGCTAACTACTGAATGAGCTTGAGCTAGAAAGCTAGCCGCCAGAGCTTAGCTTCCTTCCATCGCCATGCCGGTCGGCACGCTGGTGGTGATTGGTGGGTGGGTATTCTCGCCGATCATCAAGGAGGTCATCGGCGAGGTGAAATCCTTGTTGGGCAGGAAGTACACGAGCTTCAAACAGTTCGACGAGCAGCTCGATCAGCTGGTGTCTGTCCTGGAGCAGATTGAGTCCGTGCAGCAGGGCCTCCGCACCGACGACAACGTCCGGCAGGTGGGCCGTCTCGAGGACTTCATCCACGAGGTGGAGTACGTCTTTGACGCCTTCGCCTACGACGAGATCCACAAGTCCAACCTGCGTGACAAAAAGGTCGCCCGGGTTGCTCATTCCGCGGCGAGAGCCGGCCGACGGCTGATCGGCATAGACAAGCCGTTCAACCAGCTCAAGAAGCTGCTGGACAATATTCCAGTGATCCAGCAGAGCTTGCGGGATCTCGCCCAGCAGCCGCAGAACCACGCCGGCAGCCACCGGTGCCTGTCACGACAGGCGACTGGCTTTCTGCTACCGGCGGCGACGGCAGAAGAAGAACTGTTCGTCGGGTACGAGCAGGAGTTTGGTCGGCTCGTTTCACCTTTGCTCAACAACGTCAGCGTCCAGCCCAGCAGCAGCAGCAGAAACAACAACGTCGTGGCGGTCATCGGCCACAGCCGCATCGGGAAGACCACGATCGCTCGGCGGGCATGGCATGACAAGAGCATCAACGGGGAGAAGAAGCACTTCGATCTGATGGTGTGGGCGAGCGTTCCGAACATGGTCAGCAAGACATCCCTGTTGACCGAGATCTGGAGGTCCATCCCCGATTCAAGCCGTGTGGACAAGAAATGCGCCGCCGCGGAGATGGGCTTCAGCGTGCTCCAGCAGGCGGTGAAGGACCTGGTCGGCACCAGGAGGTACCTGCTCGTACTCGACGACGTGTGCAACGACGAGTCGGGCCTTGCCCCGAGTGAGGAGATGAAGACGACATGGGAGGAGGTGCTAGCCCCGTTCAGTGACGGGGGCCATGGGAGTAGGGTCCTGGTGACGAGCCGAGCAAAGATCTGCGCCGAGACACTCGGTGCCGGCACCAAGATCACCCTCAACGGGATTTATGCCGCCGACCTCGTCCTCGTGCTCAAGAAAGCCACGTTCGGGGACGCGCGTATGGTGACACCGGATCTGGACAACGTGATCATGAGCGTCGCCAAGCAGCTGAAGGGCTCGCCGGTGGCAGCCAAGGCTTTCGGTAAAGAGATGAAGAAAAGGAACAAATACCGGAAGAAAGACTGGGAGGAACAATCGGAGATGGCAGCATCAGTGTACTGCGGCGCCGGCGCAGGTGAGATTACTCTTGAGGACATGCCGCAGCACCTGCAGTCTTGCTTGAGGTTCTGCAGCCTATTCCCGGACAAGTGGGAGTTCGAGCCTAAGACGTTAGTCAAGATGTGGATGGCACATGGTATCATAGGCGGCGACAGCAACCAGAACATGGAGGATGTGGGGAGAGACTACATCAGAGAGCTGCATGCAAGGTCCATTCTCAAATCCATCTCCAAGGTTGGCAGAGCGACCTGCTTTGTCATCCATGAGCAGATCCATTCGACGCTCATGAAAGTTTCTGCCCCCTATTTCTTGAGGTTGAGCAATGATGATCTTAAAAGAGGGCGTAGCATCCCGGCAAGTGTTCGGCACCTATCCCTGACCGGTGGAGGTTGCCTGGCCCTCGCTCAGGCTCAGCTCGATAAAGCTGTGCTGAAGAAGCTGCGGACATTGTTAGTCTTTGATGATGATGGTGATGGCCGCTCGGGCTCGAATACTGCTGCCGTCATTGACAACTATGTGCTGAAGCAACTCAAGGCCGTCCTAGTGCTAGACTATGCTGGTACACGCATCGCAGAATTGCCGAAAGGCGTCGGCAAGCTGAAGCGTCTGCGGTACGTAGGGCTGCCCAATTCCGTCAAGAGGCTTCCTGCCGCAGTGACCAAGCTGTTGCATCTACAGACACTGTCTATCGGCAAAGACTGCAAGCTTGACGACGACCATGGGTTTCCGGCTGATGGCATGAGCAGCTTGATCAACCTGCGTCACCTCGACATGGACATGAAGTACATTGCCATGATACGCGGCATCGGAAGACTGGAGAAGCTCCAGGGATCCGTCGAGTTCTGTGTTGACAGGGGAAAGGGGCATGGTATGGAGGAGCTTGCAGGCATCAAGTCCCTCCGCGGCACGCTCACCATGAAGGGGCTTCACGCCATCGCCAGCATAGAAGAGGCTCGGAAGGCTCAGCTTGAAAGTAAAAAATCTCTCAAGGTCGTGAAGCTGGAATGGGAGCCCCCAAGGTTGGGCAACGAGCTTGCTCCACCAGCTCACAATGGCAAGTTCTCGAGGGGCTCCAGCCGCATTGTAAGATCGAAGAGCTGCACATCATGCGGTACCAGGGGACAACGTCACCTAGCTGGCTGGAGAGCCTGACGAGCTTGAGTCACTTGTATCTCATAAACTGCAGGAACTGGCTGATGCTGCCCTGTCTGAGCAGGCTGCCGTATCTAAAAGTCTTGCACATCAAAGGGATGTGCTCCGTTACCCGGATCGACCACACGCTCTACGGTGGCGGCGTTCTCAAGTCGCTGGTGAAACTTGAGCTGGATGACATGCCGAATCTGGTCGAGTGGAGCGCCGAGTCGACCGACGACGCGTTTCCTTGCCTGCAGGAAATATTTATCTCGAATTGCCCCAAACTGGTGAAGCTGCCACGGGTGCCATCCACCGTCAGGAACATGAGGATAGAGAAGGACGAGTCCTATTACCTGGACATGTCCTTCTCCTCAAAATCCAATTCGTTCACGGTGGACGTCCACGGGGATGCGGTCCGGTTGCTGCAGCAAGATTTCCTGCACCAGGATCACGCAGTGGCGATCAGTGCCCTGAGCATTAAGAAGTACAAAGGGGAGAACGAGGTAAAGGTCAAACTTCTTTCTTCAGTTCGGAGCCTTTCGCTGAGCCGATGCGTCATCCCAGACAGGCAACTGGATGTGTTATTCGAGAACCTGCAATTCCTCGAGAGACTGCAGATATCAGACTGCAGCGAGTTTCGTGCACTCCCGGAGGATGCCATGCCACCGTCGTTGAAATCCATCGAGTTGAAAGGATGTCACCCGACGCTTGTGAAGAATGTACGGGGTAGTGCTAGGATCTGTTCGATCGCCAGAGTACACTCCGACTGAAATTAATGTGCACTATGTAATGCCACTCGAGAAAACTAATTAATACTTATAGATCCATTGAATTATTTGGGACGTTCCAGCATTTGTAAGTCTTTACGAGTACTTTCTTGCGGAAACTTGCATGTTTTCATGTTTTTTTTTTGAGGAACTAGCATGGTGGGGCCATTCTTTATATTAGTATTGAAGTGACGGATACAAATTATACTTTTATGGATGCATGTGGAAGGACACTATAGCCACCGAAATCTTATGCTAGATAAAATATCACATGCATGAAATGCATTTTAAATTTGTGGACGAATTATCAGTAATGAAATCATTGTTTTTTTGTTGCTGTATTAACATGATGTTGAATCAATTTGCATAATTAAAGTTGAGACCGTGAGCTGGTTGTTACTTCTGTTGTAATCTTGAATCACTGTGGTAGGATTTCAGTCATGGACATTAACTGTAATGTTACACTTTTTCTATGTTTTACTCCAATTAATAATTGTAGGTGAACCTCATAAGTGAAAAAACAACACGGAGGAACCTCATAAGTGGAAAAATAACACGGAGAATACAAAATAATTTATTTAATACAACAATATATCCCTTGTACTCAAGAAATACATTAAATTTATGTAGATATGTCTGTTATCACCAACTTGTAATAGAACCATGTTTGTTGGTACTCATATGTATGTAGTGATAGTTTCTTTTGTCCATGCATACTCCTAATTAACAATCATGCAATCTTCATATTCAGGACATCTCGGCTCTGTATATGTCTCTTTCGACCTCCCCACTCTTTGTATCTATCACACACATAGGTATGTGTTACCATGTAACATCGACCTAACAATCGTAGTACAAACTCAAATCATTCAAACCTAATTAATAGTTAAGAATATAAATATCAAATTGTCATTAGTCATCCTCTGGTACCACTTCAAGAGATACATCTTTAAATAAGGCACAACATGTATATGTTTTCGTGTCTATCTAATAATTAGGATCCACCATACAACATTTTGTTGATGATTGTACGTTCTGGTACGCTTGTAAAATTAATTAGTTCTGATATGTTTAGTTTTCAGTTTTGTGAATTCATGTACGTGATACTCATAGGTAGAGCTACGAAGATCTATCGGTTGTGACATATGTAGATACAATTCTAAAGATATATCTGGTGTGATTTTTTTCAAGTACAGATATGATGTTCTACATGGTGTGAAATTAGTTACGATTTTGATATTTGTATTTTGTTTTGATCTTTGAAAAATGAAGACCTATCGATTGTGTTCTTTAAAAAAAAGAGGTTTTTGCTATATCGAAGGTCAAATGTTTTACATTTTTATTAAGATATAAGACATGTGTCACTAGTAGAGAACATACCTTTAGTACCGGTTTTAGATGGCCTTTAGTACCGGTACTAAAAGGTCGGCACTAAAGGGGTAACCCTTTAGTACTGGCACATATCTAAAACCGGTACTAAAGGGTCTCCACGTGGGCGCAGGCGAGCGCGACCCTGAGGACCTTTGGTCCCGATTTGTAATACAAACCGGGACTACAAACCGGGACTAAAGGTTCCTGCTTTTTCGGGGTTTAGGGTTTCTGTTTTTTTCGGGGTTTAGGGTTTCTGTTTTTTTCCTTTTTCGAACCGGGACAGTACAAGCGGGACTAAAGGGCAAACCGGGACGTTCGTGCATATATATAAGATAACTTGTCTTACGATCGAGCATATACAAATATATACAATTTTGATAGTTACATGGAGATCACAATTACCGGGACTAGAGCCCGTCTATTCGATTACACGGCCGGGGATCATCAGTAGCGCCTATTCACATAAATTCTCCGTTGTCGTCTACCATCTCTGTCATCAAAAATCCCGCCAGTTCCTCTGCAATTCCTATTAGGCGTTGCTCTGGTAGGTGTTGTTCCCGCATTCCGTCGAACTATATAAGAAAAGAAGATCAATATGAACATCAATCATGATAACAAAAAGTGACGGTACTAAAATAATGTTGTGAATGTATTGCTTACGTCGAGTCTATTATCATTGTGCTCAGTGGTAAACGTGCGAATGAACTCGCAAACGTAGTATCCACATAGATTCGTCCCCGGTGGCTGCCTCGCGCACTTTACGAGAATAGAATTCAATCAAAATAATAATCTAGCATCATAATTGTATTGAAACTAGAATTAAAGAGATGCGCGGACATATCTCGTACTACTTACCTTGACCGGAGTAAACTTCAGCTTCTCAGTAAAGGAACCCTTCACCATACGCCTGAACTGTCTCCAAACCCTGCCCGGCAAAGAAAATTAATTAATGAATGAGTTATTCATTACCTGATATCTCATGAAATCAACGAAAGAGACCGATATAGCGCGAAAATTACTTCTGGAGCATGTCCTGCATGTCGCGGAACCCTTCCAGGTCTCTGTTTAATGGGTCCATGACTTCAACTTTTCCCTTATCAATTTGAATGTCTAGCAGAACATAGTGGAACCTGCACACGTTTATATATACGTCAGTAACTCATCAATTACACTTAACATCGAGTAAGCAAAATGTGTAGAACAGAGTAAGACCCTCACGAGAAGTTGTAAGGAAACAGTATGTGGTCACAGAAATGTTGCTCCGTTAGAAACCTTAGAAGGTTATTCGCCGTGTCCTTGGGTTTGTTCGTTAGCGAATGTACATGTACTTTATCTGGGTCAATGAACCCAACATTATAGATCTTTCTTTTAATTCCTGCATCTTCATTCTGCATAATAGAGTACAGAAGGATATAATGAGGATAATTACATGCAATGAACTGAACAACTGAAAAACTGAACAACTTATATGTAGACAATGAATTCAACAACTTACAGACAATAGCAACTGATGAGAGATTTGTCGAGGGCGTCGAAATTGTATAACTGGAAGAGTTCTGAAAACTCAACATGGACCTCTTCGGCTCGGAAGAAGTACTCATGTGGGACTTTTGCCACGATCATTATTCTGCCCGAGTCTGCCGCTCTCAAGTACCAGTCATGCAAATTCCGCATATGTGTTGGCAGTTGTCTGAACTTCTCTTCGCTGACCAAAGGCTTCCCTAGGACATATGTAGGGACAACATCAGCCTTGGGTAAATTGTCGTCCTGGGAACCTAGCAATTCAGCAACAGTCACACCCATAGAGGCCGCCAACTTCGCAGCTTCTTCCATATCTGCTGCAGCACCAGCTGGGGAACGTTTTCGGATAACACCATGAGGGATGGGATCGATTGTTTGGCCTGTTCCCCGAGCTGGGGAACGTCCCTTCTGTTCCCGCTTGCACTAACACCTGATGTGCTCCCGCTTGCTCTTTTACTTGATTTGCTCTTCTGCACTTCCTTCCGAAGATTCTTATGAGGTACTCTTGGGAGGGGCGACATTTGTCGTTTTGGGCTGCTGCGTCGCTTAGTACTCATCGACGGAGCACGCTTCCGCTTATTGTCCTTAGCGGGCAAAGGCGGCGGCGAAGACGGTCGACCCAAGTCCGGCGGCGGAGATCGAGATGGACTCCGCTGTGGTGGTCGTAATCATGGGGTGTGCTTCTTGGAGGTGATGGAGGTGTAGGTGACCTGCGACGACTCGGAGGCGGTGTTGTCCTTGGCGTCGACCCTGGAAACTTGATGTAGTTCTTGTCCCATAGAATGGTATCACCCACAACTTCTCCGAGTGTCCTCTCATCTCCAGGTCCAGGGATGTCAAGCACCATAGCATGAGACCCCGGTACGATTTCATCCACCACGACTTTAGCATAGCCAGCTGGAATCTCACGGTCTTGCCAGCGTGTGTCAGGTGGACAAGGTAAAGCATATCCGACCGCCACCTTCATGGATATGTTCTTCAATTGCTGATGGAGCTCACAAGATATTGCATCCTTGATTCCATCCACGGGGTAGCCGGGACCGCCATCTATCATCCGCCGTGCATCGTCAGCCGGGACCTCCGAGTCACCCACGCTGCTTTTCCGCTGAGATGGACCGGCGGTAATATCGAGTACAGGATATTGCGGGGGCACTACTCCTCTAAGTTCGTCAATCTGCTGCTGCTGGTGGTTAATTTTGGCAAGCAACTGGTTGAACTTGTCTCCCTCCTCCTCCTGCTTTCGCTGCTTTGCTCTCGCTCGGCTTCTGTAAGTTTCTACGTCTTTGGCAAACCCAAGCCACCACGGGACGGAAGGGCCAAAGCCTCGTGTTCGTCCTCCTTTTTCTTGATTCTCGAGGACCAGTGACAGCAAGTCTTTCTCTCTATCGGGAGTGAACTTTAACTTCCCCTCTTTAATTTCTTTCACCACTTTAACCCAATTTTCCCTGGGTACCCTAATCCCGTCACTGCAAATAAGGTCCCCTGTTGTTTCGTCGTATGAACCCCCATGCGCAAGGAACCAATTTCTTGCCCTCAATTCCCATTCGTCGCATCCATTCTGGTTGGATCCCTTTAGCAAGAAGCTCTTGCTCTTTTTTATCCCACTTTGGCATGGCAGTCTCGTAGCCCCCTGGCCCCAATTTATGGTGATATTTTTTCTTGTCAGCATTTTTCTTGTTCCTTACTGAGATCGCCTTGGCATTTTGTGACTCCTTGTACTCCTTAAATGCGTTCCAGTGATCCGCCTGCTTCGCTAGATAGCCTTCAAATACTGGAGCAGTCTTACTCTTCAGATATTCTTGCCATAATCTTTTCTTCCACACCCGGAATAGTTCGGCCATCTTCTTAAGAGTCCACTTCATGACTTTCTTCCTCAATTTTGCAGTGTCGGCAGGATCCTCAAATTCTGGCAGGGTGAAATGTGCCATGAGGTCATTCCAAAGACCCTCTTTGTACCTTTCGGCGACATACTCACTATCGTTCGCCCCTTTGCGCTTATTCCAGTCTCGAACGATGATCGGGACGTGATCCCTAACCAGAACTCCGCATTGTTTTTTAAATACAGCGGCAGCCTTCTTGGGTTCCTTCGGTTCGCCCGTAGGGGATATGACCTCAAATGTATAATGCGTAGTTGGGCCAACTTTTTGGTCGGGCCTCGTTTGGAATTTGCTCGATGTGGAGGCCTAAGAGAAGAAACATTCGTCAATTTATATATATACAACTCAAGTAATACCTCGCCAACTCAAGTAACTCAATTTTTATATATATCGCCGAACTTCATATATATACCTCGCCGGACTTCGTTAAGGATCTACCGGCTTCTCCATCATCGGAGCTATCGCCTTCTCCATCATCGGAGCCGTCGACTTCATCCTCACTTCGGTCGACCCCTATTCCATCCCCGGAGGGGTTCAGATACGACGGCGGAGATTCGGCTGGATCAGCACCTGGGGCGTCGTGGATTATATTCTGGAGAAATTCTTCTTGTTCTAGGTCTCTGCGGATTGGACTAGGTGGATCCATAGTTTCTGCAAAATGCACACAATATTATTTCAAAATGCATCAAATAAAATGAGTATCAACTGTTATAAATAATTACTAAAGCAATCAATACAAGTCACTTATCTAATGTGTATCAATTGTTATCACCAATACTTTGTAATTAAAAAATTACTACAAATCTATTAAGTCACAATATATCCACTACAAATCAATTACTAAAAATTACTACAAATCAATTACTAAAAATTACTCTATGCAACTAAATTTGTACTCTATTTTTTAACATAGCAATATTATATGCAACTACAAAAACCCTAAAATATTTGCAAACACAAATATTATAAAATGCACCTAAAATTTTAAAATGCAACTAATTTTTAAAATGCACCTATTCTATTCAACTAATTTTTTAAAATGCACCTATTCTATTGAACTAATTTTAAAATGCAACTAATTGAACTAATTTTAAAATGCAACTAATTGAACTAATTCTAAAATGAAACTAATTGAACTAATTTTAAAATGCAACTAATTGAACTAATTCTAAAATGCAACTAATTGAACTAATTCTAAAATGCAACTAATTGATCTAATTGGACTCACCGAGAGGCGGAGGCGCGTGGCCGGGGACGCGGCCGGGGACGCGCGCATGGAGGAGGGCGTGGCGGCGGCGCCGGGGACGCTCGCGTGGTGGAGACGGCGGTGACGGCCGCGGGGAGACGACGGCGACGGCGCGGGGACACGACGGCGACGGCGGGGAGAAGACGGGCGCGCGCGACGGCTGCGAGACGACGGCGACGGCGGGGAGACGCGCGCTGGAGGAGTCGACTGCGACGGCGGGGAGACCGGGCGACGAATCGGCCGGCGAACGTCGACGGTGGATTTGGGCAGCCTAACGGCGTCGCCTCTGCCTCTGCCCTCCTTCGTCGATGATGAAAATGGCTAAGTCACAGATTGGGATTCACTCGTGGCTTAACTACTGGAGGGACCTCTAGTCCCGGCCCGTGGCTCAAACCGGGACTAAATGTGGTCTTTAGTACCGGTTTGTAATACCCACCGGTACTAAAGGGGTGGGGAGTGCTTTTCGCGTTCCCGCGAGCTACCCACACCTTTATTCCCGGGCGGTGGTTTGCGCCGGGACTAAAGGGCCCAAAATTGCGCGTGCCAGTTTTTTTTTTAATACAACTAGGACCTTTTTAAAACATTAAAACATTTGAATTTAGCAGTTTTTGCATGTTTTTGACTTTGAGAAAAGTTGCAACATCAAAAGTGTTTGAATTTGAATATCTAATCCAAAACCATTTTCTGTTTTATAAAATAATTATTCTAACTATTCAAACTATTAACCATTTTGCCATTTTGAATTAAAAAATGCTTTAACTTTTATCTTTTGCATATTTTTGAATCTCACTAATGTTTCAACATCAAAAGTTTTTGAATTTGAATAGCTAATTCAAAACCATTTTATGTTTTATAAAATAATTATTCGTAAGTACTACCTCTTCGTAATACTACCTTTTCGTAAGTACGATACACACGGGAATAATTTTAACTTGCCATAGTGAATTGCAACGGGAATAATTTTAACTTGCCATAGTGAATTGCAACGGGAATAATTTTAACTTGCCATAGTGATACACACTGGAACAACTGCCAATTGATAGTCAGTTCATATCCAGATTACTTATTCAGATTAGTCATACTCCTTCCTAGGCCTATAATACTCGTCCTCGTAGTCGTCGTAGTCGCCGCTGTCGTCGCTGTCGTCGGACGGCGCTCGTCTGGACGGCGCTCGCCTGGACTGGAAGTGAGGGTAGCGCAGGCGGGGGTTATCGCCGGCCATGATGTAGTTCATGACGCCTGATCCAACATTTGCAGTGGTCGTGATAGTGCTGATCCAACAGCTCACAATCCCTAAAAAGAAACACACACCTGATCCAACGGCTTCCCCTGCATTCGTCAGCCCACCGGTGGCTCGTGAGACGGCAAATCGGCCTTCGATCCAAACTGCGGCAAGACATCTCTGATGATCTACAACCGTCCGGCAAGACATCTCTGATGATCTGCAACCGTTTGGAACGGTCGCAGGTCATCAGAGACGTCTTGCCGCTGGTTGCCCAAAGATGCCTCTCCGAGTGACGCTGAAATGTTTTGTGTGAGTGAGTAACCTGTCTCTGATGATCTACAACCGTCCGGCAAGACATCTCTGATGATCTGCAACCATTTGGAATGGTCGCAGGTCATCAGAGACGTCTTGCCGCTGGTTACCCAAAGATGCCTCTCCTAGTGACGCTGGAATGTTTTGTGTGAGTGAGTAACCTGTCTCTGATGATCTACAACCGTCCGGCAAGACATCTCTGATGATCTGCAACCATTTGGAATGGTCGCAGGTCATCAGAGACATCTTGCCGCTGGTTGACCAAAGATGCCTCTCCGAGTGACGCTGGAATGTTTTGTGTGAGTGAGTAACCTGTCTCTGATGATCTACAACCGTCCGGCAAGACATCTCTGATGATCTGCAACCATTTGGAATGGTCGCAGGTCATCAGAGACGTCTTGCCGCTGGTTGCCCAAAGATGCCTCTCCGAGCGACGCTACAATGAGTAGACATTGAGTGTTGAACATGTCCGGGAGGGGGCTATATATAGGGTACGTGTGCTTCTTTAGTCCCGGTTGGTAACACACCCCTGATCCAACGTCTCACAATCCCTCAAAAGAAACACACCCCTGATCCAACGTCTCACAAGTGCTTGGAAGAAACACACGATCCGTGTGCTTCTTCCTTATTGGTGGGATTCCCTTTAGTCCCGGGTGACGGAATCCCACCAATAAGGAAGAAGCACACGGATCGTGCGTTTCTTCCAAGCGCTTGTGAGACGTTGGATCAGGGGTGTGTTTCTTTTGAGGGATTGTGAGCTGTTGGATCAGCAGTATCACGACCACTTCGTGAGCCACATGACCCGGTTGGTGTTACCAACCGGGACTAAAGAATCACACGTACCCTATATATAGCCCCCCTCCCGGACATGTTCAGCACTCAGTGTCTACTCATTGTAGTTCATTTTGGCAGTACACGGGTAGCAGAGAGCAAGATTTCTGAGACGCAGGAGTTCCTTGAGCGCAGGCTAAAGGTGAACCCTCCCCTCGGTCGGATCCAAGCAGCGGCAAGGATCTCTGATGATTAGCAACATCTCCAACACTTGTTAGGACAGTTGCAGATCATCAGAGAAGTCTTGCCGCTGTTTGGATCGAAGGCCGATTTGCCATCTCATGAGCCACCGGTGGGCTGACGGATGCAGGGGAAACCGTATGTTTTGTTCTATCTACAAAGCATTTTGGTATACAAAGCATTCGGATTCCCGTCATACAGCCCAACGGTGCATTTGATATGCAGTCACTTACGAGCCACCGTTGGGCTGTATGACGGGGAAACCGTGTGTTTTGGGCGTGTTTTTACCAACTGCTACATGTTTTATATATACACTTTATATCATTTTTATGCATTTTCCGGGACTAACCAATTAACAAGATGCCAAGTCCCTATTTTTCCAGCACCGTCACGGAGTCCGAAGGAGAGACGAAGAGGAGCCACGAGGTGGCCTCCTCACCCCTTGGCGCGACAGGGCCACAGGCGCGCCGGGAGTATTGTTCATGAGTATTGTTAGTATCTCTGAATTCGTATGTAATGTTTATGCTACTCAAGTGATTTTATCTAGTTCCCGGGGTCATTGTGACAACACAGTATCAAGGTGACGGTGTGGGTACTTGTGTGTGACTCTATGAATAATTTAGATATTTATCATGGCTTATTCTTGGAATTGTGGTGTTTGTTTACTCAGACTTTGAGGTGTGCTTTTGCAGCCCTACGCATAGTACTCTTGTGTCACCAAGAAGGAGAAGAATCCCGAGTAGTACTTACTTGCATTCAGTTGTGCTAATCTAGTTGAATAAGTAGATGTTACTCTTTATCTATTATGCCACTCTAGAGGTTACTTTAATATGAACCCCGGATTCACACTCCACGGTGTGAAGGTGATAGTGTGCATATCGTGTGTGATTCCTTTAAGACGTTGTGGCGCTTGTTTACTCCGGCTTGAGGTGTGCTTTTGCAGCCCTACACAATGAATGGTGTTCATTATCCAACAAGAGAGTGTTTGAGAGTAGTATTTATTTATTCAATTATGTTGTCAATGTTGAGAGATACCACTAGTGAAAGTATGATCCCTAGGCCTTATTTCTAAGCATTGAAACACCGTTTACAATCAGTTCTGCTACATGTTTGCTTGCTGCCATTTTTATTTTAGATTGCAATTACTACTTATAATCATCAATATTACTTGTATTTCACTATCTATTCCCTGTGATGGTTCCTGCTCTTTGGGTGCGCAGCACCGAGCTCAGCACCCCGTGGCTTAGGACCCAGCAAAAGTTAGTGATATTATTCGTGATGTATTATGGTTAAATAAAAATGGAACCGAGCTATGTATTATGGTTTAATACATTACATTGACGAATTTCATTACTACACATCACATAAAGGTTTAATACATTACATTGATTTACATATGTTAAATCTTGAATTTAAATAATAAAGTTGCTAACCTTTCAAAACCTTGGATTTAGAGGTTACCGCCAAACTATATATATGTTAAATCTTGAATTTAAATAATAATTCTTTTTTGCCTTTTCTATTTAATATTGAATAATTCGTATCTACAAATCCGCAAATTGAAAATTGATAAATAATATGTCTACGTCGTTGTGTTGTCGATACTACCGATGTAAATTCATTTGCAATGTTGAATAAAAAGAAAATTCAAATTGGCTCCATCCAAGTTGAATAAAAAGGAAATTCAAATTCATTTCCGGCAGAAACTAAAATTCACATGTTTATGCACATACTACTAAGAGACACAGACACCCATCTACTCGTCCTCCGAAGAATACTTGCGGTACAACTCGAATGAAACGTATGCATCTATTGCTGCATACTCAAGGTTGATCCTGTCAAGTTGGTTCTTCTCCCAGAAGTTGTGCTGCTCATTGGGGAATTTTTTCTTCATACCAGCGTACTTCGGGTCGATCAAGACTCTTGCCATATCAGCCATCCCAGTCTTGTTGGGATTCTGAAACTGGATCAAGTCCTGGAGATCAATGTGGTAGTCAGCTGGTATCTCAATACCCCAGGTGCTCATTATCTTGATCTTGTCATTCGTTATATCAACGCTACAAAAACGTATGCCGCTGTTGACAAGGAAATCCATGAGTTCTGGACAGTGCTTGACACTACTGCAACAACAAAAATGGAACAAATGGAACAAATGTTAAACATCGCTGCAACATTTTGCTATCCTATATGAATCAAAAGAAGCTCTCTCCTATATGAAAAAATGGATTCAAATGGCCACACGTATGTTGCTATCCTATAAAATTTTGCTATCCTATATGAATCAAAAGAAGCTATCTTTCCAATAGGATTCAAATGGCCACATGTTGCTATCCTATGAAATTTTGCTATCCTATGAATCAAAAGATGTTCTCTTTCCAATAGGATTCAAATGGCCACACATATATCATATGCAATTTTCCTATCCTACAAGAAGTTCGTGTTACCTTGACCATTGGAAGACCATGACATGGTTCTTGTGAGCAAGTTGGATGACGGCAACATCTCGTCCATCGGCCGTGTACTCGAGATCAAGGCCAAGGAACTTGTGTTCATCCTCGTCATGCCATTTCTTCAAATCGGAAAGAAGACCTGGGACCTTAGCGCAGTCGTTCGTGTAGGCGACATCGAGAAGGGTCTTGCATGGTGTTGACACATCAGTAAACTGAATACCAATTCGATTCATGGTGGAGGATTTGGGGAAGAAGAGAGGAGAGCAAGAGGGAGAAGAGAACCCGTACTGTAGCAAATGGCCCTCTGTTCTCTGATCCGTCGCGAAAACACAACTTCCAAAGCGCGCGGGAGGCAAACCGTTCGGCCTTTCAATCCCGGGCCGTATTACGACCCGGGACTAAAAGGTCTCGCGCCAGGCGAACGGTTGCCAGAACACTTTTAGTCCCGGTCTGTATTACGACCCGGGACTAAAAGTCCTCCTTTAGTCCCGGTCCGTATTACGACCCGGGACTAAAGTGTCCCGCAGCGTGGCCCCGGCTGGCGCACGAACCCAGCCGGTGCTAATGCCCCCTTTAGTACCCGTTTTCGTTGCAACCGGTACTAAAGGGGCGCACCAATGCCTCTGTTTCTACTAGTGTGTGTATCTTTTTCGGCATTATTGTGCCTATGACTATATTTTTATGGAGCTATTGTTCTCTAGAGATTTAAAGCGTTAACGAATAACTGTTATATTATGCAGTATGTGCATACAAATAACCAGGCGTAAAGATCAAAGAAGTAAAAGATTAAGGAAAGCGTACTTGGCCAACTCCTTTTATTCTCGGGTCCAATTAAACAATATCTAATATTTTCTTGTAATATTGAACACAAACACGTTTCCTTGAATTAGTGAAATTGGTTTTTTGACGGACTATCAGCTAGAGATTATGGTTCCGTTTATTCTTCAAGACATGTATATGTAATAATTAAATCTGTATAAAGTAAGAGAAAAACCTATGCATGAGAGAGCACATGGTATTTACTGATCGATAAATCAGCTAGTTATACGTCTGACCGATCTCCGATCAGATTGTACAGATCTTAATTTGAATTTACCGATTGACCAAACAGCTTGGCTAAATATAAGTCTGGCAGGAAGCGACGATCGATCAGCTAATTATACGCATTTGTGAGGCCCATGTGCTAGTCTATTATATATTAAAAGCAAAAATGAGTGAATTTTTTTAGTCACCTTGTTTAAGTGTTATCTTTTATCTTATACAAGCTCTATCCATCCCGTTTACCTCCTTAAATATACCGCATTGTTTTAGATATAGATATAGCCCTAAGTGTGTTACTTTACCAATGTTGAACATGATTGTATTTGTAAGGAATAAAATAATTATTAAAAAACGAATTAGAATTATTTTTCTCTGAATAATTTTGGTAATATCTTACTCCATCCATTCTTATTTTATAAGCCTATAGTTTTCTCTGAAAAGTCAAACTTCATTACCTTTGACCAAGATTTTAGAAAAAAAGAATTATTTTAAATGCTAGGAAAATTAAATGTAAAAATATAGTTCATGATGAATCTAAAGATACTGATTTGACATTGTAAATGCCAATAATATTTCCTAAAATCTTGGTCAAAGATAGTAATGTTTGATTTCTTAGAGAAGCTATAGGCCCTATAAAAAGGAATATCGATCTAATACGTATTTCCTAAAATCTTGGTCAGGCGAAATAACGAGCGTGTCCCGTTCTACTGTAAAAAATACGCAGCGGCAACCAACGTCCTTGCCAACTGAGATGTGGAACGTGGAATAGAAGGCACCCATCGTCAGCGAGAGAGAGAGGCGAGGAACCGCGTAAGACGATAGGCATCCCGGAGGGGCACGCAATGCATGAGCTAAAACCTAATACGACAAATAAACAAAATCAGCCAATGAACGAACGCGGAGGGCATCTTCTGTGAATCTCGCCCCTCCGCCACATTGATTAAAGACGCACTGTGAGGCCTACGGGTGGGCTCTCGGGCTCTAGGGACATCCGGGGAGCGCTTCAGCGAGACTGGGTGCACGAAGCTTGGTAAGGTTAGCGACTTTGCGAATCCATGTTCGTGCCGGCTCAAGGGTCCGACGAAGATCGGACGGTGCGGAGGTGCGAAGCGGAGCGTATGAGACGGCCATAAATCTCAAATCGATGTGGTGCGCCCAATGGTCTCACCGTTTATATTTTTAGATTTATATTTAAACCCTAATTCTGTAATGGTTTTTAGTTGGGGATGCAGTTTTTGTTCACTTCCCACCCCATAGTATAAATCTCTCTCATGTACGCAGTCGTATACCAAAAAATCAAAATGGACATTTTTCACATCGGATTTGAGATGTGCCGTTGGAGATGCCCTAAGATCTTAAGGCTAGCACTAGCCTCTAGCCCCCACTCAGGGCCGGTCCTCAGATCTCAGGGCCCAGGGCGAAACTAAAATTTAGGCCCCCTTAGGAGTATTAATAAGTGAAATTGATGCCAAATTTAGGGAAAATGCAAAGACGTGTGTAGGCATAATTTTACTATGATAGCGGAGTTAAATCATTGTAAAGCTCTAGATCCTCTAAATGCCAAAGTTCGTTTGCCAAGAAATTTCACAATTGCAACCGTTTTAAGATACGCATAATTTTACTATGATAGCGGAGTTAAATCATTGTAAAGCTCTAGATCCTCTAAATGCCAAAGTTCGTTTGCCAAGAAATTTCACAATTGCAACTGTTTTAAGAAAAACTTGCCTTAAGCGCTCATTCTCTTTTGTAACGAATTGGTAACGAATTGTTACGGTGGACAGTCAGCTTGTCTCAGACATCTTGAAGTCGGAGAGGGTAGTTCCTGTCTTCTTTGGCAGGTTGGTGAAGGCCATGCCCGAGTCTCTTCCTAGGATGAGATCAAAACACACAAAGAAAAATATCGAAGACTAGGCTTGTTTTAAAAGGTTCTTTAGGATAGCGAACGAATTTTCTGACAAACGGATCGAAGCACTAGGAAGACAGACAGAAAGAGACAGAAAGAGCATGCGCATCCTTTTCAGTGATACTAGGACTAGTAGTAGGATAATAATGTTTCTTTATCAGTTCGTGGTTTGATTTGGACGAACCAAACTGGCAAGTCGGAGACTCTTTGCATCCGCGCGCACATGTCCCCAACGGCCAATCTGGCAGTCGCATGAATCCAACGGAGGACGCCGCACTCTTTTCTTTATTCGGTCTTCTAGCTAGACTAGATCATTTAGGCGCGCGCCCGTTTATTAGAAAAATAGATGAAATTATTTGCTCATTTCTTGCCAACATTGGATCTTTTGGTTACTTATTACGTGGTTGCGTCCATCTATTTGTACAATAGAATGAAAGGAACTTCATAAATATATAACTACATAGAACAAAAAAGTTGAATATGCATATACAATAATCGATGGGAAGTTCATGGTAAAAGTGAGGCTTAGACATACAATTTGGCTTGGTGCCCGCATACACAATAATCATTCTAAACATGGGTGTATACTGTATTAAGTAAAAGTAGCAGGATAAAATTTAGAAAATTCTGGAAGTAGCAGGATTTCAAACGCCCTTACAATCCTTTGAACCGTTACCAGCACGAAGGGAAGAAATCATTCTGAGCTGTTACCAGCATGCAGGGAGTAAACGAGTTCAAAGTTCAAACAGACAACAGCACAACCTGCACTACGACCATACATAGCTAACCCATCATATAACCTGATCAACATTTTCTATTCGGAAATCAGGGAGTTTGGCAACAATTTTTTTGGTTTCATAGATCACTGCCGAGATGGCAGAATTTCTCCTATGTGTCTGTTTCATTTTCTGTAACATTGCCACTCAATCGCTTTTCAACTTGACCGGTTTATCAGAAAAAGCAACAATGAATTTCGCTGCTTACAAGCATGCCAATGCTTCAGAAAATTCAGCAAATGGACGGTGATGGATAGCACCCCATGCCGACAGAAGGATATGTTCTTCATCATGTAGTACAGCGCCCCAAAAAGGAACATTTCTTTCATTTGAGAAGCTAGCATCCACATTGAGTTTTGTCCACCCCGTCTCCAAAACCTTCCGCTTTTCCTGAAATTATTTTGTTGTCATTGAGTGGCCATGGCCAAGGTAAGATACAATAATCTTTCCTTTAAATCTGGTTATGCTTATTTGAGTTAACCTGCAGGAAGGGATGTTAGATTGATTGATTAAATTGTGCAGACCTGCTCAATACCACATTTTCCATTACCAAAAAAATGTAGTCAAAGTCGGTACAGCCAATCCAGGTTTAGTAAGTCCTTGTAAAACCTACAACCATTTGGTCATAACTTTCATCATAAGCTCATAGAAGAAGCCTCAATTTTGTCTAAGTACAGCGTGAATCAGTCGACAGTTAAAGCCAAGCTATGGGACATGCCCAGCTGGCATATTTGATTTACAATCAGCCAAGTGAGCTTTAAACAAATTCCACACTTTATAGCCATGATAAGAATCTGTACAAGACCTGAAGAGGAGGTGTTGTGCTGCAGCCCCGGTGGCATGACGCTGGCTGGTTGCAGACTTCTCTGCTTCTCGGTATCACCTGTGGTGTGGTGCAGTGCATCATGGGCGCCCAACATAGACGCTTCTAGTGGACACACCACAGCAGACGTCAGTGACCTTGTCCCCATGACGCGGTAGATTCAACCTTCAAGCAGATCCATCATGACTTAAATTTAGAACTTACTAATATTTAGTGAAACGAGTTGAAAATTGAAAATAGTCGAGATCGCTGTTAAAAAGAGCTAGAATTGCAGCAGCATCTATATTCATAGATCTTCACCTATCAACACCTTGGCATTGAATCCAATTGATCAATAGAGACATGCACAAGAACAATCAAGTTTAGAACAAGTAAGAAAGAGGCGATAAAACAATGGCCAAAAATTAACACAGCCACGCCGGAGGAGATAAGTAGACAATCTATTAACGAACATCACAAGTAAAGAGTACAAAGGATCACTAACGAAGAAACATTATGTACTGCTAACGATAATGTCCATATGGGCAGTCTCCCAGATTCCAAACAATTGTAAGCAGGACACATAGTATGAATAGATTAGGTAACCTAAAAACTGACCTGGCCGACAGCCATTGGAAATACTGAGGTGACTAATTCCACAACCGATTAAATTCGAGCAAACTCCAAGATTCACGAGGATGAACAAAGCTGAACCTGGAATGAATACAACCTGCGAAAATTGGATTTCAGATTTTAGAAAGGTGCCAATTCATATGTTGAGAAAATGGGGATTTCGCACGGGAGATGATCGACCTAGAAATACACCATTGGACCTGCAAGTTGTGCTCGATTGGAAGTGGTACGGAGAGAACTCAGGCAGCAGATTTTATAGGCAGCGAGCGGTAGAATACCATAATCACTCGCCCGTCGGGCTGCCATTGGTGGTTTGTAGGAACTGAAAATTAACTCGCCCTTCAATGGGGACATCAAGAGCAATCAGGAGAGACGCATCAGTTCATCACATCAATGACGAGGGAGAGACAGTTCGCTGCCGCACCAGCTGCTGACGGCCGCATCACGTGGATCGTGCAGCTCGGAACAACTCGACAACCAGGATGAGCAGAAGCTGCGAAAAATTGTTCCTGGATGTTAGAGACGGCCACAATGCACAAACTGAAAATTAAACCAACCTCAATGGTGGAGGGAATGAATAGCAATCACGAGCGACCCGTCGATTCATCACAATGAATCCGAGAAATTAAGATAGGTCGAGCTGAGGAACGAGTCGGATGGCGGCCGGCCGATTCGCCTGCGGTCCGGACGGCGCCGTCGCGGTGGATCGATCTGATCGTCTCGTCCTCGGATCCAGTCGCCCGTCCGCTCGCGTCCTCCGATCCGGTCGCTTTCGATCCATCCGCTCGCCTCGTACACGGAATCGGTCGCTCGTCCGCTCGCCTTCCGCTGGCCTCTCGCGAGTCTGAGCGCTGCGTTGACCAGCGAGCCAACTTGCTGGGCTTGGGCCCAAATGCACCAGGGAACGCGAATTTGACGCCCAGAGCAGCGTCCCTCAGGGACATCCGGCTCAGGAGCAGCCTATGCGGGAGGTAAGAAGCATCCGACGGCCAAGAATAGTTCAGAAGATGATCGGACGGCCAGAAGTGGGTGACGAGGGGACAGTGCCTGGGAGGCTTCGTGTGTGTTGCGGTTCTAATGTCCCTAATAGTTGACGCTGTGCTATCCGTCCTTCTCTTTTTGGGCATGTTCGTGGTGGCCAGACTAAAGCGAACCCAAAACTTTCTAATCTTTCGCCCAGGTTTTATATAATATAAACAACAACAAAAATCCAAAGTTTACTGCAACGAAATTAAAAGCAAATTTTAAAATGGAGTTGTTAGCATAAAACCGCCATTTTACAACTTCAATTGTGGAAAACCACCACATTTTGCTTAGATGGTTGCAAAATGCAGCTATCGCGAATTGTACACGAATTGACAGCGGGACTGACGTCAGTGGAACTGTTGATTGTGATTCACGTCGGAGGAGCGCGCATGGGAGGGCGAGACGTAGCGTGTTCAACGCGGCTCGCCATGGCTCATTGTTTGGCGACGACTCCCGGACCATATGGTCACCGGAGTTCACTGTTGACCGGACCACCACGCACCGCGCTGTCCTGATGAAGAGTTGGCCCTCTGCACCACCAGCCGTATGCAGCACGCCGCTTACCACACCGCCATTCCAGTCGGCCAACCATGGCGCCGCCAATTCCACCGGCCGACCCCGACGGTGCCTATGATCCTCTTTCTTTTTCTTTGATATGCAGCTCGGGGAACTCCTGTGTCACTCACGTGTGGGGCCTATTGTCAAGATTTTAAACATATTCACCCTAGCTCGGTATGTGTGCCACGTCAGCCTGACTGGTGGGCCTCTTTGTCAGTTTCGCGTTCAGTTGAGAATCAGTGCATTTTGCAACTGGCTGTGCAAAATGTGGTGCTTTTTTGCGATTGAAACGTAAAGTGGTGTTTTCGCAAGTTTGGCAAGAAAATGGTGTAACAACTCTTTCAAAACGTGTATGAAGTGTGTTTCCTCTGTGGAGAGGTGGTTAATCACCCCGGTAGGAAGTGTGTGTCCTCTCTAGTGAATGGCTATATGCCGCAAAGAAGTAGATCTCCAGTTAGTGCAAGCAACACTAGAGATGGTCAGGGTCCTCCCGTTCGTGGGTGTCGATGGTCGACAGTGGTGAGGTCGGGATCTCGCCATAGCTTCCTGAATAAGCTTGCTTTGCGATGCATTATGGTGGTGGTGTTGATGTCTTTCTCTCCTTATCACTGGTGTGGAGATGAGGATTTGAGGAAAGTTCCCTCTCCAGCTGTCCAGGTCGTACTCGAGTCTTGGCCATGAGGTTCAAAAACTTTCTCCACAGTGTGCCATGGTGCAAAGCGTTGTGGGGAAGTGGATCTGAGGGTGGATTCTTGTCAAATAAGATAGGGATGTGGTTGGAAAAAACAACGCCCTCTTTGAATCTGGTCGTCAAGGTGGTGAGCCAAAGATGGGGATGACAAAACCTAGCGACATCAGAGAAGTTTTTGAAGCTTTGACTGCGAAAGCACCAGCGGTGACGAGATGCACAGCTGCTCTCTTTGGGCGACAGGCTACTCCGCACCTTAGGAGCTCTTTCTCTATGGGTTCTTCTTCTTCTTCCATACTGGGAGGATCATAGACTTCGGCGCCGACACTATCCCAAGTGGTTTTCCCCAGGATAAGTTTGGTGGCCGCTGCTTCGAGGCAGGGAAATGGAGCCAGTGGTGGAGGACCGGATCATGTTTCAAAAATTCATGTTAGGTCCTTTTTTAAGCTACATAGACTATGTTGTAATTCTTGTTGTTCTGAGGATCCTCTTTGTAATTGTTACCCACCGCTACAAATGAAGCTTCCAGACCCTTCTCTTGTTAAAAAAGCATACCAACTGGCCAACCCATATAGGATCTAGTCGCATCTCAGCAACTCGCGCAACACCCACATTAATCTAGCAAGGGAAAAGTTGAAAAAGATAATTTCCGCATCCTCACATTGCCTGCATTGGATACTCGATCGATCATATGACCCCCTACTTTTGATGAATTGCCGCTAGCTAGATGGTATCCTATCACAAATCATTTTCTAGGAAGATTTTTATCTTGAAATGTACCTTCGGTTTCCAGACTCCCTTGAAGTGGGCGATTGCAATACTTTGTAGAGCTTAAGGTACAAGTATCTACCAAAAAAGCACCCAAGTGCTTCAAGCGCCCACAAGATTTCATCATCCTCGATACCATTGAGGCATTTCTCAATCTTTGTGCCTACTTCGTCCACTCGATGGTTTTCGAATGCCCGAAGGTATGGTGGAACCTGATACGCCGAATCGGTCATGTTGGAGTCTCTAACAGGAATGAAAGGATTCACACATATCCAAAAAGGAAATTTAATAGGCCCCTATGCACCAAATAGTCAAACATGGTGGAGTTTCCATCCCACCGTGTGCTTGGCTCCAAGCTTGAACAAGGTCTTGACTTTCTACAGATTGTTCCAAAATTGAGAGCTGGTACACGTAGAAAAAATGAATAGGTCTGAGCCACTAAGATACTTGGAACTAATAAGATCATACTAGAGGCTCTTCTCCTTCAAGTTCAGCTTAGATATACATTTGATCGACATGGCTCTATTCATAAGTTTCACCTAAGACCCCCAAAGAACTTAAGCTTGCAAACCGTCATCCATTTGACCATGTATACCTCTTTGTGGTCTCACACCCTCTCATAAGATGTGGCTTCGAGATTTATCCATCTCCTTGTGCAAACTATCATGAAGTAGGTGCAAACTAGCCATATACATATACACATGCATGATAGATAGGCAAGAATTAGGAATTTTCGAATGGAACAAAGATAGATGTCCTACTAGGATCCACCCTATGAACCGCCTTCTTAGGGAGAAAGGCCTAGTCAGCAACAAAGATACACCTATTGGCTATGGCTAACCAACAATCCAAGGCAAGTGATTGGAAAATAATATAGCATGTAACTTAGAAGATTTGCAATCGATGGTGTAATTCATGTAAACACAACCTTAGTTTCATTAAAATTGATCTTGATCCCTCACATATTCTCAAAACATAGCAAGAGGAAGTTTAGGTGTGCGATTGCATGATCACTTGGCTATACAATATGAAGGTGTCATCTGTATACTACAAGTGAGTTACACTCTCAACCTCCTAAGAGATCAGGTGTGTTACAAATTAAGTTCCTCGATGTGGTCTTCATAGTTGGTTAGAATCTAGAATGTTAACCATCATGTAGAACATGAGGGATGGGTAGAGGACCCCCCTAACGAACATGACACGCCTTTCCGAAGAAATGTCCCACCTCATTGCTTTAATTTCCAATTGGCCCCTCCCAAGACAATCAACATGAATCTATGAACGACACCAACTTCAAAACCTTTCTATAGCAAAACTAACCTATGACTTATAGTCTAACCTATCATAAGCTTACTCAAATCTAGTTTGAGTAGTAAGCCCCTTAGTTTTTCCACTCTTACTTCATGTACGTTGTCCTAAAAGGATATGAATCCTCCAAGATATCCCGTTATTAATAAAGCATCGAAGGGTTATGGTCAATGGTTCTATGATATATTTGGGACCATGAATGGCATTAGTCAAAGCAACAATTTAATTTTTTCCGGTGACTTGACTCCTTAGATTTTAGTAATATTAAAAAACCCCCAACATTTCGTTCAAAGGATAATTGGATGCTATCATGACTTGGGGACAAATATGGTTTCGTGGTAGCCAGAACAAGGTCAAGCTAGCTCCTAAGCCATGAAATAGACTACCAAACTATAATTCCTCGCTGGCATGAATCAGCAACAACAGAGAGCGCTCCACCCTCTCCAACCGAGATATGTGGGCTTGGGGATCACATTGTCCAAAAATGGTGCTTTGATATGCAAGAAGGCGGAGAATTGCACATTTCCTTCTCTTGCATTTGCAATGGTGTAGAAATACATCGTTTTTGTATCTCTTTTGAGCGTCGAGTTGATCCTACCAATTTCCTTTCAATACACTTCCTCTCCTTTCTGTGATGGTTCATTTGGTCTCCTAGGTGATAAGAAGAGCCCAAAACCATCCTCATCGAGTCCGCTAACATCCATCTCTGTGTGAAGGTCAACGATTTGGGACTATAGCGAATCTTTGGCCTCCCATTTTTCTTTCTATAGTTTGGCTCGATTCTCCTTGAGGAATCAACGAAGACCATGTGAAAGATGTTGCATGAATTCATTTCAAACCAACTCCCCAAAGCCATCTACCTCGAACCACTAGGTTTGGACGAACATATTTTCATTGCAAATGAGTGATTCCTCCACACAACTCAAGATGAGAGCCATATGATCTGAGCCCATCCAAGTTTTGGCGAGGGTGGAACAAACCTGCTAGGGGCAACGAAGACATATCAAGAGCACACCTCACATAGTTAAGTTCCCTATTATTCTACATAAATCTGGGCCCGCACACACATTTTAATCTCTCAGAGCGAGAGAGCCACGATGGAATCGTTCAAATGTTCCACCATTGGGCTATTGATGTTGGCATTAATTTCTCTCATCGCACATCCCGAATATGAGATTAAAATCCCCTCCAACCACGATCGTTTGTTGGCAACTGGAAATCAAGTTTCTAGCTTATGCAGGAAAGCAGGGGATGCACACCGTCGGTGCGTAAGCAAACACGATGATCCATTTTTTGTTGTTGTTGTTGTGTTGAAGGCTAAGCGACTAATCTAGAACTCCAAATCATAAAAACTGAACTCCGGATCTATACAAAAAACTAGCACACAAAACTACTCATCACATTGTCTAAAATCGACATCGAGTAAACAAGATAAAAACTGGTTTCAAATAGCAACTGTGAGATTGAAACAAGTAGCTTTATGACAAAAAAAATCAAATACAAATCACTCTAAGGTGAAAGGCAAGTAAGTAGATAGACTTTAGCCGAGTACACCACCAACCTTCTCTATGTTGGACCATAAATTAATGAAAACTTGCTTAGAATTGTTAATTAAAATATGTATCATTCTATTTTTCATATTCATTATAAAGTTAGGTTAATATCATTCATCAGAGATTGTGAAGATTTGCAATGCCATCTATTTTAGGATGTCATGACATTCATCGATGACCATGAATTCCGGAAAGAGAAAAATGATGGCTTATTTCAATCGTAAGGTTTTTTAAAAAGCACACGAACGGTCCTCTTGAAAGCTACTATAAGACTGTAATCTGCAGAATTAGGGCCAAAGCCACGGGTGGAACCGCACCAGAAAATTTCGAAGAACTTGAATCCTGTAAAATCTTTTTAAACCAAGAAACGAATGAGCTCATGCAACCTAAGCGGAAGAAGGAAAAAAAAAAGAGTGAACTCAGCCAAATAGGTTGTGAATATCTGGCATCTATCCAAAGCAGAAGAACATCTGGACAGTACAGAAGTAGAATGAAATAAAAGACACGATCAAACTGATCCCCAAACATATCCAATATTGGCCTCATTTCAAAGGTTTCGTTCCGAGGAATACGATGGTACAGACGGATCGTGATTCAGACCTGTGGTTCAGAAGGTACACGCATTTCAAGTTTCGGATTTGGTCGTTTCCATCAAATAGTAGTACTACTAGTATTTTTAGATGCAACCAAGATGCTTTTTTTCCTCTTTTCTAAACCGCGTAATTGCCCCAGCGTTCCGGAGACCAAACCAATTCAGCCACGGCCGTGGGCCTTTTCCCCTCTGTCGTCGTTCTTTGGGAAGGATACCCGTCTCGTCGTATGCCATTGCTCGCCCTGTCGCTGTAGACACTCCATCCTCCCGTCCTCCACCGCACGCGTATGGCCGCGCAACCGGAGTAACTCCATACCGGAGCATCTGCGCACCTGGAACTGATTCCGGGCAGAATTTCCGAGGTGCCGATTCCGTCCCCCCACCTTTTCTTTGTTTCCGTTTATGCGAGATTTTAGTGTTCCTGGGTTTTACGCGTTTGGAACTCTTGCCTGTTTATGGAACCTAGCGCCAGATCGGTGAGATCTAATACCGGGGTTGGTCCTTGTTGCTGCATCAGTTGAGCTTTCTCATTTCCTAGTAAGATTCATCTTCAGAGTTTTCAGTTTCAGTGTGCGCAGCGGGAAGGGGCCGGCGACCGCCGGGGTGCACGCACGTACGGGGGCCGGCGACGACGCAGCAGCATCTTCCTACCCGAGGGTCGATTTCCCGAGAGCTCAATGAACCCGCCTGTTGCAATGCAGCATCATGTAGAGGAGATGTGCAGACTGAAGCTATGGGACAGGGACCAAGTCTCTGCTGCTACCAACAACCTCCGCTTGTCCCTTAGGCAGGCCCCCTATTCGATCGAGGCGAACACGAGCTGCTGCCGCTCCTTGGGCAGGTCCCCGTCTGAAAGCAGCAGCTATGACGGCTGCGCGTTCAGTGATGGTGGTGGCGACAGTCCAAGGAGCAACGACCAGCAACTTCACTATCCGTCACATGCCCATATGGACCCTGGGGATGTCCTACTTCTCCTGCCAGGCTCTGTCACCCAGCTAGAGGACATTATCCGCAGCTGTGAAGTGGCATCTGGACCTGGTTACAAAGAAATGCTACTCCGGGCCTTCTCGGACAACTCTGATACATTGAGCAGGTAATTACACAGCTTTATTACTAAAGATTGTAAATTTTGCATCAAGTGTTTCTTGTTTTCCTTACAATTACGACATTGCTGTGATTCAGACATGAGTAGCATTGTATGAACTGCATTTGTTTGGGAGTGGCAAATACTCAACATGCTCACAGAATTTTTCAGTTTATAGATAGAATAGAATAACAGCCGACGTACAGATTCCCAAGATACGCTTTCCCCTGTTCCTTAAGTAAGGCCATTTCTGTTGTTAAATTATCCCCTGTTTCGAATGTTGTCCTGTACTGTTTGCCACAAGAGTACATTGAAATTCTGTGCGTTTTCTTCCCTAATCTCTTTCATGCCTGTGTTAATTAGAGCTGCCCAATGCATAACTGATGGTACCTTAATTTAGTATTGTAACAGCTGTATTCTCAAGGGCCCAACAGATCGCTGTCAGTAAAGTACTTACCTTTTAGCCCTCAAATTAGACGCACCTAGTCATCCATTCTCGTTATGGCCACACATCACTGACCTTTTAGTGAGCATATGTCTTCTCTTTTGGAACTCCCAAATAGATCATCTCAATTTCTCAACTCTTGGGAAGAGAATACTCAAACTAGAAATTATGTTTTCGAAACAATAAAGCAGAAAATTCAGGTCAGACAAAATGAAATTGGTATTATCAGTGTAGCAGAGGGGAAATACAAACCTGTGAAAAGATTTCTTTCATTTTATTCCCTGCAAATTGAGGGGTAATGCATGGTTGGATATTTTCATGACGCATGCAATTGTGTTAAGTTCTTCTAACCTTTTTTTGTCTTTTAAAAATGGGATTGTAGCTCTTTGTGCTTTTGAATCCTAAAAGGATGTGCTCTTTGACCTAACATCTAATGTTTATCTGATTGCGCCTCTTTTGGTGGCGGCACCAAACCCATAGCGCGACCGTGTGGACGCATGGTGCCATTCCTGAACTCCTGTGAGATTTGGAAATGGAGGAGGCATAGTTATGAACCCCTTCCTCCTCTCCCATCATCCTCTCTATCCCCACATTCTCATTATCCTGCAGAAGCAAAAATCTTGTCATGTAATTATGTGTGTACTTCCATAAATTACTTCGTTTTGGTTCTCTATAGAAATATTTCAGATGTACTAAAATAAATGGCTAGTTGAAATTTATTTAGAATTGTAAATCTACATAGCTATCTAAAATGAAACACCCTTGGAAGTGCTTACATGTGTTTTTAATAAAGCTAGCATGACAGTGATACATGTTAATAATGTCTTGGACTCTACACTCTACGTAGTCAAGCAGGAACAGGCTACGTGGAAGTAATACTTTTTATTTTGTTTTATGCAATTTGTATGCCATTTTGGCTGTGCATCTGAATTGTCGATCTGCACTCAACCACACCAATCATGAATATACCTGAACCACATTTGAAATTTGAATTTTTCTGAGCTCAATCACACCAATCATGAATATACCTGAACTGCATTTGAAATTAGATTATTTTTATGGATTCAGTAAAACTTGTGCTGCTAGACTTTATACATATATTTCTACTTGGAGCTAGCACGGAGAATTTTTATTTATTCATATTATGGAGTTGTTTGCCATTTGATTGCCTCAGAGTATTTAGGGATTAGACATTGCCTTTAGATGTTTTTTCCATTGGATCATTCTGCACAAGTTCATAATTTTATAGGTTCAACACACTTATGTAGCAATTCTTTAGCTTCATATGACATAAGCTATTTTCATTATCGCCTTGTATTACATGTGTATGATTCGGCCAATCTCTCCTCTCATTCTAATACATGTTCTGATCCATCGGCCCAGCACATCCTAACTGTCCAAATGAATCTTAATTATGCCCATCTTGGTTGCTCTGATATGGATGATCTGAGCAAACTCCTCAATGGGTGCTCAGTATGTCTTTTTCCTCAGCTGCTGGATAGTTTCCTTTTGGGCATGGAGTTCTTTTCGCAATGTTGTCTTCTCAGTGGTCTGGCATGAATATATATAACGTGCTTTTCCCAAAATGTTACTATATTCTTATCACACCTAAAAAGTTCTTCAAATTTAGTGGTAATCTTTATTAATGAAGGAAAATAGTTTTTATTGTTCAATTAAGAGTTGAATCTGAGGTATATGTTCTCTCTGATAATAGAGTTTTGATCTCATGGATATTTGAAGTTAACACGGATTCCACTGGCTTAATATTGATGAGTAATCCAATGACTCCTCAAATTTGAAGTTTAATGACTTAAAAGACAGAAGTTTATCACTTGAAAGTCAGAAATATGACTCTGTATACCTGAGCATTGATGTTCTTTTTCTGCTCGTAAAGTATCCTAGGCAGCAAACTCAAAACCTAGTCATGAAAATTATAGGATTGTGGTTTCACCTCCTTTGGCTTTGGACTGTACACAAACGTAGTGTAATTTCATGGTTGAACGGGTAATATATTGTAGCTTACAAAATTTCACGTAGTTGCTAAATACATTGATATGGCTCTCATTATTTCCTTCTGATCTACACGTATTAACTGGATTCTTCTTGATAGTAGCATGAATTGTATCACCCTTCAAAACTAAGTTAAAAAAGTTCTTAGTAGTACTTTAGACGATATAAAAAACTAATAGGTAAATAAAATACATGTTTGACCCTCAAGATCATATTGATGGTCGTAAATTCATTTGCTGAATGTTTGTTCTGTTGTGCTGAATGCTTTCCAGACATTTTTATGATTTCTTGTTACTTAAATTTCAATCCCAGTTTCAATCTGGAAGCAAAGGTTAAGGAGTTCTGTAGGTTAAGAATATCATATAGTGAGTTCTGCGGTACTCTGTAAGGGGCCAAAATTCTGTAAGGACACATTTTCTCGCAATACTGGAATACTGGCACCTCAAATGTTTTGTAATTTGTTAAAAAAAATTATTCGAAGTTTCAAGCTCACTCTTTGCTTATTTAACAGCCTTCTCTATGAACCGGGCATCCTTCTGAGCACAAGGACCTGTATGGATCCTTCTGAGTGTACAGAAGAATTGATCATAATGTTGAAAATCAACACCCGAGTCCTCTGTTTGATGCAACAGCAGTTATGTGAGCAGAGTCGACCATTTGAGGATATAAAAGTAGGCTACTTTGCCCTGTTTGCAAAGTGCCCTATCAAGAAGCTCTTGGAGATTGCACTTTCTCTTAGCAAGACAGTTTGGTCTGCCACTCATATTTGTCGGATGCTTCTTGCCTATGAGGCACTTACGGATGTCCTTCCTTTTATACAGAACCTCCCTTCCAGTGAATCTGGTGACTTCTTTTCCAATATTGAATGCAACATGAGGGAGGCTTTCAGGGGATTAATTGACTGTATCCAGTACCACATGCGGTCCAATATGGAAAAGCGTCAGGAGGACGATGCCTTTCATCCAATGACATGTTTCCTCATAAGCTCAATGAGATATTTCAGCAGTCACAAATTTTTGCTTCGGTCCACTCTTGCCCCTGGTGAAAACTCCAACTCATTAGGCCTTCTTCTATCTGAGGTGATTACCTGCTGGAAAACTGTGCTCACTGACCATTCGAACATTTACTGTGAAGATGTGCAGTGGCGCTGCATTTTCCTGTTGAATAACACGGAGCATTTTAAGATGAAGGCAGGTGGTCTGTTAGATGAATTGCTTTCTGAAAGGCAGATTGAGGAGCATCATGTTGAGTTCAACTCACTCTTCGATGAGTGGATTGGGAATTATACGGAAGAGGCTTGCAGACCAGCCAAGTCGTGTTTGACTCGCAAGTATTGGTGGGGCTGTCCACGTCCATCCTTGGTTGCATTTGCTTCAAAATTCAACAAGACTTTTGATCGTCAGAGAACTTGGAAGGTTCCGGATACTGCCCTACGGAAGGAACTGCAACGTCGTATACAGGATTGCCTTTTGCCAGACTACAGAAGGTCTGTGGAGAAATGTTCGAATTCAGGACTATTTTGTTCAGTTTTGCAGATAGGATCAACAAGAGACGTATATACTCCTGAGAGTTTGGAGACAACGGTGCAGGGCTTATATGAAGGATAAACTGCACGTCCTAGTTTTTGTTTTCCCGCTCTTCTGCCATTCTAGCAATTGTGCATAGCTGTGATTGTATAATTTAGATTCTCTGAAGAACAGTGCATAGATGAGGATTTTTTTGGCACCATACACCCCATTGTTGTTAGTTGTGCCAATCTAGGAGGTTTTATTTTCCTTGTATAGTGAATAGGCCCCTTCTCTGTACCTCTACCCGCTTCGCGAAAGAAGATTGAGGAAGAAACTTGACATGGAGTTGAAGGTAGTTTTCGGGCATGGCCTGCTTCAGCATGCCTACCCCTGGCATGTTATGTGAATGTACTTGTATCTATTTCTACTGTGATGTTTTGGTATATGCAGGCTCTGTTAGCACGCCTCCCCCTCCTGCCATGTGGGCGTACTTTGCATTTCTCGTATGATGTTTTGGTATGCATTCTCTGTTCGTCGCCCTGTCAGTAGGCAGCATATACCAAAAATCAAGGTTTCTTACATTACTGGCCTAGTAATGTAGCATAACCATTTTACGTTTGTACATGAATGGTTAAAGTTTCATCATGCAGAGACAAGTTGCAGCAGCTGTTTAGGCCGCCCTGTAAGATTTGAAGAATTGGCTTCTGTTGTTTTTCCCTTTTCTTGAGGGTTCAGAAGATGAAGTCTAGGAACGAGCTGGTGGCTCGGTGGTTGTGGTAGACAGTGGTCTCCAACCCGTCCCAGGTTCGAATCCCCGCGCGGACTGAATTCTGGGATGTTTCCTCCGCGGTACTGTTCGCAGGAACAGTACCGCGGCTCTGTCCTGAGGGCGCATATGGCGCCGTCAGTGCTTTCTTAAAAGCAGGGCTTGACAAGCCTATTTTTAAAATAAATAAAAAAGTCCTGGGCATTGAGTAGCATTTTTAAATCTCATCCGTGCCTGTCAACACGGCAAACCTGGGCACTAAGTAGCATTTTTATTTGCGCCGCCTACCCCCATGGTCTAGTGGGCCGGCCCATTTCAATAGGTTTTCTTCTGATTATTCTTTTGTTTCGTTTTGCTTCTTTTTTTTTGGTTTTCGAGGTTTCCTCAGGGTTTTCTCTTTTTTCATATGTTTTATTAGTTCTTACTTTTTTTTTGTGAGAGTTTTTAGGTTTTACCTTTTATCATTTTTAGGTTTGTTTTTTTTCTTGTTTTTCTTTCATTTGATATTTCTTTCTTTTATTTTATTTTGTATGTTTCGCTTTTTC
This sequence comes from Poa pratensis, assembly GCA_947311845.1. Taxonomy (NCBI): domain Eukaryota; kingdom Viridiplantae; phylum Streptophyta; class Magnoliopsida; order Poales; family Poaceae; genus Poa; species Poa pratensis. The sequence goes on along the minus strand of CAMZMU010000128.1, from coordinate 6,560,154 downwards.
GTTTCCTTTTATTATATTTTTCTTTCCATTTTAAAAATGTTTATGGTCTAAGAAAGGTCACATGGTTCTGAAAAAGATGCTAACAAAGTTCATTAAATATTCAGGAGGTAGTGAGGTACAATAAATTGTTCATTGCCTACAAAGTTTCCGAAGTTTGGGAGCAAATCTATAGGGGTTCGAAAAATTGTTCATGAGGTGTAATTTTTTTTGCGCAGATTAAAAAATGTTCACCGTTTTGAAATATGTCCCCCGAGGTGTTGCCGTGGCCTGCTATCAAGAGCGGCGGTGAAAGATTGTGTTCCTCCTCTTCTTTTAGGATTTTGTTTGTAATGTTGGAGGACCTGGTTGTAAATTTTCACTATCTTTGGGGTCATTTACGTAAATTTGTACATCCGGCCTTATTATATTAATGCAGTTTGCATGCCCTCCAGGGTCACTCCCGCGTTCCCAAAAAAAAGCACGGTGAGGGATAGAGAAAGTTTGTACGAGTGCTTCATGGCACGACAACATTTTATCTATTTGAATCATGCTATTTGGTTGTTTCATTGGAGTAAAAAAATCAAAGGCGACCATTTTATTTTGGAAAAAAGAACTCTCCCCTTAAACTCTCCCTTAAACTCTCAAGCATGACTCCACATATTTTTTGAAACTAAGCATGACTATACATAAGCAACATCGCAACTTAAGTAGGCTCCTCCTCTGCTTGGCTAGCTTAGCTAGGCCTTTCGGAACGTCAAACCGAATATCATAGTACTATCATTCTAGTGATTATTCAGCGTGAAGCTAGAGAAAGCATGGTAATTTTCGGATATTCAATACGGGTAGTGGGTGCATACCCAGAAAACATTTTTCGAAATGTCAAAAAATTCCAAATAAATTTTTTGCATACAGTTCATGACATTTCATGTTGACACAAAAAGTTACGTGAAGAAAAAAGTTTTTTTGCAACCTGTGCAAAAAAGACAAATCCGGACACACCGAAACGTATATATACGCGTCAGTTTTTTATCTTTTTTGTACATATCACAAAAAAGTTTTTTCACCCTGCCTTTTTTTGTGCTATAACACATTATATTGTAAAGTACACCCGGATTTTTTTCCACAATTTTTTGACATTCTGAAAAAAAACTATTAAAAAATTACACAATGGGTGCAGACGCACCCATGAGCCAAATCGCCGTGTCCGGTAATTTTGCAATGTACACCTTCAGTCAGTGTTCTACTACTGACTTGTCACGGGCGTTCTCCTTTTCGAGCAAGAAGCATTTCAGATCAACTGATGCCAATATTTTTTGTATCGAAACGTTTCTACTCCCTCCGGTCGTCGTGAGAAATGAACTTGGTTAGTACAATTCCATAGTTACACTTGTGTCAATTATTTGGGATCGGAGGCAGTATTGCACTTGGTACAGAGGTCCCTAGTGTCCCACGCAGGAACCGGATTATCTCTAGGCAGGCGGCAAGGCACGGCGTCGTGATCACCAATCGGAGTTCAGGGAGAAATGAAACAGAACGGAGATAGAGAGCCTATCCGCCAGTGATGAAGCAGCATCATCACCGTCACCGGACTGATCATGTCATATCGCCGCCGCACCCACGCACCATGTGAGGCCACCCTTCTCCCAGGATTCCGGCGACAAAAAGGGAGAAACCATTATTCGTCTCGCCGTCGCCGCGTATACTTTTCATTACTCGTAAGTCGACATGGATAGTGCAGTCGGAATCACTTTTCCGCCCGTGTCAAGGTGACGATCGAGACTCGCTCGAGAGCGTCAGCTTCAACGGGCAGCAGGACCTAGCACAAATATGGCCGGCTGTTTGGCCAGTGCCAAGGGGCAGAGGAGAGAACGACTCTTGCATTTTTTTTTTCTCCCGTTCAAAACTCTTGCATTTTTCTTCCTGTCAGTAGAAAAGCTCCAGAAAATTAACTCAGCTGCAAATATTGGCGTGATCAATTATTTTTTCTTTAACCTCACATGATAAACCGTTTCCAACAAACCTGGGTAGTCTAGAGTGTCATCAAATACTGAATTCCACCTCTTTAATTGCCATTTTCTAAGGAGCAGTCGACTGAAAATTAATTAGTTTTCGGTCGAATGACGACAGCGTTTATTCACCAACTCCGGCGAGTGCGCCTCCCCCTCCCCCCAGCAGCCACCGCCAGCCGAACCGCCGGCGACCCTGCCTGTGGCCGGCGTTGACGCGCCGCCTTGTCGCTCTGTCCCGAGCTCCTCCTCCGCCGGTCCGCCATCACCCCGGCAATCCACGAAGCCCACCTATTTTTCTACGACGCCGACGAACCCGTACCCCACACCCTCAAGTTAAGTTTGCTCATTGTCTCCGGCGTGGTCAGTTGTGGCTGCGGTGGCTCCGGCTTGGCTGCTCCATCCCGCTCCATGCTGCCCTTGCCGCGAGGAAGTAGGAGACTAGGATCTGAACAAATCGTGACGCACTAGTGAAAGGCGGACGAGACGACTGAGCCCTAAGCTAAATCTCAGTCAAATGAGAATTAGCAAACCCGTTTCTTTAATGTCTTTAATCGCATCTAACATTTCCAAAGAACAGGGGTCAAAACCAAATCCAACCCCATGCCATGTCCGCATATAAATAATCTTGGCCTGAACATGTCTCATCCTCCATTGGCAGAGCCTCCATGAAGATACAATAGACAAGAAGAAAAAAAAAAGACCATCTGACTGTCTCGTGCGCAGCGCACGCGTGGTCGAACACCTAGCAGGCAGCCATGGCCCTCCATCTCCTCACTCCTCCCGGCCTCCACCACCCCACGCCCCTCCCGCGCCGCCGCGCCATCCCCTCGGCCACCGCCTCCCTCGCGCACCCGCTCCACCTCCACCCCCGCCTCCGCCTGACCCCGCCCCGCCCATCCCCCGCCGCGCCATCTCCTCCGCCATCCGCAGCTCCCTCATCGACCCGGACGGCGGCGCCCTCGTCGACCTCGTGGCCCCTCCCGCCCGCCGCGCGCTCCCGCGCGGGTGACGCTGGCGCCCGTCGACGTCGAGTGGGCGCACGTGCTCGCCGAGGGCTGGGCGTCCCCACTCCGCGGCTTCATGCGCGAGCACGAGTACCTCGGTGAATAGCTCTTGTGCGACGTCTTTAGTTGGGAATCGATGGACAGCGACGTCGTTGGGCGAAATAGCTCGTGTGCGACGCCATCTCGTGGCTGAAATAACTCGCGTGCGACAGTCGAGCTTACCGCATAGGACAGGTTATGGGGTTGGATTTATGTGAGCCTGGTGGGACCCCCACTTATCCACATCAGCAATGGGCCCACATGAGCACCTTCGAGCGTGGGACCCGCCTTTTGTCGACCTCATCAGCTGGTACAAAACGACGTCATCCGCCGCTTCAGAGGAGCCATCCCCGCAGATTTCTGACCGTTGCATACCCCCTCTCGTCCTCCTTCTTCTCCGGCGACAGCGCGCGAATGGTTATAATGTATTGCGACAATTTAGCAATTGATACAAAGAGTTTTGAGACCTCATCAAATCTGATTTCATGGATTTGGTTAAAGATTTTGAAAATGGCACCTTACCTGCTGACAGGTTGAATTATTCTATCGTGACACTCATTCCTAAAGAAGCCAATGCCACTGACATCAAGAAATTCCGAGCCATTTCTCTAGGAAACTGCTGCATTAAAATTATTACGAAAGCCTTAACTAACCGACTGTCTCCTATTGCGGATAGGCTTGTTTCCCCTAACGAAACCGCCTTTTTAAAAGGTTCTCTTTTTGAAAGATCCAGCAATTGCTGGCTTTTCTATTGATAGCAGGTAGAACTGTACAAGTTAGCCCTTGGGCAAATGAATAACGGAAAGAAAATGAGAGAAAAATGCCACAAAAACAAAAGGCCACAAAACGAGCCACCCTTGTGACACCGCTTCGTCACTGCAGCGAGCACAACCACAAACCCTGCCCATAGGGCCATGGGCGCAACACTTTCCGAGGCCGCCGCCTCGGCGCACAACCAGCCGCTGCCCCGGCATCCTCTGACCTTGACCTGCCGTGAAGCTGTGTCACACAACAACTAAGACTCCCACATGGCACAAAGGACTTAAAGACGGTGTCTCCAAGAAGAAAACGACGTTGTCGCTCGCCGGCACCGCCCACTCCAATGG